>JAOXOE010000702.1:7927942-7978336 GCA_028565055.1 Phoeniculus purpureus
TGGTGGGAAGAGGGGCGCAGGGCGTCACGGTGAAGTGCGGCTCCGCCAGCGGCCACCGGCAGCGTGTGCAGCTCGGGGCCGGGGCCGGCCGGGGCCGGGACAGGGAAGCGGCGAGGCCGCGCACAGGGCAGAGGCGTTGGGAGCTCAGTGGGTCACTTTACCGTGGGCCTTGTATCGGCTGCCTCGCCCTGTCTTCTCCGGCTTTCATAGAGCGCAGTCTGATTTATGGAAAAGCAAAGGAAAGAATCACCGCGGAAAACACCGGGCGCCCGGTACCGCTCCTGTGCCGTTTAAAGGAAATCGTTTTGAGCCAAAACCCTCCCGACCTCACTCGCTTGGCCCCGCCCCGTTCCCGCTTCGCTTGCTGCCACCGGCCCTTCGCGGTCTCCGTTACGGGCGGGGCCGCGGGTGCCATGGCGACAGCGAGTCGCTGGGCCGCGGCGCTCCTGGCGCTGCTCGCGCTGCTGGCGGAGCCCGCCCGCGCCTTTTCTCTGCCGCTGCAGCGACCTGCTGACTGCGGCCACAGCCGCTTCTTCGACGCTTCTCGGCTGTCGTGCGGACCTTGCGGAGCGCACCAGCGGCCGGGTGCCGGCGGTGAGAGGCGGCCCTGGGCTCGAGGCGGGATCCGCCCCCGACAGCGGGAGGGGCAGTTTCTGGGGCGGAGAGCGAGAGCTAGGGGGCGAGTCTGGCGCGGCAGCGGGAGGTCGCCGCGGCGCGGCAGCGGGAGGTCGCCGCAGCGCAGCTGGGATACCCTGTCTGAGACTCATCCCAGCGGGGCTTCTACACGCCGTTGTCCATAACCCTCCTTTCCTCAGGCACTTGACTGGCTGTGGGTGTTCGTATCTTCATCGGGGCCCCGGGTATATGTTTTCAAACGCTTCTGTAACTTGAAACTCCTTGTCAGGTCTCACCTCTTTGGGATGTGAAGTGCCTGAGACCTTTTTACTATTCCGTGCCCCGACTAGGTTCTTGGAGCAGCGCAAGGTTCCTTGACAGTCCTGAATGAAAACTGTGGGTGTTAGTTGCTTTCTTTAGGTTATAAGATGGTGTGATAGTGTCCGTCTTCTGTATGCTCACAAATTCCAGACCAAGACCCAACGGCATCTTCAGAACTGGTAGTTCGGTCACACACAGACATCTGGAAAGCTGGAGATAGAGTTAGCTAGAGAGAGACTTACTATTCGTGGTAAGGACATAGTGGAATGGTTTTAAGCTAAAAGAGGGGAGCTTTAGGTTAGCTCTTGGGAAGAAATTCCTCCCTTTGAGGGTGGTGAGACACTGAAAGAGGTTGCCCAGAGAAGTTGTAGATGCTCCATCCCTGGAAATGTTCAAAGCCAGGCTGGAAGGGGCTCTTGAGTTCGCATGACTGAGAGATGTCCCTGCCCGTGGTAGGGAGGTTGAGACTAGATGATCTTTAAGGTCCCTTCCTACCTAAACTATTTTATGGTTCTATGACTGCTGTTCACAACTGTAGTGTAAAAGCTGGTCACGTCTTCCAGCACTGTCATGGTACCTCAAAAGAATAGCCCCACAGTTTACTTACAGGAAAAGTGCACTGTAACAATTTTCAGAACCCCTGATAATGTGAGTGTCTAGATCGATAACTCTCATTTAGGCCTGAATCATCCTTAAGGGCTTCGAGGAGAGATTAATTCTTGGGGAGGTCAAGGATTTATTTTTCCCCAACAGTCTGCTGTTTGCATCTTGTCTGAATTCCACTTGGGATTGTACAAGTCTACCCATGCACTCCATCTCTAGCTCATTGCTTCTGGCAACATGTCTAAAAATGTCACAGTGAATGTCACAACTCAAGAGTCTTCATTAATGCAATACTGTTTTTCTGCTTTATAGTGAAGAGCGTATGATTATTCGTTTTCATAGATGTTTTTGTAAAACTCCTCTCGAATATTTTAAGATCACAGAATCACAGAACATCAGGGATTGGAAGGGACCTTGAAAGATCGTCTAGTCCAATCCCCCTGCCACAGCAGGACCACCTAGACCAAGTCATACAGGAACACATCCATCCAGGCGGGTTTTAGACATCTCCAGAGAAGGAGACTCCACAACCCCCCTGAGCAGCTTGTTCCAGTGCTCTGTCACCCTCACTGGGAAGAAGTTCCTTCTCATATTGGTGTAGCTCCTCGTATGTTCCAGCTTACACCTATTGCCCCTTGTCCTATCACTAGATGACACTGAGAAGAGCCTGACTCCATCCTCCTGACACCAACCCTTCAGATATTTATAGACATTAATGAGGTCACCCCTCAGTCTTCATTTCTCCAAGCTAAAGAGACCCAGCTCACTCAGCCTTTCCTCATCATCAGGGAGGTGTTCTACTCCATCATCTTTGTGGCTCTGTGCTGGACTCTCTCCAGCAGTTCCGTGTCCTTCTTGCACTGAGGGGCCCAGAACTGGTTTTCTTAGTATCCTGGGGAAAACTCAGTTTTAGGAGGTTAAGAAGTGTATTGTTGTTTTTTAATCCAGGTAGTTCATGTGTATGTCAGCCAGGATACAGGATGGCTTCTAATAATGGTGGGACCTCTGTCTTTTGTGAAAAATGCCCAGAAAATATGGTAAGCATTGAAATTTTCATACTTTGCCCTAATACTGATGCTTTTTAAACTTTGTATTTCCTCCTGACTGCAAGTTATTTTTCATTAATTTAAATGTAGTTCTGCGTAATAGTCTTCGTGTGCGAATTTTTGAAACCATGCTTGGAAGTACTGATATTTTCTCTTGAGAAGTGTCTTATTATTTTTGCAGGCTTTTTTCCAAATCTGAATTTGACTCAACAGACAAAGTCTTTTAAATGTTTCTTCCAGTGCTTTTCTGCTTCTCCTTATGTTATCCTTGCCCAGAGACCATTCTGTAGAACACCAAAGATGCTTCTCAGCTCATATATATCTTACTTATTTATATAAATGCTGTTAGTGTAGGTTTTTAGTCTGTGTCTTTGTAATCCCTGGTAATTTATATTTTTATTTCAAAATAAGCTCCCAGTATTCTGTTAGTCATGTATCTCTTTGTAGTTGAGTCAGATCTTTTTTACCTTTCTTGACAAATTAATTCATTCAGGGTGAATGAATTCCTGACTACTTCTTTCTCTCAAATAACTGTAGAAGGACTCTTAAAGAGACCAGCTTTGTTGTCTAAGTTAGATGTGTTTAATGGCTAGTGGGTAATGTAGGTAATTTCCCTCTTCTTTCTGTGTAGTCATGACAAAAATCTCTTTATGTTTTGATCATTCTGCCATTCCTTTCTCTTTCCTGTAATGATAACATTTGTCGAGGCATATGCAAAGATAAAATTATAATAGTGGGAAAGAGAATAACATCAGTATCACCTGAGAATGAGCAGTTGTCTTCATTTCCCTTATTGGTTTGTATCTGTAATGCAGCTACTTCATAGTATAAAACAAGTGTGGGTGTAACTGTTTGGGTATGTGTAACATTCTATGCAGTTATGTAAGCTGCCTCACTTAAAACTCTTCCATGTTCATTACTTATGTGGATGCATATGAAAATATGTATATTTATTCACTGTTATATTTATTTGTGTTTTTCACAATGTAGTTCATCTACTTTTTTTTAAAACTTCCACTTTTAACCAGCTGTTGTCTTTGCCAAAGGCTGTTAGCTGATGAGTTCAGAAAAACTTGAGAACAATTTTTTTGGTCTATGTAGGAATTACTTCTGCCAGATTGTTTACTCTTTTTTTTTAATCTTTAAAAGCTTCATGAACATTATTGATGTTGTTGTATCTGAACAAATTTTCTAGCTGATAACACCTGAATTAGGCGTTCCTCACAGATACTGGGTGATGTCTACATTTTTGAAAGTTTTAATAGCTTTACATTTTATTTTAGAGCGGAGTTACTCAAGATGGATGGAATTGTATTATTTGCCCTAAAGGCCTAACTTCAGAAGGAAAATGTAAATGCCTAAACAATGAAATATTAGGTAAGCAGTATACGCAAGTTAGGAGATATTGGTGCTTGTTTTAGGTATTGGAGATTCTCGAGACATGCTTTTCCTTTAATAAAGGAAACTTAATGTGTGTTTACGTATCTAATATAAAAATTCAGCGTTCCTTCTGATCTTAAACCTCATTCCTTAAAAGACAACACACAAACTTGTACTGTTGTTCACTGCAATAAGAACTGTCATGCAAAAATCCAGAAACAAACACCGGTATATCACTTCTTTTAAGCTGATTGGCACTGGGTGGAGGCTGCAGCATTGGAATAAAACCAATGCCAATATAGACTAAGAATAACAATTCAAATGTTTTGAAAGGTGATGAATTTTAGTGGTCAAATAAAAATAATTTTAATGTTAACTTTAGAGTCCATATTATTTATATTTTAATTCATCTTGCATAGTGAAAAACTAAGAGCGAAGTATAATTTTCATCAAGGATATAAACCAAAAAAGCTTCTTGAGAAATCTTTCCATGTGCCTGTAATTCTTTGATTAAGTATTTCATAGAATCATCATGGCTGGAAAGCACCTCCACGATCATCAAGTCCAGCCCTCGACTCAACATCGCCCTAACCCCTAGACCATGGCCTCAAGTGCTCTATATACTCGTTTTTTAAACATCTCCAGGGACAGTGACTCCACCACCTTCCTGGGCAGCCTGTTCCAGTGTCCAGCCACTCTCTCAGGAAAGAACTTCTTCATAAGATCCAATCTAAACCTCCTCTAATGCAACTTGAGGCCATTTCCTCTCATCCAATCATCAATAGTTTGGGAGAAGAGACCAGCACCAGCCTTGTTACAACCTCCTTTTAAGTAGTTGTAGGGAGCAATAAGGTCTTCTCTCAGCCTCCTGTAAACTAAATAATCTCAGTTCTGTCAGCCACTCCTGATGGGGTCTGTTTTCCAGACCTCCCAACAGCCTTGCTGCCTTAGCTGGTCCCACTCCAGCACCTCAGTGTCCTTCTTATACTGTGGCGCCCGACACTGGACACACTACTCACCTTGAGTAGTTTCACAAGTGCAGAATACAGGGGCACCATCACCTCCCTACTACTGTCCACTTTGGTTACACTTCTAAAAGACTATACTGGAGACTCACTGTTTTTTTCAGATCACTTATTTAAATGAATAGAAATCTCTAAAACAGTGAATACCAATCATCTACCCTAAACTTTATGAGAGTTACAAAACACATTCTGAGCCATTTGGGTAAAGTATCAAGAGCAAAGCTGATTGTGTAATTTAACACACAAAAAAACCACTGATACTGTACATCTTCTGGTGCTCTTGGTATCTTTTTTTCTTACAATTACACTTGAAATCTCTTGCCGAATTATTTACTTGCTGAAAGATGCAGTTTTAAAACTGTAAATTTCTGAGATTTGCATGAATCATTTCAGATGAAAGTTAGAAATCTTTTCTCGGTAATTAGTGAACATAATGGTTTGAGTTTTAGCTTTGTAGTGAAGCTTTGGTTTGAACTCTGCTTCATAATAAATAAAAAAGGAACAGAAAACCTACATGAAATACTGCATATGCATAGCTAGAAACAGTGCATCTGTGCCTGTATGAATGTACTTCTGCGGGGGATGTTGTTTGTGAGTTGTGATCTTGATTTTTTTTATAAACAAATAGTTTACAAAGCTTTTTTTTTTTTAAAATCTTCACATTTCTTTTGGATTCACAGTCATTACTGTTTTACAATTTTCTTAATCTGTGTGACCTACTGTGCACATGCAATTTTCTCACAGTTGCTTTTCTTTTCCCCGTAGTGGAAAGAAGCATAGATGGCGTTTTGCTTAATGAAGCACTGTGCATACGCTGTAATGGAAGCAAGCAATCCTTCTCTGCTTCAGATGTGACAGGAAGTAGGTGAGTACCCTTTGCTTTTCATGATGATAAATCTGAATGTGTCCGATTTTGTTTAAATGGAATAGTCCTGAGTAACTGTAGCTTTGGGATGACAGTTTTAAAAGCAGAGAATTGGAAATCCTCAATGCTCTATCAAATTCAGTATGTATTGTGTTCACTTAAGTATTTGTATGACTAGTGGCTTGGCTGGTTTGTTTGCTTTGTTTCAATGACTGTTAACCTGAAAAATAGATTCTTTACCCAGTATGCAAGCCAATATGCAGGGCAGAGGTATGTATTTAATATAGATTTGTGCAAAGCTGGGAGCTACGTGGTATCCCACAATGCTAGCTTTACCGCAGAGTCTCCCAGAGTTCATTTTATAGGCTGAAAATGTAAATTCACATAAGAACAGGTCAGTGAAGAAAGTGCAGATACACTAAGAATATTGGCTGTCAATCTGTGCCCAAGGCTTATCTTCGGGAATAATGATGGCCCTTAACAATCACTTAAAATATTGCTGTCTACAGCCAAAGACAGACACACATAATCACAGAACATTAGAGATTGGGAGGGACCTCGAAAGATCATCCAGTCCAATCCCCCTGCCACAGCACAACCACCTAGACCAAGTCGCACAGGAACATATCCAGGTGGGTTTTAAATGTCTCCAGAGAAGGAGACTCCACAACCCCCCTGGGCAGCCTGTTCGAGTGCAATGTCACCTTCACACTGTGAAGAAGTTCCTTCTCATATTTATGTGAAACCTCCTCTGTTCCAGCTCACACCCATTGCCCCTTGTCTTATGACTAGATGATATTGAGAAGAGCCTGGCTCCATCCTCCAGACACTCACCCTTCAGATATTTATAGACACTAATGAGGTCACTCTTCAGTGTCCTTTTCTCCAAGCTGAAGAGTCCCAGCTCCCTCAGCCTTTCCTCATCAGGGAGGTGCTCTGGAGTACTCACAGACAGATGTTTTTTAAGGATACTGAAGAGGTTTATGGTTCTTGCATAGTCTGGTAGCCCTGGTCAGTATGACATATTAGCAGACAGAACCTGGATGCATTAACGTTCTTTCAGATGTTCTGTCCCACCATATCTGCATGGCAAATTTGCTTCTGCACTGTTTGTAACAACACTTTCTGCAATAAAGAATTATTATACATGCTTTTGATTTCTTATATTGCTGGCATTCTTCCTGAGAATAGAAGCAGCTCAGAGGATGTATCTGCATGGTGCCCTGTAGGTACGTGCCCATTTGTTTTCCCCACAGCGTACATGTAGCTGGTTGCTCAGACCTGAGCAGCTGGTCTGGATTCAGCGATTTCACATTGAAGGCACAGACATTGTTGGTGTGCCTGTAAAAGACCCCAGCAAAGTACCTGGAGCTGGTCCATCACCTGCGCTCATGCTTCAGAGCGATGACCAGCAGAGGTGTAAATCAGCTTAGCATGGGGAATCAGACTTACAGGGCTGCTGCCCCCCAGGATGTAGTCTAGTCATAGATTATTTATTGCTTCTTCTTCACTTCCTTGAATTCCAGGTCTCTACACACAAAGATGATCAAACTTCTTGGGTATTGAGACAAGCCCAAAAATTTGAGACACCGTAGATTGCTGTTGTCTCCTGGACCCACAGAGAGGAGAACTCACTTCCTAAGGCTCGTATGAGTGAACACTGTGTACTCAGGGAGCTTGATGACCTTTGAATTAGACAAAAAGCATGGCCCTGGCTCCTTCAAAGTAGCTGTCACTGCAAAAGGCTAAATCTCCTCCGTGGTCAGTAGTTGCCAGCGATGTGTTAGAACAAAGCCCTGTTTTACGGAAGTCTCTGACCTGTGAGCAGCCAGGCTGAAGCCCTGGAGTCATCATGATGTAGCTTCTGGATCTGAGTCTGCAGAAGAAACCTCTATTAATGTTGAAGCCTGGGGGCATTTCAGACTGCTGTTTTGTCTAGATCCCAGGCTGTGTCCTTGGGTTGTGCCCCAAGGATCCACCTAGGGCAACCTTCAGGATTTGTTGGGGTTGCCACTCCTTTGCTCACCCAGCCCACAGTCTTTTGAGCAGAACCCACTCTTTTTTTGTTTCTCCATAACCCAAGGAGCCATGGTCTCACTATAAGGCATGTGACAATGCAGCAATGGTTTCCCATTTAATAGTTGCCATGGCAACTATATTGTAACTTAGACTATCAACATTTAATTCCTTGGGTTGTGTCTCTCAAAATACAACATAATTTGGCATTCAAAGCCATTCCAACCATCCTGCTCTCACACCGCCTTGCCAGCTGTGCCATACAACATTATGTTGCATAAAGGCTTTCAGAGGCTCCCATGCACAGGTTCACTCTCCATGACTTCTCAGGTAGTGCAGTGTTTCAGAAGGGAGGGCTATGTGTGGCAGGTGGGTTTTAGAAGGCAGTATCTTGTAACCTTTGGAGCTCTGTAGGACTGCATGTTTGAGCCAAGCTCAAGCCCTTTATTTGTTCTCAGCACCCCAAGTTCCTTTCATCTTATATTTTCCTAAATTTAGGCTACAGAGCTTAAATTCACTGTGTAAGGGCTTCTCCAGGGACGAGATGGTTCTTTTCTCAGTTGTCAGTAACTGTGCCACATGCAGCTTACTCTGCTTTTTAGATCACGAAAAACAGGCAAGTTAAAACGTGCAAACCAGAGAACTAAGTTCTATTTACCCAATGTGAATCAGAGACAGAGTCTTATTTTTGAGCCTAGCTTCTGAATGTGGGTAGCAAAGTGTCTCAGGAGGAAATCCAGGCTGGAAATTGTAGGCAGCCACAGTAAGGCAAGGGAGCTTTTTGCCCGAGCTGTGCTGCTTCTGGGCAGAATTGTGGGAGCCTCAGGGCAGGCAGATGAGGGGCAGGAAACTCTGTGCCCTTATTCACTTGCTGAAAAGAAATCTACAGAGAAGTGTTGTGGTTTGAATTTGGTGGGTTTCTTGCTGAAAGGACTGGGGAGTGAGTCTTTTCGTTCATTTTGGAATTCCAAACTGAATGTTTTCAACTCTGTGACAACCAGGCTTGGAGCCTCCTGTTTCCAGTTTCCTGCTGTTTCTTCCTTTTTTTGTGTCCCGTGTGTTCAGAGAGCAAGCACATGTCACAGAGCCTGAGCACAGCAGCCATCTTGCCCTTGGACCATGGCAAAAGGAGAGAACGGGAGTTTTGGAACTTCAGAGATCAGCAGAGGAAAGGTTTTGTCTGCAATCCATTGCTGGCTGAAATGGAAATGGTCTTTCCTTTGTTCATGGCCATAGGAATCAGTGCACTGAAAATGGAAGCCTGGCTTGGAAGCATGTGGAACAGGCAACTGGCCCTTAAAATACCCATTGGTGCTGAAGGATGTGTATATGCACTGAATGGACTCTGTGCTTCCAGAAGGAAAAGCACTGCTGGAAGTTTCTTCCCTTTGAGAGGGTGGAGATAACAGATCAGCCCAGTTATGTAAGATGCGATTAATCTCTGTGTGACTTTGTGTTGGGTGTGTTTTTTTCAGTTCTGTGAATTAAATATGCCTCGTTGGTTTTCGCCAAATTAAGCTAGTCTTTGTTTTTGCCTGCAATTTATAAGTGGTTTTGAACCCTCTTTGTTTTGTTTTCATTTCAGTCCATTAGCACGTTAACTAACAATGGGTTTGTCTGCTCTCAGACCTGATCAACCAGATCAAACAACGACAGGAAGGCTGGACCCAGAGGCAAGTCTCTGGGAATCTCTCACTTTCTGTCATGGCTTGGTATTGCTGAAGCCCTCATGGTCAAAAAGTCACAGGCACTTCTACCTTCTGCTTCCAACCCTTATGTTTCATTTGTAGTCCTGATGTTGATCCAGGGTCTCCTGTGAAGCCTCCTAAATTAGGGAAGCTAGGGAAGGTCTTCAGCTTCATGCAACCTCTTACCAGCTCTCCTCTAATTAGCCTCAGAGAAAGCAGCTCCCACAGAAAAAGGGCTTGTAGTGGACATGTTCTGTAGGAAAATCTAAGTCTGGGAAGGAAGTGCTGGTCATCATTATGTCAAGAGCCTCTGCTGACACTTCATCACGTTTCTATCTGAAAATGAATCATTTGCTGATAAAAAGAGAGCTCTAAGATGATTAAATGAAGCGGAGGAGGGACAGCAATATTAGCCACATTTTCAGTCTACAAAAGACATTTTTTTATGTTCTTGATATTTTCCATTTACTTCTCAAGTAGAAAACTTAACCTTCTGGTTTACATGCCCCCTGGGTGCTGTGAACTGTTCACCTCATTACTCTGCTGGGTAACTGGCTAAGCCATTTTGGCTCAGGAGTTAATGGCTTAGCTTTCATAACCTTTATTTGCTTCTCTCCAGTGTTCCCCAAACTCCACCAACCCATCCACTACAAGAGGCAACAAGTTTTCCAGACAACACAACCCTTTGCTCTCTCAGTGAACCTCAGAATTAACTTTTGAATTTCCTGTGCCCGTGACTATCACTGGGGCAAGTGGACACAGGCTAGTATGGCCAGTGTGGTGATGTTTCAGTGCAGGAGCTGTTAATGTTAGAATGGACATCTAAAGCCTTGGGGCCAGGTACTTGGAGGAGAACCGGTGTTTTGCCAACTGCATTAATGATTATGAGTTGTTCATGCTGTTCAAGCCTTAAACACTGCCTAAAACCTCAGGCAGAATGGGATTTAAGGCATATGCCTCCTGATATATCCAACCAGCTATGCTGGCCTTGCCTGGTTGGATGCCTAGGCATGTACCCCTGCTCCTCATTATACAGCCTAGCTGTCAGAGATGTCATCTCTACAACTCTCAGTGACAAAATGCTAGTAACTAACTGCTAACTTTATTCTGTAGTTAAACATTTGCTTTCCTAACAGTGTCATTAGGTAAACATGCTAGTGACGTGTGAGGCACTTGGATGTAATTATAACAGGAACCAGGTATGGGGATTAGAAAGTTCCAGGTCAGTTGTGTCCCTTGAAACATGACTTTGTCCTGCTGGAGAGCTTGTCTGCATACCAACCACCTGATTTCCTAAGCTACCTTGGACAGGTATGGAGCACAGCATGCCTGAGCTGTAGTGACTGCCAGAAAGATGCCTTTTGTTGAAGTTCTTAAATTTAAATTACTTTTATGATGATTTCCCTGACCAGTCCTCTGTGATGGACCATGGAGCTCAGAAACGTTTCTGCAGAGGATGTGGGTTACCCTTGTGAGGAATCTGACTACTCAAATGCACAGTTGTCTTCAGTTTTCTTAAAGCTGCATAGATTTAATCTGCTCAGATAAGAGATACTTGTGGTTAAGAGTGTAATGCAGATTCAGTAACAAATACCTCTACTGTTCGGTCTAGTTTTTAATGGCTCTATGATCACAGTAGCTTATGAACACTGGAAACCAAAGCATAATACAAAGCAGCCGTTAGAGTTCATTCCTCGTTCTTGATCCTCTTCTCATGCACAAGCAGCCCGTCTGACTTGCTGATCTCCAGATGATGAAAGTCTCCAACAAAATCCAAGAACAGAAACTAGTACTTTATGCCAATTCTTATCAGCTGATTTTCAGACTCATCACAGTGCTGACCAACCACCCACTGCTGAGTTAACACTTGGGGAAAGCTCTCAGAAGTGATGGAGAAGCCATCAATCTAAGCCTCAGCTAAAGTAATATTCATTGCAGCAGTCTATATTCCAAGAACTAGCCTTTCAGAAAACTTGTGACACTTTGAGTTTGGCTAGCATCTTTTTTTACTGGGAATTCAATACGTCCTGATGGTCCAATCCTGCCATGTGCTGGCCCTGTCCAAGCCCTAATAAAAATGTTGGTTCCTAGTGGAGGACCTTCACCAAAACTATCGTAGCTGGCCTCAAATACACAAATGTGGGGTCTATGTAGGAGGGTGAAGTGCTGCCTTGAGATACTGCACTGCTATTCCTTGTTGCACAACAGTCCCAGCTCTGCAAAATATATACCCTAGCTCACTTTTCTTCCCAGCAGGACCACTTAGGTTATTTGCAGCCCTGTGGGGATGTGCCTGTGCTGTTTCCAGATCAAGAAATTACTTGCTTGGTACCAGCAAGGAGGTCTGCACTGGACTGCCCAAAGAGGTACTCTGTGCTGTGTAAAGCCGCCAGCAGACATCCTGCATGAACCTTAGTGACTAGGCATGTAATGTGAACTGAGAGATGAGGGTGTTGTTAAATGGCCATTGCAAAAGTCCTCAAATTAACTCTTTGCAAAAGTCTGAAAACAAATCTTTGCAAAATCAAACCTTGAAAGCATCACCCACAACCCCATCACTCTTGCCCAGTGGAGCCCAAACAACAGCCCTGAGCAGTCAGATGAAATTTTGGAGCCTTGAGCACAGGACCACTGCGTGTGACCTAAGGGAGTTAACTGTGTGATTACAAATGCACCTGGAATAACTCTGTGACCAACTCACAGGTCACCACAGCTTCCAGATCAAAGCAGGCAGGGCTAGCGGAGTCTACTGGGCCATATTTTCCTCCCCTAAGTAAAACACTTTTGTGCACAAGTGAATTTCTTGAGTCTCAGAGGCCCCATCATGAGGATGTGGCAGAGACGATGACAGGCTGAACCATTGGACATACTAAGCATTGTCTTTGTTTGAAACCACTTTTTGAGAGGCAGCATTCCCACACTGCTCGTGGGTGCTGTCCACTGCTTTTGAGAGGCTGTAGAGCCTTCCAGCCCTATTTTTGTGGAGTCAGCCACAAACAACCTCGTCCCTTCCCACTCAATTCATCTGGAGCTACAGTTTCACTCAACAGCAATTGCAGTGGTACCTAGAATGAGCACACTTGCTGGCAGGCTGAAGTTGCCCGCTCCTGAGCTGTCTATGCCCCATTTGTGCTCGTGGAACTGCACAGCGGAGAGGACAGCCTTGCGCCCTACGTGCATCAAACCTCCTCTGGTCAAATTACTACTTGCCCTTCAGAGCACTGCAACACTCGATCCCGGGAAGGCTGAAGACTCTGACTGAAGTGGCAGACAGAGTCGCCTGGCAACGTCTGTTCCTTACAGGGGAACAAGCCGCGGCCACTCGTGGCCAGGCTGCGAGAGCCGGCGGCCGCACGCTGCGCGGAGCCAGGGAAATTTTCAGTTCCAACAGCAGATGGCAGAGTCCGAAAAGCAAAACCTGCGTGCAAGGCAGCCGTGGGGAAACCCTGCCCGGGCTACGACTCTGAAAGCTCCGGCAAGAGGGTCCTGTGGAGTGAGTCTACAGATCCGTAGCATAAGCAAACCGCTTTTGAAAACAGCGCACAGGAGACACAATTTATGAGGGAACTCCAGTTATGAGACAGTCTGGCAGCAGTGGAAGTTCAGACTCTGAAGTACAACTGACAGCACGCAGGTAACAATAAGGGTTTTGCCATCCATTGCACTTTTCTAATTATCCTTGTGTGATCTACAAACAATTTGTAGTGGCGAGACATACAAAGAAAATCAATTTACTGGAAGGGAACTGGGGGGCTGTGGAGTCTCCTTCTCTGGAGACGTCTAAAACCCACCTGGATATGTTCCTGTGCGACTTGGTCTAGGTGATTCTTCTCTGGCAGGGAGATTGGACTAGATGATCTTTCGAGGTCCCTTACAGTCCCTAATTATTCTATGATTCTATGTTTTAATTAAATACCTTAAATTTGCTCTAGTGGGGACCTAATACTTTTTGTGTTTAACACCATCATCCAGAATCTTAAGGAATTAAGCTCAAAAACCATGTTATGTTATGTTTGGAACTTTATGAACTAAGTGAGATTTGAGTATATCAAACAAAACCCACAGCCCTTTACCTACAAGAGAAGCAGCACAGCAGCTCGGCACTTTGGTTCTATTAACATTATCAGGACTGTTGGGCAAATACTCTGATTTTGGGGCTTTTTCCACAAACTGCAGAATAAAACCCAGAGTTCTTACTTGAGCAGGCAGTATGGTAATCCTGGGTGTGTAATCCAGGACAATAATTTCATGATGTTTAAGGAATTTATAAACCAGTTCATCCTTTTGATGCACTAAGGAGTTGCTAGAGGAATTGTCTAGTGGTTAGATCAGGAAACCATGAGTCAAAGTGCTTGCTCCCCTCTTTGTCAGTGAATCATTTCCCCTTCTTCATGTCCCACAAAACACCCAGACAAAATCTGACCCCAGGTAAAACAAACTCTTTCCCAGATTTGGTCCCCATGTAGCTCCTGGGCTACAGCTTGAGGCACAAGCTCTTGCACATGTCAAAACCTTTAAATGTCAGTAGAGAAACATGTTGTGGTCTTGTATGTGACTTCTTCCTTCTGCAGGTTTCACAGGCCCCAGAGCTCTGTCTTCAGCTGCCCTGTCATGACACACAGAAGCAGTGATCTCAGCATGCTCTCGTTTCAGTAGATGTCACAGAGTGGTGGAGAAAAAGGACTCTTCAAGCACTTAGAAGCACATAATTTGTATTAGCAACAGTTAAGGACTGGAGTGGTCACCATGGTTATCTGATGACCTTCTTGCAGTTCGAGTCTGCTGTAGTCAGTGAGCAACTCAACTCACACGTTTTAAACCTTTTCCTCAGGTTAAGATGAATTGTTTTCTGGAGCAATTTGTCTCCTCTTTTCGTAGAAGTAAATGTCAAATGATTTTGACAGTGCTTTGCATGGACATCCTTGAGGCAGAGGCAGACTGTGGTGGCCAAACAGAGTGCAATGCTTTACTGCCTAACACACTAATCCATCATCCCGTCCCACTAGCAGCCAAGCAAACAAAAATATGTTCTCTCAGAGATAACAAGGATTAAAGGGTTTGCAGTTATTTCCCACAGAGATTCCAGACATTCCCAGTCATTCCCAGAGGTTTATACCCCAGTAGATATGCAGGGAGAGCAGTGGTCTTCCATGAGCAGGGGAACACAATTTCTAAGTCAAACAACTCTACAGAAATGTCTCAAATATTTGAGATTCCTCATCCAGAAAGATCTGCCTGGACCAGAGGAGATTAACTTCACCTGGCTGTAGCTTTCTAAAAGTTAGGCTGGTGAGCAGGAACCCTCAGTAACTGATGGAGGCAGAGGAACAATTTCAGAGAACAAAAGAATGAAAGAAATGATGCCTTAAACAAGGAAATTGCAATGGTCTAATTTTTTTGTTCTGCTGTTTGTCTTTACAATTAAAACTGTAACTTTTACCCAGAAAAACATTTTCAGTTGAATTTCTCTAGAAAAATTCTGTTTTCGTTTGTAGGGGTTTTTTCCTACTTTTCTGTTGATAGAGATGTTCAGATACAGGAATGTAGGCACTTACATTGTAGATATTTAAATCTGTTCTAACTGTTATAAGCTCTGCTTGCAAGTAGTTTCTCATTCTGAGACAGAGTAGACTTAATGAGCAGCGCCTTGAAATGCTTATTTCTCCTCATTAATAGTGAGGAGCCTGGGGTCTGTGGCTCTGCAAACCTCTAAAATTAGGTGGGATGAATCTCAATGCCACGAGTGTGATACTTTAAGCCCCTGTTCAGCAGAACACTTACTGACAGCATGAAATGAACCCTGAGCTTAAGTGCTTTGCTGAACTGAAGCCTCAATTACTTAAGGAATGAGAAAACCATCTTAGGGGATCACAGTAGTTCCTCTTGCACGAGGCTGATGTTGGATTTCCACCATGCAGTCCTGTACTCCCCTGCAGAAAATACTCTTCTTTCTTCAGTTTCCTCCCCCAAACACACGTATTTCCTGCTCCTTCCAGCACTTGCTTTCCCCAGCTGAGACACTCAAGGAGTGTAACCCAAAACGAGGGCAGGCAAGCTAGAGGCACTGCAGGCTGCTGGGATCCGGCTCCTTGCCAGTAGCTCTTTCACTGGGTGTTTTTTCACTTCAGTGTTTAGCGCCAAATTATTCACTGCTCAGCTCGAGAGTGTCAAGAGTGTGTGACCTGTGGTGGTGAGATGAACGAGCTCCATTTGGGCTTGGTTTGCAGAATACTGGGGGTAGGTGGCCGGAGCTGGAAGCCCAGCATCATTGGGCAGGTTGGCACTAGCAATCTCCACACTTACAGGGTGCAGGTCCAAGCACAGGTGCCAGTAGTCACGTTATAGTGTTGGCCTGGGCCTGGTGTCCCCTGTGGCACATGGGCACATCCAGCCCCAAAATTCCCTCTGCAATCTGTTACCTCCCTCTGCCTACCAGGAGAATCTGGCTGGTGGTGCAAACCTTGACGCTTACCAATTAGTTTTTATATTCATCTTGCACCCTTGAGGCAGAGACTTAATCATCACTTTTGTGCTGAAAGAAGTTACCACAGTAACCTGGGGTCTGCAGAAAGGCTGTAGAGGGACTTTTTACGAGGGACTCTAGTGATAGGCAAGGGCTAGTAGTTTCAAACTGAAAAAGGGTAGATTTAGTCTACATCTTAGGAAGAAATTCCTCTCTGCAAGGGTGGGGAAGCACTGAAACAGGTTGTCCAGGGAGCTAGTGAATGTCCTCTCTCTGGAAGTATTCAAGGCCAGGCTGGATGAGGCTCTGGGCAATCTGGTCTAGCAAGAAGTGTCCCTGCCCATGGCAGGAGTTTGGAACTAGATGATCTTTGAGGTCCCTTCCAACCCGAACCAATCTGTGGGTCTACATCCTGAGCTTGGCCAAGGCTTTTGGGTGAAAATAATAAATAAGGGTAGTGCTTTACTGTTGTGGTGCCCATGCTGTGAAGGTGTTAGAGGAGATGTCAGAACACCGAAATCAAACTGACATGCTTTGCTTACACGTGCCATTGCTGTGCTACGTGAGAATTGGAGACATTAAATCGCTAAACTGAGATCAGCCATCGCAAGGATTGCTGCAACACTGAGGATGTGCAGGTGCAGAGTAAGTGGAAATTGGTAATTGTAAAACTACAGGGACATCAGTGAAGTTTATTTTTACCATCATTTAGGCTCTGTAGTCCCTGCTGGCCAATGTAACCTGTGGAGATGCAATCCCCAGTACTGAGCAATCCCAGTGTTGATAATCACAGACACCTGAATTCTACCCTTAACTTCACGTAACTAGTTAATTACTTTATAGACCAAGTAAGTAAATTAAACCAAATAGCAGCAACACTAATGCAATTGAGAATTCACTTGAGTCTAGTGACTGTCATTGCCATGGGCAAGGTGATTGTGTCAGGGGAGAGGGAACCTGTGGTCAGCACTACTTGAAATAATCAACAATTTTCTGGGCTACAGTACATTACATTTCTTTTCATAACTCACCCGTTCTGACTTTCATTTCCTTGTTTCGAGTGCTCATGCCATGTTTACAAATGGAAAGATGAGTCATTATCAAATACATTCTCCCTTGTTTTTCTTCTGGTATTTTCTATAAAATAAATGGTTGCAGATGTCCATGTAAAAAAGAAATTCAGATGATTGTGCCTTGCACTCCATTAACGACAAACAGCTTTAGGAGATAATGAGGCATATGTGTCCCTGTTTCTCCCTCTTGATGATGCTTTTACAGTTTTAAATGTGAAAAAAAATAGCTTTTTCTTCCAGATAATCCACGTGTCGGTTTGCATTATTAAATGTTTACACATCTAGCGACAAATATTTGATTTTTCTCTTTTTTCTGCCTTTCATTTGCAAGGAGCTATGTCAGTATGCCCAGCAAGCTGCAGGCTGGCAAGGAGGTGAGTGGGACTTTTATGACTTTCTGCAATGCTCTTTGGTAGCATAAATAAATAAATACATCTAGAGCTTTTCAAGGTGGGAAATCCTTTCTAGTGGAAGCAAAGCTGCTCTCTCAGGGTTGCTGACAGATGTTTATTTGGTGTCTTTGACAAGATTTCAGGGACAAATGAGTGAGTGCAATTTTTGTTCGGTTTTCTCTTTCGTTGTACTATGTATGGCTTAAAATATTACCGAAAAATAACCCGTATGGCTAGGTTTTGTTTTCCCATTACTCCAAAAACTGAATTTTCAAGCCCTCAGAATGTAATGAGTAATTAAAAGCTACTAGCAGTGCAAAAAAAAAAATCTATAAACTCCATAAAAGTAATTTAACTCCCTCCTTGCATAATTCACAGGGTTTCACCATTGTCTAGCATTTCTCTTTTATGTAAGACAACACCTGAGTCAGAGACATCGACATGTTTTGTTATAAGCTCATTTGGAGCACAGCCTCCGTTTGTTTTCTGACCATGGTCATAAGATGATCTACAGCCAATTAAATCTCTGTGAACTAGGTATCCACTGCACACCCCTGATGACTGTGTACAGCAAGGTTGCATAATGTCTTTGTAGATCTTATTTGAATGAATGAGTCGCTGAATCAAAACATGATGCAAAGCTCAGTCCTGCCCTTTCCTATGTTACACTTCACTATACTCTTGTGAGAATTAGCAGCTGGGAAGATGAGACTCCACTTTCCCCACAACACCCAGGGAGGTAACAACCAAGCTTTCAGGGTCATAACCTGACTCAGTGCTTATTACACAAGCAAGGTACCAGTTAAGGAGCCAGATTTTAGGCAGTTTTATTGAGGCCAGTGTTCTCTTGGCATTTATTTGGGTTTCACAGCATTTCTTTGGGGGGCAATAAGTTTTCTACCCAGAGAAGGGAACAGTTGTAAAACCTAGCAAATGCAACCATATGCATGGCAACATGTTGGCTCTAAAAATACAGGAAAAGGCTATTTTTTGGTGTGAATTTGTGGCAAATGCTCTGGTTGTGAGACTAGGGTTCCCGTGTGCATCGGCATGTCGTGCTGCCGTTGACAACCCCCAAGGCTGATGCTGAGAGCTTGTGAACCTTTTTGCTTTGATAGTACTGCAGAGGCAAGAGTGAGCTTTTGGAAAAGTAACCTCTCTTCTTCGTGCTGGTCTAAACCACAAGGTAAGGTGACTGTGAAGTGTGGTACCGCGCTGCTGCATTGCGTAAGATCTCATCTCTGGAGTTTCTCGGTACATTTCCAAGGGAAGGGAAAATAATGCCTACTGACCTGACTCTGGGTGTGAACTCTGCTTAAAGCAGTTGCAGCTGTCGACAAGGAGCCCTCGAAAAGCTGTCCCTCGCTTTGCACAGGAGCAAGCAGGCAGAACAGATAAGGGCAACAATTTTGGCTCGTCATCCTCTGAGTCTGCAGGAGTGGTGGAACAGTCACAATCCGGTGAGTGTTACTCACCGTAGTGTACCTGACATCCAGCTCAGGAAATCGAACACACATTTACCTACAGGTATGTGCCCTGACGCTATGCTCAGCAAAAGTAACTTGTTAGTGGGTTTTTTCTCTTCCTCAAACCTGTAGGGTAGTTTTGCCTTGTTTTCCTCTGGAATTAGTCTGTAAGAGACTGTGCCACTGTGTTAGATAATCCATCTGCCACCTCTTTGTCTGTCAGCAGCCTGGTGAGATGCCAGAGGACTGTGGGCTTGCTGACAGCGTTCCCAGTCGTTAAACTGCTCCCATGAGTTTGTCAGGCACTTAATGGGAGCAGTTGGTTTGCAATGGAGTTCACCGCCGTAGGAGACTGGGCACAGCACGGCGAGAGCTCTAACCAGAAATCTGACCTCTTGTTCCACCACAGGAAACCTCTATTTTTAGAGATGAAGAAAGAATATGAGTGAGGGAGAAGCCCCTAACCCACTCCAGCACAGCCAAATAGTCAAGAGCCTTATTTCAGGTGTGGTGAGACAATGTGGAAGTTTTTGTATTTAATATTACAAACTTTTCCCTAAGCTAAAAAAAATCCCAACATCTTCAGAAACACCAGATCTATTTGCAGATCCGGGCTACGTTTGGCCGAGGCTATTTGCCCTCACAAGGGGGCAGGTTTTTGAAAACACCCCTTTCTCCAGGGCATTAGCCCAATGAAACTTTTCACTTCTGATTGCAGAAAGGCATCTTGAATGTGGAAGTCATCACAAATCTTCCTGTCCCCCCAAGAAGCCCTACAACGTTTTGGTTTACATAAAAAGGATCTTAGATGCTAACAAAAACATTTGTCTTCTCCAGAAACCCCAAATTTCTGTTTCTTGTTCAACCCAAGCCAAAATGTCCTCTCTAACTGTTCATTTATCCTCTGCCTACACAGGAAATGGTTTCTTTATACTCAGGTCTAGACCATACGCTGAAGATCAAGTCCCTGTCCTCATTTCCAACTCTTTGTAGAGAGGACATTTGAATTCTGGTCTAGGCAAAAGTCCCCGACACTGCCCTGTTAGCTACCTTGGTGGAATAAATCTCTCCCATGTTAATCAAAACATCTCTCCTTCTTTCCCCCTCCAAAGTGGATACACATGTTCCAGCAAATAACTTTGGTTTCACATCCTCAGATCCAGAAGGTTTCTGTGGAAACTTTTAACCCTTGCTAGCTTCTAGGGTACTTGTGGGGTGATTTCCTTTCACATTTCACCAAGAGGAGAAGCTATCACAGAGATAGCAAATGACAAAACTGCAACCCAAAAACCAACCTTGCTGGGGCAAGCAGAGAGTCAAGTCACCTTGAGCCCACGGGAAGGGGACAGAGCTTCAGTAGCAACAACATGCCACTGTCTGTCTGTCCTTGCAGCAATGCAATTGGCACCGGCCAGGGACAGGATTTCTTCAAGTACCTGTCGTTTTAAAATTGACATTACAGGTGTCATTGTGGGACTATTTCCAGAAGTAGTGTAATGTGGGAGTCAAGGAGCTCGTGCAGTTTGTATTTCTTGGAGGTTTTGAGAAGCAGTTAGAGACGTAGGAGACAACCCAGGTAGAAGTTAAACCGTTTATGGCAAAACACCCTCACAATTACAAAGAGGAATTGCCTCACAGCCAGAAAGGGTGAAGATCTCACTTTCCTCCTATGTGGATAACAAATTGAGGTCGGGGAATAAGAAGTTGAGAAGAAAATGGCTGAGATGCTGGGTTTCTTCGCTAGGTTTTTTGCTACAGACTTTAGGCCATGTGTGCACGAGTGAGCTCCTCACAGCCATTTGAGGAAAGGAGGGAGGATTTGCCCAGCCGAGCCGTTCTTGTGCCGATACAGAAGCAGATTTAAATAGGATTTATTCCATTAAGAAACTCCCCTGAAACAAGAGCCCAAACTGCCAGATTTATATTACAAAGTCCCCAAAGGTCATCTCCACCTGAGGGAGGCAGGACCTTTCACCACATACTCAGGGTGGGTCTTTATTGAGTTTTTCTTAAAAAAACATTATCTTTGACACATTGCACTTGAATTCCTTGGTCCTTTGCCTTTTCCTGTAAGTAAGAATAGGTAAAGGTCAGCTCTGTGTGTCACAGACAAGGACAAGATGTAGCAGAGCTAAGCTGTGTACCAGCAGATGGGGTTTTCAAATTCTTTTTAATGTGAACTGCAGCTCTTCCAGAGGGAAAGTCTCCGTTTCATCCGGTTACTCGTTGCTGTCAGCCGCAGGGAACATGATCTCACTCCAGCCTGGTGCCCCTTGGTCTGCTGGCATGTCCCAGACCCCAGGACAGCCTTTCCCAGCACCGGCTGCTGAGGACAGTTTCTTCTCCATCTGGTCCTGTGTTGTCCTTGCCTTTGCTTGGGTGTTTCCCTACTTGGGTGAAACATTGCTGGCTGTTTCCTTGAACCAGGAAACACATGATGTATGTGAGCAAGCTGCCTGCAGGACATGAAAGCAAACACATTTTTTGCTGTGAGAGGGTGGGAGGAATGTGAAATATTTCACATTTCCCTTAATTACTGTAGCTCCATTTATCACATCTTCAGGCAGCCTGGTTGAGGAACACTGGAAGATGAGTGTTCACTGGCCAGCGTGGTCTGCCATGGCTTTCACCTCTCAACATATCTCACAGATGTTTCTCTGCTGTCCAGGCTCAGCCAGCACTACTGCCTGTAGGTCAGCTGCAGCTTCAGCTTTGTCCTGTGTCACTCCTATCTGTCACACAGAGTCCACAGCATGATCCACAGAGGAGAAACCATGCTGAAAGCTACACTTCCCATGGCTCATTCTGCAAAAACCTGAGTGTTGCATGCTGCTCTCTGCGCAGGGGAAGAGGGACAGCTCGAAGAGAGTTTCTGTAACACGTACTAAGAGGGAGAACATATCCTAGGAGCTGGCAGGAAGGCTTTGGAGAACTACAAATATTATAATATTATAATAGCACTTGGCAAGCTTGAGCCAAATGCAATTTGTTCCTCATGTAAGGACCTTCAAGGCTAATATTAGTGCCAAAACATGCTCAGGGAAGAGGAGGAGAGGTACCTGCTAAAAGTAAGAATTTCCAGGGTTTCTTTTGGATGATGCTAGCACTGGTGGCGTTGTGGCTGTCCAGGCAGGAGATGCCTTTGTCTGCAGCCCAATGGGCACAGAATGTACTGGTAGTGAAGACCTGAAAGGAGAGATGTAAGAGAGAGGGTTTCCTCAGGGAAGATAAAACACTGTGGGTAGGTAACAGCCGTACCAAATCTCAGATCAGCTGTTTCTCTGGCTTACCCTGCTCTCCTGCTCTGTCTTATATCACGTGCTCTACTTCTTCCACCTTACTGTTCCCTATGTTTCCTTTCCTTACCCTCCTTTTACATCATGCCTTTCCCTGTTGCTACCACACATGACTCTTCTTGTGAATCAGATGAGTGATGGTTAGCAACCACGTTCTTCACTGCAAAGAGGCCAAGGCCAGTGTTTTACCAGTTCACTATCTACCTGTTTGTACTCCCATCACTTTTGGCCATCTGGTAGAGTTATAATCCTCTCATGAACCATGCAATACTGTGTTATTGAAACCGTCATTGTTACGTACATTAGTAATAGCTAGAAGCTTTACGTTACTTGGCCTTGAAACAGTGAGACAGGAGACAACTGCCGCCCTGTAAAAGGTGTGGAGTCCATCCCCAGCTTCCCAAGGGAGCTCCATGTGGATACCAGTGTGGTGAAGGCCAAGAAGCTCACCTGAGAGATGATGACTGCAGATAGGAGCAGGTGCCCAGCTGTAAGCAAGAGGTGGTACTCCGTGAGGCACAGCAATGTACGGCAAAACCCAGGCATGGAGGCTACCATGCGTCAGTTTGAGGCAACTGGGAGCATCTCTCTAGCCTGAGGCTTCCATGGAGACATCCTTCACCAGCAGCAAGGCTGGGATTATTGTTCATGGGATACTCAAAAGCCCTGTAAGTGGCCTGACCAGTCATCCCACTGAACCGTTCTGAGCACAGGGGAATACCACCAGGGAGGACAGCACGAGCCATCCCTTCAACACCATCACAGCTGTAAGAAAAATAACAGAATCACTGGACATTAGGGATTTGAAGGGATCTCTAAAGATCATCTAGTCCAATCCCTGTGTCAGAGCAGAATCACCTAGATGAAGCTGCACAGGAACCTGTCCAGATGGGTTTTAAACTTCTCCAGAGAAGAAGACTCCACAACCCCCCTGGGCATCCTTTCTAGTGCTCCATCACCCTCACTGTGAAGAAGTTCCTTCTCATATTTGTGTGGAACCTCCTATGTTCCAGCTCACACCCATTGCCCCTTGTCCTAGCACTAGATGAAACTGAGAAGAGCCTGTCAGACTAGACAGCATTTTCTCCTTTCACCCAAAGCAGGTTAAGTATTTTCAGTGGAATCCTCCCAAAGGAATCAAACTGAGGACTATATGTAACCTTAACATATTTCGCTTTTATCAGACAAGAGTCACAAAATTGCGTGAATCCAAAATAGTGGGGTTTTATGCTCTGTCTTCAGGAACTTTTAATTATAGCCTCCCACCAAGTGGCAATTTCCAGTCATCTTTGATACATACGGCAAAAGGTTGCATTTCTCCATGGCTTCAGCTGGACTCCTGCAGCTTGGCACGCATCTGCATAAGCCTGCAGGTTTTGACAGAGGGCTGCATTGTTTAAATGAAGTTCACAGAGATCATACTGGCAGCTTTCAGAATAACTTTGTGGATCAACTACTGAGTGGCAATTCCGGAATGGACCGTGGGGATCTGTGATCAAACCACAGTATTCATTACTTTGGATTGTATGTTTTTCATCAGCAGTGCAATTTGGAGTGTGGCCATCATCTGGTGTGCACCTAGTGTGAGAAACAAAACAGATGCGGAAAAATTCGCTGATAAATTTTGGATGCACCAGCATCTACCTAAGATGCTTTTCAGATCACATCTAACAAAACTATAGGGCTGTCCCCAACTTAAGAATGGTTTTAAAGTATTACATTTTAACTATTGAAGTATTTTAAAGCTCTATATCTCAAACACTTAAGGTAAAAATTACGATCTCAGCCTTTAAACCTTTGAGAGGCCTGAAAGAAACCTAAGTATTTATTCTGGCTTTCTTTTAGGTCAAACCATCTGCATGGAAGACACAGAGGAAGGGCAAACACAAAGTAAAAGTGTTCAAAGTATACTATTATTAAATAATATCCTGTAAATTATAAAACAAATAGTAAATTATCTCATAAGAGGATAAACAAGATCTTCAAGAAGAATCATTAATATGCTATATGAATAAGCAGAACCTTACTGGGCACCTGCAGCACTTCATTCAAATTTTTTGATTTTAAGCACAGTTAAATTAGCTGTGAAACTTTGTCCAGATAAAGCGATTACAGTAACAAGAATACATTTATATATTTTATCCCACGTGCCAGACTTTTTTGGCCCACATCCAACAGTTGCTTAACATACTGGTCATTGCAGAACAAACAACTAAGACCTAACATGGAGTCCTACCTGGAATCATTGTAAACCTGCCAGCTGTTGCCAAGGCTGGATGAGTTTGCTTCCATCTCTCCGTCAGGGTTAAGGAAGTCATCTGCTTTGTTTCCATTAAAATTGCCGCATATTCCACAGACTTTAGACATAAAGATACCAGGAAGAGTGATTTCTGCTCTGTGATTTCCATCAAACTTGACATTCAGCTCAAAGTCAGAAGTAACCACCACATACTGCCCACTGAAGGCAATACTGATGCCTGGAGCCAAGGTCAGAGGGAGCACCTGGGTGACTCCACCAACCTGCAGGTGCAGAGAAAGACAGTCATTATAAGCACTTTAAAATACTTACTTGCAGTGGTGAACCTCTTAGATGACATCCCTACTCTGGGCATAGGACTTGTACTATGAGCAGCAAGAACTCGCTTGCTGATTGTTGAGCACTGATGTTGTATATGGTCACATAACCTAGGGCTTTCCGATCACGATACCATAGCTATGTAGCTTCTAAGGGTTATCAAAGTGAACGTAGTGAATCATACCCAGCTGGCAAAAGTCCATGACTTAGAATGGTGTGTCAGCAGTAACTGCTTACAGACCTATCTTCTATTTTGGAACAGATAAGATTCAATAAAATGTAGTTAAAATGAGTTCTCAGAAAATGTTGAGGACTGGACAAATATTGAGAAAGCTTTTTTTTCCTCTTTTAATTTTTACATTTTAAACGTCAGACAATAGAAAGTAAGTGTCCAAATAAAATTTTCAGTTTATTTAAGATTAGTATCTACTTGAATCATTGGTTTGATTGACTTAGAGAAATAGATAATAAAAAAATTAAATACAGGGGAAAGGTATAAAAGAGAAGCTGTTGTACACATGTAGATAAACAAGTTCACTCTGTTTCTAAGATCAGATGGGGAAGAATCTCTGTGCACATTCGAACTTTTATGTCTTGTCACATAAATCACTACACTATTTTCTTTTAAAAAGCGTGGCGACCCATTCATTTCTTGGAGGTTTGAAGCAAACATGTCTAATGTCTTGGCTTTTTATGGAAAAGATAAGTAAAGAAGCTTTAAAATACCACAGCTGGCCAAGTGACACAGTGTGAGGAGAATCATCAGATTGTCACTCTAGGATTCTCTCGTCTAGCCCTACTCTACAACAAATGCCAGGTGTTAAGTGAGGTTAGCAGTGATACGGAATAAACAGAAATTGGGGATGAGTATGCAGCCTTACAGGCTACCACACGAGAACTGGAAATAATCACCAACATGGTCTTGGTTAAGGCAGGGATTTTTTATTCCCTCATGCAGACTAAGCTTGAGCATCAGTGGAATGCTGGAGAGGTAGGCTAGCCCAAGAACTCCATGTGAATGTCTGCTCTATCTGCTCCCATCATTTAGTAACACAGCACAAAACTTTCGCCTCTGTTTTCAGTGCTGAAAATCCAATGTTTAAGTACTCCACAGTACAAAATATCTGATTGACCTCTAAATATTGCTGTACATATGCTGGAAATTTGTGGTCATTGTACAATTTCTTCATTCACACCATGAGTTACCGATGGTAGTGGGCTCCAGTCTTACCTTAACAACTCTGTTTTGACCCAGATTGATCCTATAGCCATACACATCAATGTCCACATATCGGACGTAGGACACGCGTGTGTTGCCTTGCCTGTGCTCATTGGCTGCTTCCACATTGAAGTAGGGCAGTGAGCTGTTGCTGTCACACAGCTTGGAGAGGGTGTAGGTGCAGGTGCCCATGAAGTTGTGTAGCTGCTTGTCAAATGTGTAATAGTGAGGATCCCCATGTATACTGCAGATTGCTTCTAGAAACAGGAAAAATCAGTATCTTCACGTTAACATATGGATATATCCAGAAAAGCTACCTAATTTTGCAGTGGGAAAACACAGTTAACTCTATTTTACAGATGACATAATGGCAGAACTGAAACAGCAAAGGCAGATTGATATGGCATAAGGCAATGTCGTAGGAACATATCCAAAGAAATTAATTTAAATTAGTAAGTGCTGGTAGTAGAAAATTTAGGTGCCCTTCTACAGCCATTGACTAGCATATGCGATTAGCCAAAATTACCTGTCACTGGCAGTGGTGTAGGTTCTGTTGGGGTAGGTGTTGGTGGTACAGGAGTAGGGACAGGTTCTGTTAATTTAAAACATAATGAGATATAACATTACATGGTGAACGCTAGTTAACACACCAACATATATGAATTTCCACTTACTCTTCACCAGTAGGAAGTTGTTCTATAAAACTGTATGTTTTTCATTGAAGAAGGCAGAACTGCTTATACTTAAGAACAAGTAGTTAAAAACACGTGTAGGTTTTTCACAGCTTAGGAAAGCTCATCTCATTGTTAGCTGGGTGGCAGTGACAGAGCTTGTGCAGTCATGTTTCTCTGGAGCTGGAAGTGTATTTGCAATTGGATATGTGACTCCCTCTGGTGTGTATGTTACGGCATGAAGGTCATTCTATCTGCAAGCGTTGGCGGGTCTGGGAGTGAGTAGCCTGCCAGCAGTGCCAGAAACAAATAACTGTTTCTGCCACAGTACAGAAACAAACAACTCTCAGGGCACTGGCAGTTTCTAATCAGATAGTTTTGTTTTTCCTTCAAATTTGTGTTTATTGCTTGCAAATATGATAGCTATAAGAGCTTTCTACTGACAGACACAATGAACAGTCATTTTGCACGTTTTTCCCTCCTGCTTGCTTCTGCTTGTAGACAAATAATTATCTTCTCCAACTATTCTTTATGCACCACAAAGATATTTTCTAAAAAACATGATTCTCTGTGTGCACTTTGTGTGTGAGCTAGCAACAGCAGGGTCAGTACTCTTTTAATGTCATGTTCATTCACCTGATGACATGCAAATGACTGATGGATCTGAATCTCTGGAAGTGTATTATGCTGACTAAACCCGTCACAACGTGCTCACATTCACTCCTGCTCTTTTACAGAAAGAAGCAGCCTCCTCATTCAGATGCGTTTCTATCGCACACTTGTAAGCCCTCCACTGTGCACTGAGCGTGCAACAGCAGTGAGTGTACAAAGAGATAACCAAGTGATGAACTGATTCACAGAATCACAGAATATTAGGGATTGGAGGGGACTTTGAGAGATCATCCAGGCCAATCCCCCTGTCACAGCAGAATCAGCTAGACTGAGTCGCACAAGAACATACTTAGATGGGTTTTAAAGTCTCCAAAGAAGGAGACTCCACAACACCCCTGGGCAGCCTGTTCCAGTGCTCTGTCACCCTCACTGTGAAACAGTCCCTTCTCACGTTCATATGGAACCTCCTGTGTTCCAGCTTACACCCATTGCCCCTTGTCCTATCACTAGATAATATTGAGAAGAGCCTGGATCCATCCTCCTGACACCCACTCTTCAAATATTTATAGACATTAATGAGGTCGGTCCTCAGTTTCCTCTTCTTCAAACTAAAGAGACCCAGGTTCCTCAGCCTTTCCCCATAAGGGAGGTGTTCCACTTCCTTCATCATACTTGGAGATGCACTATAGATATGTGACCATCCAAATGAATCCACAAGTAAGGTAGCTGATCTTCCATAGTGCTGACATTGCTGACAACACGATTTATGGAGATTAAGTTGTAATAAGTTAAACTTTAAGTAATAAGTCATGTAAGTTATATACTATACACAAAGTCATACATAGTGTAACTTAAAGTCATACAAGGTAGAGATTTTTGAATAACGATGCATTAACTTTATACTATGATGGTACTTTTTTGTGCTAACCATACGATTCAAACTCAGCTGGATATGGGGGTAATGCAAGATGCTTAAAATCACAAACTAGAAGAAGCCAATGAACTTTACATAACTTGAAGTGTAGCGTGTACTGTTAAAACTCTGCACTTTATGACCTATAACTTCACAGATGAAGATATAACAACCACCCTGAACAATGGGATTGATTCCTCTGCATGCACTGGTTTCTTGTATACCAGGTTTTTTATACACCAAGTTGCTCAAATCCAGCTCCCTACCTCAATGCAAATGAAGTTTGTGCATATGTAGCCCAGAATTGCTCTTTTTGACTTGTCAACTTAGCTGAAAAATTACAGGAACCCTGATAATGGCAGTATTCCCATAATTGATACTTCCCACAGCTTCAAGTTAACTCGTTGTGGAGCTGAGGTAAAAAACAACACTAAAACCTCTCCCTAAGATTATTGCCTTTAGAGATCAAAGGTGAAGAAGTTCTGCAAAAGACAATATGACTATCAAATATCATAACCTAAGACTGACTGCTAAAGTTGCCTTGAAAGTTAATTTTTCATGATAAAGGAACCTATATTTAGTTTTAAATCAGTTTGATAGTCTATTAATTTGTGTAGAAGTAAAGCGATTGGGAGGACTTTGACTTTTACCAGACCTAATAATTAACTTAACTTTCATTGTACTAGTAGCCATATAGTTGGACAGAGTGGGGAACACCTTTGTCTCTTGGAGTTACATTAGTGCACCATCCAGTGGCTGAATCCTATGCTAATCCACCTGGGAAAACAACGACCTAGCTCTCCCTAGTCCTCCAAAACAAAGGTATTTAAGTATTTTTTCACAGAAGTTTAGAGAAAGTTGTATGTTCTGTGAGCATGGACCTGAATAGAAATCAAAGCGTAAATTTGAAACTTTAAGTATCATTATGTTAGGAGTGTATCACAGTGAAGCCTATTAAGAAGTAATGACACTTTCTGTAGGGTTTTCAGTGAGTTTCTTGTTCAATTCACATTTTTCAAATGTTGCATGTTTGTCAGTAAGGATGACATGAAACTGTAGTTTACTTCCAGATCGTAGTCATCCTCAGCTTATGCCAGACTTGACAGATTTGTTACAGGGATAAAGCTCGAATTGTGGATCTGTAATCAGAGCTGGTAGTGCAACAGCTTTCTTAACTCACGGTTATTTCTTTTTTAATATATGGCAGTGCTGTGTACTTGCTGAGCTCATGTGAACCGAGATTTGCTGTAAAATGCTGGTTGGATCATTTAATCTAGAATCTGAGACCAATGTGCATAAACTTAGATAGTTTAGAGATGCACTTCAGACTCAAAGTGAAGGTACAGTTTGCTGGACCTTGTGAAAATTTACACAGAAAATGCTTATTCCAAACATTTGAGGTGGTGAGGAAAGATTTAGGGGTAAACCACAGCAAAACAGACAGCATTCAAATGAAGTGAGCTGTAAAGTTCTTGCTATTTCTCTTTTGTGGTTTCAACTTATGAGACATTTCTATATTGTATGTGGGGTTAAGTAACCATCAACAGCTTAAACAGAGATGAGGAAGCAGTATACACTAAGTTGCAAACACAGACTTACCACAGGGTCCATCCCTTACTCTCACATTGTCCAGTGCCGTATCCCCATACTCTGTCAGTCCTCGTACGGCCTCAAAAATTACCTAGTCAGGACACACAGAGAGTCATGGTACCAAAGTTGTTAGGCAAATATCAGACCATTTTCCTTAGTATGTTTTCAATATATTATTTTTAACCTACTTCTAAAGGCATCAAGTAAGCTGAGGCTATGACAATTTTCCTAGCCTTTCTCAAAGTCTAAGATTTATTTTCTTTAATAAGGTAAGGACCTCAAGAAACATTGTTCTCTGTTGTCTAAATTCTACAGGGAAAAGCAAAGTAGGCAGCACTCCAAAGTTCAAACCTGAACTCTATCAGACAAACCTGCATTTAAGGCTCCTTATTTTTCTTTTCTTCATTGGTACATATCATGAGGCCATTACACAGTATAAACCAAGCAAATCTTGGTTATATTTTCTGCCTTACACGCACAACGTTTTGTGAACAGCAAAGAGGGAAGAGCAAATGCTGACACTGTACAAAGAAATTTATTCTGAAAATAGATTACCTTTATTTTTCTCTGAGTTAGAAAAGTGTGAGTGATGGCACCATATATCCACAAGGAACTCTGGTTTCCCTTCCGACTCCACACCATGGACTCCCTTGTGCTGTCTTGGATGAGCACTCTCAGCTCATTCATTTCTTCTGACCCAAACATGTAGTACCAGAAGTCTATGCATATTTTTCCAGATACTGCAATATCTGGGCTCTCAAGCCTGTTAGTGTCGAATGGGATCAGATTACTTGCTTCTTGGTAGATAAAATAGCCTTCTGCAGAGTGAAAAAAAATTGAAATATGGTTGAAGCTTTGTAATTTGTCAGGTGTCATTTAAAATTGGAGCACAATCAAACTCTGGAAGAAATCAAGCACATCAGTAGAAGTGCAAAGAAGCACTTCAGAGTGCTTCAGAATTCACGTTGCAACGATTTGCACCATGTAGTTATCCAAACTAGAATGTGAGTTGCAGAGAAAAGCAAATACATCCTATCATACATGATGATCTTGGGATCACAAATACAGACATAGGCCTCTTTCAAGAGATAGCACCTCCACAGTGCCTCACTGATTTATGTCCCATTTCCTCTTTCCTCAAAGTAAAATAACGTGATATGCTCTACATGTTCTCTGCAAGACATATATTCTTCTACAGCTTTTGGTCTCATGGTGAGCAAATCCCTAGCACTAGGAGACTTCCAATCCATCAGCATCTGCTTTTGTCTCAAAATGGAAGAGATTGAAGCAATGTAGATATTTCCTTCAAAGTGTTTAGGAAGCTTTTCAAAATGTAAAAACTTGTGGTATTTCTGTTAGATTTTACATGTGTTAGTACTCATTGCTTCAATATGAGATCATAATCTGCTTTAGCAGGGCTGAAGGTTTTTACCTCCAATGGGCTAAAATCAAAGCTACATTTGTCCAGTGCAGCTGAAGTCAAGTCTTTCCCATTCGAGAGACTCTCCCAATGGAAAGGGACCAAAAAGAAACTAATGACCATTACTGTATGGTAAAGAACAACTGTGTTCCACACATAACAACTAACATTCAAGTTTTAGTTAACAGGAAACTCTAAGCCATATATAAATGGATTGTTTAAATTCAAAAAGCAAAGCTTGTTTTATTGCATGAACCCAAATTAAGGAACCTAATTGCTTCTTTCGACAGCAATTTTAGTTGTTATCAAAATAACCAAAATGCAGAAAATTATTTAGCAAAAACTTCAACTACTACTGTTCTAATCCACTGAGTCTGACAGTAGGTGACCTTTCAGTCTCAGCATAATTACGGAAAGCAGTATGACAGAAGACTGATCCCCCATAAACGGATTGGCTAGTACAAGGATAGTGGTTTAAACAAAAATGAAGCCATACTAAGAACTTGTTTGATGATACAATGACATTAGAAACCAGGTTTTCAATCACTTGTAGCTGAGAAGTTTTTTTTAAAGATACTCTAATTTCAGACTTGATATTATAACATTTTGCTAACACAAACATTATCTAGCACTAGTACAATGGTCATGACATTTATTGCCACTAACTGATATCAGTGTAATGTGGTCACAGTCCCTCTCTTGAATAATGATCTATTGCACATCACTGCATTCTCTGTGAAGTCTTAAGTGTGACATAATCAGCTTTCTTCTACTTCCATGCACTGATAGATTTTCATAAAATCATAGAATCATTTTGGTTGGAAGAGACTATTGGGGTCATTCTACTCTACAAGTTCACTCCTAAACCAGATCCTCCAACACTACATCTAAGCATCTTTTAAACTCATGCAGGGATGGTGACTCAACCACCACCCTGGGCAGCCTATTCCAGTGCCTGACCACTCTCTACATGAAGAATTTGTTCCTGATGCCCAATCTAAACCTACCTTGTTGGAGCTTGAAACCATTCCCTCTGGTTCTGTCACTAATTACTTGTGAGAAAGAACAGCACCAACAACTCTACAATGTCCTTTCAGATAGTTGTAGAGAGCAATGAGGACTCACTTAAGCCTCCTCTTCCTCAGACTAAACAGCCTCAACTATCTAAATCTCTCCTAAGATTTATTCTTCCAGGCCTTCACTAGCTTTGTTGTCTTCCTCTGCACTTGCTCCAGCACCTCAATGTCCTCTTGTACTGAGTTGTCCAAAACTGGACACAGTACTCAAGGTGTGGCCTCACCAGTGCTGAGTACAGGGGAACACCTCCCTATTCCTGCTGGACACACAGTTTCTAATACAGGCCAGGATGCCGTTGGCCTTCTTGGTCACCTGGGCACATTGCTGGCTCATATTCAGCCTCCTGTCAGTCAGAACCCCCAGGTCTTTTTCTTCCAGACTGCTTTCCAACCACACTTCCCCAAGCCTGTAGCATTGCATGGGGTTGTTGTGACCAAAATGCAGGACCCAACACTTGGCTCTTCAACTCATGATGGGGCAACCTGGTTCAAATTACACATAAGTGACATGGTGAAAAGTCTAAGACACATGTCAGCATGAAACAAAACAGACACTTCTCAAAAGCCTTCATGAATCTCTTTTCTCTTTCAAAGAAAGAGCAAAGGTAGTCAAGCATCTTCTAACGGAAATGAACAATGCCACAGCTGAGTGCTTACTTCCATCAGGATAGTCTCCCTCAGGACCAGTTCCATCGGTTGGAGTGTCATGCTTGGTTCGTATCCACACTCCTTGGTTGGCATTGCAGGGTTGGGTCCAGTCACAAAATGGTCTCGAGTTGTTGTTAAAATCACATCTGGTGAGGTAAGCTGAAATAAAACATGTTTATGCAAGGAAGAAGAGCTAGTATATTCAAAATCTGCCTGTTAACAGCACTAGTAACATGCAGTTACCTGATTCAGGATCCCATGATCTCACAACGCCAGCTGGTCTTTGCTTGATCCTGCCATGAAAAACAACATGGTGAAGCCCTTGTGGAATTAGTGACTCAAAACCAGTTTAAGAATGAATGTTGGGACATCAACACATGTGTTTATTTCACTGAATAGACACAGAGTTTCATCTATATCTGACTCTTTCTCTTCTCATACATACTCACTCCTTCACAATAAAATTGTGAGAGTCAGTCAAAGGTGGGATACATTCACTTTGTCTAATGTGGAAGGACCCCCTATTCTGAACCATGATGAATTGAAAGGACATTAGCTTTCCTAGGCAAAGGGAGCTACAGAAGAAATGGATGGATACAGGTCAACTCAGACAATACCAGGACAGTAGCAAAGTCTTGCTATTAACCCGCACATGGCATTGTTATCCCCACCATTGCACAGCAAAGTGCAAAAGCCAGTAAAATAGCATAACGTATAACTCCGCTATCAGATGGAAAGCTATATATTTCCTTTAACCAATCTCTGTGGTGCCCCATTCTCACTTATAAATATACTCAACACAGTATAATTTGTTCCTAAGTGAATGCATTGCAGTGAAATTCTCCACTGCCCCTCAAGATCTAAGCAATTATATTCAGAGAAACTAGAGAGACTATCACAATCAATTCATCAATGAAGTGCAGCAGGCAACCAAGGCTAAGGAGGAAAGAAAAGGATAGTTGAAGATAGATAAAGTAAGAAAATTTTCTTTGCTGTGCCTTCCTGGATTTCTTCATCCATGAGAAAGGTGAAAGCTGTGACAAGTTGCCACTTGGTCTCCAGTCAGTGCTATCTTTAAACTAATATGCACCAGACAAATCCTAAGACAAAGGTTACTGTAAGTATATTCAGAGTCGAAAGTGGTTTACAACTACATCAGTTGTTAAGATCTCTTCTACTCAGGTGTGCCATTAGAAATCCATATGCTACAGGTTTCTCTCACAGACAGGAGCCAGTGCAGAATTAGACAACAATAAAATTTAATTATTTCTTCTTTTTAAAACTGACATGGTTCAATTGAACAATACTTCACATTTAAAAAGTGAAGAAACATTCCAGAGTTAAAAAGTTGAGAAGGATATTTATCATTAACAGCTAAGCCTCCTGAATTAGGCTTCAGCGAGTACTGTGCTACTTACCCTGCTGCATTCGGCAATGAAATACAGAAAAAAATTAAAATATATTGTAAGTGCCAGGGTGTCCCCATGCTAGAAGACAGAGTTAAGTCTTCTGTGTAGTACAGTTTGCATAGTAATCCACCAGGTGTGGTCAGCAAGAACGAAATGAAGACAGCCTACAGTGGAAGAGAATATATTGACCGGAGGGTGGGGGTGGTTATAAAAATCTGTCCAACCACATATCAGTTATGTTCCCTGGGTTATCTACCTCGAGGAAAAGCATATACAAACAGAAAGTCCACATTCACTGACTTCCTTAGCTGCTCGCTGGAGAAATGGATTTGATTTTGACAAATTTGGTTGCTGCTGTCGTATATAAATAAAGTCTGCAATTTTAAAGGGAGCTTTTTCTCACATCGATAGAAAACCAACCTTATTAATTTTAAAACCCCTGTCCAGCTTTCACTACTAGCATAAGTGGGTTTTTTCATTTTTTCAAGTTTTCTCCTTTTCTGAAAGCAGCATTCAAGTGAGCTGTTAACAAGTTTGCAATTGACTCACAGCAGTCATGCTGTCACGAGCATAATTTAGGAACTTGCTGAAATATTACTGTTAACATATTACCCCTTTTTAAAAATACAAGGATCATTTCTGGGGGCCTGCAATGAAGCCTCTGTTTGTTGCTGGCAGAGAAAAAGCAAGCAGGTCCTTTACTGGTATTTTCTTTTGCAGCATTGCCTTGAGGTCTGCAAGGAAATGGCTCAAATACAACCAAATCCCATGTTTCAACAGGATTGCATAAGAAATAAGAATCAAAGGCATATCAGAAAATGTACATCTTCCTTGCAGTCGCTGGAGACCCCAGACCATGGCTCTTTTTTGCTTAAAAAGCCTTGGGATCAGGACTTTCTGGAAAAATGACTTCTTAATTACAACCACTTTCCCTCTGTGATTGTAGTCCAATGATTAAGGTAACCAAGACTCCATAATTTAATCTGGAATTTCTTCAAATCACTTTCTCCCTGCTCAGCACAAAATATTTGTGCCCACCATTAGCAAGTAACTAAGGAGGCTGTTTACACAAACATGAGAAATTAAGACGGATCGATGAAGGCTAAGTAGGAATACAAACATATGCAAGTTAGATGTTAACTGAAGTGTTGACAGTGAGTAAGATCATGCCCACATAAGCCACTCCAAAGCCAGAGAGTAGATGTTCACTTGACAGTGATCATCCATCTCTAATGAAGTCATTTCCTAGTAACACGTGTGTACTTTTGCCAATCAGTGAACAAGGAAGATCTCTGTGCTTAAGGGACAAAAGAGACTCATTCCCCACACAAAACCATTGATCACAATTTTCCTGTTCAGTTGAGGACAGCTCAGTGTGAGGGGGAGAATACAAGTGGTTTTCAGGTAATGGTTGTCTTGAGCACACCGCATTTTCAGCAGGGCTGCTGAGATGCTCAGTGAGCCAGTGGTAATCTGGGCAACAACCCTTGTTAGCACTGTAACAGTAACTTACATGTATGCACATGATTTCCTTCTGCAGACAAGTTAGGGATTTCTTGTTAATCTGATGTTGCTCTGCATGATCCTGACAAGAAGATGTGAGTCCATCTCAGAAAGCAAGCAACCATCTAGGTGATGGTCTTTGCCTCTTCGTCACCCATGGCAAATATGAGGCATTGCAGCACTATGGGCACTGGCCAATAGAACATGGCATGCTCTCCAGCTATGCTATAGTCATTTTGTCACTCCTGATTAATACCATGTGCATGTCTCTCTGAAAGTGCCTGGGAGACTTTGCCCTTCAGGACAACATAGCGACATGAGGAAGAAGAACAGCAGTTACTAATTTCTAATACTATGAAGCTAAAATTCTTTCCAAGGAAGGTCATTTGCAGACAACCTTACAAAGTTATGGCTTAGTTCTGTCTTAAAATAGTATGTAAGTGATACACACCTGGCAACTAATCAGTAGGGTTAATGGTTGAACTCTATGATCTCAAGAGTCTTTTCCAACCTAAATAATTCTATGATTGGCATTCTAGTGCTCTGCAGGGCTGTGTTTCTTTTTGAATGCAGGATTCTGCCCTATTTGCAGCCAGCATTAGAAATTTTCCTGACCTCCTACATGTTGACAAAGCACATTGGGACTACTCATCACAACTAAAGGCCTTCAGGTGCCACAAACAGATTTCCCACATAAAATCTGCAGAAGATGCCAATAGCAGGGCTTGTCAGTGAAAAATGAGACATGCAACATCCAAGGGACAGAGATAATACTGCTTACAACTTCATTTCTGGCTAGTGGTCAAAAAGGGACTCTTAAAGAGATTGTTAATTTTTGCAGGATGAAGTTAGGTTTGGCAGGAGGTAAAGCCAGCCTGATACTCCTGCAAACATACAGAACAATGAAGACACAGTCAAAAAAAATTGTTCCAAGCAAGACAAATCAAATAGTAGAAGAAGTGAACTCATCAGTCCAGTTCACTTCTGGACTGCTGTCTAGCATAGCTTTTGCTGCAGTTATTCTAGCAAATGTGATTGTCCTCAAGGATCTAAATCTGGTTACTCCATTTTCTTGAATCCAGTGGTCCCTGATGAACACTACTTGTACTTCACTGTGTGGCTAATGCTCAGTCTGTGGTGTTGTAGTCAGCAGAAATCTAAGGAGCTTGGCAAGTGTAAAGAACAGAAAATTCATATGAAACATCTTTCTCTCAAGTCATAGGTTTGGGGCTAGTTGCTCCCATAGTGACACTACAGGAGGCTGCTATACTGCTACCTAGCCCAAAGCAGAAAGGACACTGGCTGATATAATGCCCAAGGACACATTTTAGCAGTGGGCTTGGTACAGTTAGGTTAACAGTTGGATTCAATAATCTTTTCAACCCAACCTGAACTACTCTATGAATCAAACCCTTATTCCTTTAGAAATGTCTGTTTGACTCTTATTGGAGCTCCTCCCAAGTCAGTGCTCTTGTAAATCTTCTCTAAGGACTTATGAAACAAACAATCAGCACTAATAAATCCATAATCAGATAAAGTCAGACTGTACAGAAATGCAACAAATCCCACCTTTGCTCTGTTGAGTAACATGTTTTCATAGTCTGAGGAGGAAGTACACAAAAAAACCCTCTCAGTTGCTAGAAAATAAATGGATGTTTCTTTGATGAGTAAAGTGTACTTATGTTCCGTTGAGCACAAGCTGAGGTTGTTTTTCTATATGATGGCTCTCCAAACTTAAGCTTCAATTTGAAAATCAAGCTGTCTTCTTCCTAGTCTGAGAGCTGTAATTTGAAAACAGAATGTAGCGTTATTAGAGTGCAGGTGCCATATTAAAATTTCATCCTCTTCCTTATGCTTTGAAAAGTGCATATGCAACAGAAATAAAAAGGTAGTAGATTTTCAGCCAGTATTCTCAGTTGTCAATTGCCTATGGGCAAAATTCCTGCATGCTATACTCTTATACTGTGCCCTAAAAGAAATCGATTTTCAAGGCAATGTTCATTAGTTTATCGAGTGTTTACATTACTATATGGAGTATGTACTACTGAAATTGTAACTGTTAATGTCTTTGAGCTGAAATTCATTGCAATGTATGTAGTTTCCAGCATACGAAAATGGAGGAAGTATTAGTCCTTCTGATTAATGACATAAAGAGGTTCTCGCTGGCATTCTAGTATATATGTAAATAAATAAAAGACCATCAAAGATAAAACAACTTTCTTCTTAATTTTGAAGTTCTACACTTGCAATCATGAAATTAGTAAATAAATTCATAAAAGCCCAGAAATGTTTCCAATTCTATCTATTAATAACAGATTAGCTATAAAAGACAACTTTGAATATGTATTTTGGGAGAAGATCTCTGGCGGGAGGAAACTGCTGATACTCATCTCTTTAATCGCTGTCTTTATATGGGGTTGTTTTTTTTATTAGGTGATAATCTAATCAACTGCTTCTGGCTTACTGAAATTCAGCAATTTAATATCTGCTCCTTGATGTATTTTGCATTTATTGCCTTGGATCTACAACACACAACAAGCATGTGATGTGCACAGACCATTCTCCGACAGTAGTCTCTTTCAGTGGAAGAGTTATGATTTGTATTTCTGCCAATGGGTCTGTAAAACCAAATTAATTACAGAGATAAAGGATTTAGACTACTGCAAAGGTCTTATTCTGTTATTGCATTGTTTCGATTTCAACAGTCTGCTGTAAAGGTTGGAGGTAAAAGTCTTAGTTTATTCTAGTGTGAACAAATGGGACTCCTGGCTCATTATCTCTAATACAACTGGTACTACAGATGCAGCTGTGTCTAAAATTAGAATTCTCAGGCTTGGCTTAAACAAAGCCAAAGTTTTTTGAATCTTCAGCTCACCACAACATTTTGTTTGTGTTCCATTGATGCTGATGAAGCCTCAGCACTCTGACATTAGCAAGACTTTCACTTACGTGAACCCGATTTTAAACAGCTGTTTGTGCCTGGTTGATTTGTTCTAGACATCAAATGGTGTCTAGAAAAACTGCACCAACTGATGCAGTTCTTTGCCTTCTGACCGGAATAAGAGACAAGAAATGTGGCCCGTTGCTCAGCCTGTCCCCTCATCACAAACGAAATCTACTCCCTACTCTAGCAAAGTATGCATTGCTGTTTGTACTTTGTTCTACAAGCTCTAAATCAGAAATTAACTCAACTGCAATGACACTTGTGTCATTGATGGGTTCAGAGTGATCAGCATTCTGCTGTTTGCTTTGGAGTGAACTGTATTTATAGAAGACTACTCGAGTTTTGTGCTATGCAAGGAAACATGACTTATATCTAGCAGAATTCCTTAGCAGAAAAGCAGTTAAGGCTCTAGATGACATTTATGAACAAAGTTTAGCCCATACTGCTGGCCACATAGGTTTTTTTTAAATTTAATTTTTTTTTTTAAAAGTATGACTATGATTTTCTCTTCCAGAAATCAAAGACAGTCGGAAGGCATTTCCCCCAGACTGAGTTCACTTAAAGTGTGACAATCTGGAGATCATAACCATATTTTGTTCAGGCTAAAATTCAAACTTCACACATTTCAGACATCCAGGCTTCCCTGTTTGCTACTTAATATTCAAATAATGGATAATCAAACTTACATAGACAAAAGATTAAGAATATAAACTGCCATGCTGCTACAATGTGAAATGTTGATTATCAGAATATGAAACATATGCATATATGTTTCAATGTTAATTGGTTTTATGATTAAAATTTAAATGTCTATTTCAACTTTTAAATATGATGTGATCTTTTGAAAAAGAGTGCTCACAGCCGTGGTTGTACACCCAAAAGGAAAGCCTAAGGATACGTTATTTCAGAGTTTAAAATGTAGAAGTGGGTGGCAATAGAGACTCTCACTGCGGAAAGAAAGAGCCTGAGTGGAGTTTGTGACCTGAGAAACACTGAATTCGGGAAAATAGTTCTTGGGTACAGGGGATGCCAATGCTATTGTTAGCCAAGTCAGTGATTTATTTTATCTCCAGTTCTTGCTTTGCATAACTGATTTGTGTTAACTTAAATGTGTGATTCAGAAAGATAAAATGATTCAGAAAGATAAAATATACTACCATTATACTAAAATAATTTACAATCCCAGACACATAGAAGCAGTTTTGCAAGTCTGTAATTGTATGAGTAAAACTATGGCAATATTTTGCTTCATCTGGAATTGTATCAGCCAACATTTCACAGCTGGACAGGCCCATGGCAATGCATACAAACTGCAGAATGATCCAACAATTACACTGGGAAGTAAACTCTGAAAGTCACCTGGTTCACATCATGATTAAAGCTTAAGTAACTTCCAATTTCTAATAAGTTGGTCTAGGTCTTATCTAATCATAATGGAAACACCTGTCTGGGTCCCTGTGTCTGATGACTTCCATCGTGAAAAATTTAAACATAACTAGTAATATATACCCATCACAGAATGAGTAATTCTTCAGACATGCATGCCACAATGCATGCAGAATTGCCTATAAAATTGCTCTAACCAGGAATAATACCATACAGACATTTTCTTTTAGCCAAACCAGACAAGAGAGAACATACGATTTACCTGGATAGTACGTAGTCCATCTGTGCCATAAGTAGGCAGTAATCGTCAGAAATAATCTTGTGATGGTTTAGTAATTATAAAGCTCACATCTTGTCTTTTCCTTCACTTTTTCTTCTTCATTTGCTTCAAGAGCTCTGAGCCTCCAGGGTGTCAACAAGTTATGTTTTCAGGTTTTTAAAGAAGTAGAATGCATCTCTCCCTTGTTTGTTTTTAGGCAAAAAACCATCTGTGAATAAAAAACACCCACTTAAATCCACAAGTTTAGGTTTGGGACATCAACATTGGTAGAGAAACATCTGAGTAAAGATAGGAAATAAAAGCAGATGCTTCATACTGCTAATGTTGTACACACAGGGCTTTCAAGACCGGCAAACCTGTAAATCTTCCCTGAAGTTTTGAATAAGCCTTTTAGAGATGGAATGTGTAACACCATCAAGTGCTGGCAATTCCCTTTATTCTATATGAGGCGTATAGAAGAGGATAATCTGTGAGAAAAACCTAAAGAAATCCCAAAATAAAATTAAGCATACTAATCAGTTAAGATTTTATGCAATATACCTTTCTTTTTATCCCACTGTTCTTCCATTGCTTTGTGTTAACATGTAAATCCAGAAGAGGAATAAAATCAAGAAAATAATATGGTAACATATGTAGAAAATTACTTTAAGCAACCATAGGCTGTAAATCACAGAACCACAGAACATTAGGGATTGAAAGGGACCTCGAGAGATCGTCTAGTCCAATCCCCCTGCCACAGCAGTGTCACCTAGACCAAGTCGCACAAGAACATATTCAAGCAGGTTTTAAATGCCTCCAGAGAAGGAGACTCCACAACATCCCTGGACAGCCCCTTCCACTGATCTGCCATCCTCACCATGAAGAAGTTCTTTCTCATATTTATGTGGAACCTCCTGTTTTCCAGCTTACACCCATTGCCCCTTGTCCTATCCCTAGATGACACTGAGAAGAGCCTTGCTCCATCCTTCTGACCCTCACCCCTCACATATTTATAAACACTAATGAGGTGACCCCTCAGTCTCCTGTTCTCCAAGCTAAAGAGACCCAGCTCCCTCAGTCTCTCCTCACAAGGGAGATGTTCTACTTCCTTCATCATCCTTGTTGCTCTGCGCTGGACTCTCTCCAGCAGTTCCATGTCCTTCTGGAACTGAGGGGCCCAGAACTGGACACAAGATTCCAGATGCGGTCTCATCAGGGCAGAATAGAGGGGGAGGAGAAGCTCTCATCACTCCAGGCTCTCTCTGCATGCAAACAGCTAGGAACAAGTTTCCAGACTGCATGTTTGAACCAGGTGCAATAAATCACTCTAGCTGCATTTGCTCACTGAAGCTGCATGGATCTGCTCCTTATTTCTGAAAACTTACTCCCAGACTCAGGTTTCAAAGCTACTGGTTTGTTCCCATTTCCCAAAGTGGAATAGTATGAGATGGCAGAACTTGCTAGAGGTCACAAATAAAAAAGGAAGCCCAGTCTATCCTTTATCTCCAAGTTCTGTGGAGTGAGCTCTTCAACTTTTACCACCCACATGAACCAGCTTGCCTTTATAGCCCAGGGGAGATTTCATTTTCTCAGGAAATTAGCAGTTTCAAAGAAGATAAATGTGAGTGAAATTACCTGATTAGCTCAGGAACAAGAGCACTCACCTGATTTGTAAAACACCAAAGTGAAACAGGCAGCAATGGAGACTATGGGTACCTGAGCAGAAGAACAACCTCTAAGACATGAATGTGGTCAAATTGCATTTTCAGCCATCTAGGAGAGAAAGAAGTATTGAGAATGGTAGGGCTTCTCCTTGGAAGGCAAGTAGCTGACACACTGCTAGGCTTCCTCTGGCTTCTGAAACTGCAAATATGCTTTTGGTGACATGATGGTGAATTTCTGGGACAGCTGGCCTTGTCAGGGATGCTTCCCCATGCCGGCCAGTGGGCTGAGATGTGCACCAAAGATGTGGGTAAGATTAGCTGGTGTTATGTAAGGAGCTGAGTTTTCATACTGAAAACCTGACCTAAAACACAAGACAATCTGTGCTGAGCAGTGTCGAGGTCCTGATTGCACTGAGAGACATTACTGGCCTTGCCCATCCTCACCTGGGGCCTCCACCCACAAATCCAGCCCATAGGCTCAGCTGGGCTGTCAGCTTGCAGGAATCATAGATGGGTAGGGCAGGGCCAGGGCAAGGGTGAGGAGTCCCAGCCTGGCTCTCATAGCCCCAGCTTTACCTAGTTCCTCTCACCAGCTTCATCGTGACCCTTATGTGCAGGTTCATGCCTCAGTGGGAGTGTCAGAAACTGCCCTGGACTGGTCAAAGCTGGTTCCTGCTGACTCAGGAGCTGGTAAGTGAAGCCATAGGGGTGGTGGTGTGGAGCCCCTGATGACAGGGAGAGCAGGAGAGTGGTACAGGGATGGAACTCATGGTAGTGAGAGCCCCAGTGTCTCACACCACCTGTCCCCTCACAGGAGTAGATTATCCAGGTTGGGATTATTGTGTCCATTACACTGTGTACCGTGGAGCTAATGTGGCCAGGGGTTCATGCAGTAATGCCACAGCAATTCCTGCTCATGGTGGAGCAGCTCTTCAGTTTAGATTCTGGTGTCTGGTCAGATTTTGATCTGCAGGGAAGTCAGTTGTTGAGCAAGCACCGTGGCAGTGATTTCTTGCTTGATGCCAAACTCCATCACCATCACACCTGGTGTTTAGAAGGGAGCTTTGATGTTCACCACGGCAGCATGACCCATTGCAGAGCTGGCTGGAGTCCAGTGTCTGCTGGAGTATCTGCTCCTGCTTATGGACTCTGAATTAGCTCTTCATCACAAGAGATTCATCTTGAAAAGCTGCCAACTGCTTTGATTTCTGCAGGCAAAATGAGTAAACAGGACAATAATTATTGTTTCGGTTTTTGCCTCTAGGTCCCAACGTTTGTGTTGGGTTTCTGTAGGCCTGAGAAGTTTGGACAGATTTCACAGGTTAAGCCAAAGAGCCAGCTATCATGACCCTGGTCGTGGGATTAATTTCCTGAAACTGGATGAGGTTGGGTTCAATCTTTTGCCTCTCAGACCTGGTTCACTGAGACATTTAAGAGCATCTTCTGGCAAGGCCTGTGTTTTGGCCTGTTGACCTCAGTGCGGCTAACCAAGGCCTCAAGTCCTTTCAAGTTGTCTTGGGCATTTTGCAGACTCCAGCCCTGGAATGCTATGAAACTGGGGATGGAACTCCTTAACGTTTGGCAAACACTTTCCTTTCTGCACTTCTGCATATCTTTAGGGACAGTCCTCTCCTCTTTTTCCTTGAGAATTTAGGGTTGAATTTCCTTAGGATAACTCTCTTTTTTTAATAGACTGAAGCCAACTCCATGGAGTCAAACACCCTGGCATAAAAACTGTGGACAGTAGCGGAGGAAATACAGTAATATTTCTAGTCTACTTCGTTTGATGCTATTCCTGGACATTTTTGTCACTGCTGCTATCTCTGGAGACCACCACACACCAAGAAGGCTGACTAAGCTGAAGCAAAGGTAAGAACGTAAGGAGGGGACATCCATTAGGACCAGTCTGTGTTAATGCCTGTGTTATCCAGTGCTGCAGATAATGTGTTTGAAGACTTGCTGATCACTTATGGTATTGAAGAGGTATCTGAGAATGTCTTCAAACAGATGCCCTGCTAGTGTAGCTCTGACATCTAATATTTCTTTGCATGATTGATTGTTCATGTATAGTGAATACTTGAATAAACATTTTAAGTACAGGTACTCTTACATTACTCCTACCTGCAGCCAATAGATTTTGAGGTAAATGCAATCCTATAGCAAAGCCATGTTCTGTGCGCTATCTAAAATGCTTTTGTGAGAACAAATTTTGATTCTTGAGGAGTTCCTTTTCCATCAGTATTATTCGCCAAACCCTACAGGGTAACTATCAAGAAGGGATTATCACAGCCTGGGTGTGTAGCTTATCCTCAGTTATTGGGCGTATGCTGTTAGATATTCTGAGCAATGATGTGGAAGAAACTATCAAATAATGACTGATGAGGTGTGCAGGTGACACAGGTTTATGGATATATTAGATAAGGAAGCTTATAAAACACAGGTACAGCTCTCTGTAATATGCACGTACATTCATTTAAGGTAAAAACACAGTTCTACTGTTTCCAGAAAACAGTCTATAGTTAAAGGAATGTGATGGGTAAGAGAAGTTTTCTGAAAAATTGGATGCTCACAGTGTACAGCAGGCAGAATTTAATATTATAAACAGAAAGGCAGATCTGATTTGGGAGGAACACAGAGCTATGGGAGCTATAGTCAACTAAGCATTTTTTGCTCATTTGGAGCATTTTGATCTGAGAAAAGAAAACACAGACACAGACTACTACAGGTTGGAAGGGACCCTGAAAGATCATCTAAGTCCAATCCCCACTGCTGGAGCAGGGTAAGCTTACAGCACCTGGTGTACCCAGACTGTCTCCCATCCAAGCACAAATCAGGCCCAACCCTGCTTAGCTAATCCAACATTCCATCCCTATATCTTTTCACCCACTAGGTTTAGGAAATCTGCTGAAAATACTGAAATTGTATGGAAAAGAACAGGTAGAAGCTTGGAATATTGGAAAACATTGTTGGATAAATAATATTGAAAAGTGCAGTTTAATGTCATAATCCTACAGAGAATAAGGCCACAGTGAAGGAAGCAGAAAATACAGTTTTAAGTTCTGTCATGAAGAAATTCCTAAGTCTTGAATTCTTTGAGTTGTATGAAGTGTGAGGTTTGTGGTTTATTTTTTAATGTTGTTCTGCATGCGGTGGAATAATTTTCTTGTATGACGTTTCTTCTTTTGTTACAGAAGTATTTCCTCAGGTGTATAATAATACCCTATCATTCCTATCATATGACCTGTTCTGGACTCCTCATCCAGATCCTGTCTTCACTTCTGAGCTAAATCTTGTTCCTATGAGGCTCATAGTCCTAAGGAAAATGTCATCACCAGCTGTTCATTTTGGCTAGATCATTAGTAACTGGAAACAGCAGTGAAGTTCTACTTTTGATTGTTCAGATTCTCAAAAGCAAATAGTGATCCTGACTGCCTTCATTTCAAGATATTCAAGTGCTGATCTTCTGATGGCCTTTGAAAGCTAAATTTATTCGGACTAATCTTAAATTGGGCAGGAGAAATTAAGTGTCCTGATCATTTTACACTTGAAAATGGAGGGTTTTCAGTTTGTACCAGGTATCTCTTGGTCTTTTAGGCAGTCTTTGTCTAGGAAGTACTATTACCCCTTTTTAAATGCTTGGCCATGCATAAAAATATTTTAACTCTTCCCAGTTAGCTAACATAATCTCTGGTACTTTGAAGTCACTGAAACATCCAAACATACCTGTGGAAGCTGCACTTAATCTCTCTCTCTTTTTTTTTTAATAACTCCTGTGAGTCAGGATAACTTCCACTATGTTATGAATCAGTGATAGCTGAAAAATCTCTGGATCGCACTGCATTGTGCAGCCATGTACTGAGTCATGTTCTTTAATTGCCTCAAATTGCAGCTGTAGAAAGTACAAAGAGGAAAGGAATCCTTCACGGTAGCATGACTATCTTAAATTATGCCCTTTGACTGAGAGCATGGAGTAAAAGCTGCGGAGTTGTCTGGTTCTCAGGTTAAAAGAGAACAGTAGAGGCTGCACAGGGGTCCTGTGGTCATTCACATTTGGAAGTAATAGGTGCTGCAGTTCAGGCAGATTAAATATTTTTTTTTCCAATATTTCCAGGTGTTGTCAAGGTAGGGCCATTAGCATGGTAGTGTCCCAAATCATTAACACTTCCTGAAACCTGTGGGTAAAAACTAGTCTCAGTATGGAAGAGACATGCTCTAAAGTACATATGAATGAATGATGGTGTGTAAAAGATTCTTTAGGAACACAAAAAATTATCTATAAAAGACAATCCAGGAAATGCCCTCAAATTTCTGAAAGGGTTTTTAACTTTGAGGAAAATCATCCTCCTCTTTTTATATCAGGATTCTTTGAGTGACTTAAGTGCTGGTGGATGATACTGTACAGTGAAAGAATTTGTCTACTATTGTTGTGGTGATTACTAAAGAAGCAGCAAAGGTTTACTGTCCAGCAATTGCCTGCAGGAAAATAGAATCTCCCTCAGAGTAAAACAAGTGGACAGTGAAATTATTGCAACCAAGTATTTCCCTCTGTCAACTCTTCAACTTTGAATTTCATTTCCCTTTACTAGAGGCCAACTTGTCTAGTTAGGTACTAGACGGAAGACACAGGGTTAAGACCAGCTTCTTAGAATCTATTCGCATAGCGATGGGTGGATATTCTAGTGTACATCCTCATGTTGACTTGTCCACACTAACTCTGATGCAAAGAAATAAAAGAAGAAACTATGGAGTGGAGAGCTAGACTGTGTAATGACCATTCTCAGTCAGGGTGAGAGGTGTGCCAGCCCAAGGAAATGCCATAGGGTGCTGCCCTTTTCTGTCCAAATGCAACACCAAGCATTATCAGCTGATTCAGGGCTCTGAGTTGTGTGATGCTTATAGAGGTTCTACTCCTCCATTGTCTGTCTATAGCACAGTGACAAAAATGCTTTCTTTCTCTCATCTTCATCTGTTAGGATGGCAAGGCTTTTCAGGCACCGCCTATCTATCAAAGGTCTTACGTACTACACCTTTTCTGACGTGAAGCCTAATCTCTGCAGACTCATAGTCTGTGGGTGGCAATAAAGCCTAGTCTGATTAATGCAATTTTGCTGCAGCCTGTCATGACTCAATAAAATGCACTGGTTTCCAGGTTGCAATTCATTGACTTTGATCTAAGAGACCTCTAGGACGTGTAATCATAGAAGCAATCAAGCAGAGAGTCTCCACTGGACCTGCCCATTAGGGAACCAAAAAAATAACTGAAAGCCCTACCTTTGACCATCAAATCTTCCCTCAGTTCAATAAGACTGGGAAGCACAATGAACATGAGTTTTATTTTGGGTGAGGCTTCTGTCTGAGGGTGGGAAAGCACATAGATGTGAAGATGTTAATATGTAAGTTGTGTTTATCATGTTCTGCAATTGTGAAAATCTTCAACCCACAAGATGACTCAAGCCCAAAGTTTTACTGTCTATCAGGAAACTATGCCAATAGGAAAGATGGGGATGACAAAACTTGTTGCCTAAAGATGAGGAAGGTATCAGTGCTTGCAGCAGAATGTGCTGCCAGCTTCCACAAACCCCTGTCTGCTGTGGAGAGCACCCACACCAGAGAACAGGAAAGTAACTCTTTCCTAAAGGAAGCAATGCCAGACGAGGCAAGGAGGAACTGAGCGCTACTTGGAGCAGAAAGCTGCAGCTCTGATATTGGGTGCTTTTTCATTCTGACAGCAGCTTATGTGGTGGAGAAGCTCTTGGACACCTGTCTCTTTGCTGCAAGGGTGCTTTGTGGGTTTCCTGTGTGGCAACTTCTGAGACAATTCTAGTATCTATTCAGAAACTACCAACTTTGCCACATGGCTGCTATACAATATATCAAGGCACATACTCAAGTTAGTTCTGTTGTCTGGTACTCACCATGCAACAGCAGGTTTGCTTTTATTTCATCCACAACATTGCAAAAAAATCTAAAAGCCTTATATCTTTGGGCTTCATTAATCTGGTCTCTGTTCAGGCACACTTGGAAAGAAGATGCACGTTAAACAAATCAGAAGAAACATTTGAGTGCACCCAACTGAAACTGATTTGTTTTCCAAGAATAAAAGAGGATTTTTGTCACTGCTGGCACATACATTTCAAAAGTGTTATACTGCAGGAACACTTATTCTAAGGCTTCTTTATAGCACTAGTTGATGGATTAAGGCTCCTTGTTAGAGTATCTTTTGCTCTCAAAGCAAGTTTTAATCATAAGGAAGTGCTGGCTACATAAGCTTTTGTAAAGGATTTGGTGTGTAGCTAAGAAATCGTCGATCTCTAGTAGGAGACATCAGCTCTGTTCTACAGCTTTCAAATTAATGAGTCTTATATAATAACGAGATAAGAAAAACAAACCACTATGTACATAAGGCATGTAACTACCTCAACCTCATCCGGGCCTGCTGATGCTACGTTACAGGGGTATGGTGGTAGATACTTCCTGATTTTAATTTTAAACAAGTAAAAGATTCTTTTCTTTCCACTTGAGCAATTTTTAAGCCAGGCTATTTTTAATGTTCTAGTGCAGGCTTGTTTGACTCCACTAGCTACAATTTCAATTTAAAAAGTACTGGTCTTTCCCCCAGGACTTTGAGTATCAGTCAAATCACTGCTTTTGCTTAGTTGCAGCAAGACCTGGTGGTGCCTAATTCCTGCTAATTGGGCAGGGGCTGTGGGTGCCATGAAAAATAGCTAGTCCTGGAGTTCACATCCTCTGAAAGGCTACTCCCAGAACAACAACAACAAAACCTCAATCTTTCTGGATTTTAACACCTCTCCATTCTTTCTGGTCCATAGGAGGCAGAAACTATTTTTTCATCTCCAGGCAGAAGGCTTTGCTGTGTCTCTAAACGTTGGTGCTTGTATGAGCTAGTGACTTTCTTATCAGCCAGGGAGTGCCACTAGCAGTAGTGTTGGTGGTGCTTGTTAGGCAGAGTTTCTAGATTTTTCTGGTTGGCTTCTGCCCTAAAAGTTGCGTAGTTCCATTCAAGTTAAGACTTCACAATCTGACCTTTAAGGGTTAATTCTGCCTTCACACACTTCCAGATTTGTGATCCTACAAGTCTGGTCAGTTTTTATTTTCATGACACATTTCCAGATTAATTATTTTCTGGCCTGATCAGTTCTTAGTGCCACAGTCACATAGCAAGACAACACCTGCTTTGTGTGAAGTGTTAGCATGACTATTTCCTGTCACAGTTCAGCATTTACACTATAAAAGGGAATTGCCTTTGATGTATTGTGATCATCTGGGACATATCTGGAAATGCCAGGGTCAGACCAACAGTTGAAGACATGGTAAACAGGCTGCTTGCCCTTCTTCACCAGCATTTATCTTTCACATTTCACAGTTAGCTTGTAATATTGAGAACTTGAAACATTAAGGAGCGCTCAGCTGTCCCCCCGAAACGCCTGTACACCAACGCACGCAGCATGGAGAACAAGCAGGAGTTAGAAATCTGTGTCCAGTCAGGTGAATATGATCTGGTGGCAATTACAGAGACACTGTGGAACAGCTCGTATGACTGGAATGTGGTCACGGATGGCTATGTCCTTCTCAGGAGAGATAAGTCAGCAAGGCAAGGTGGTGGAATTGCTCTTTACGTGAGAGCGCAACTGGAATGTAGTCAGTTCTGTCCAGGGGCAGATGAAGAGAGAATTGAGAGTTTGTGGGTGCGGATTAAGGGGCAGGCTGGCATGGGTGACACTGTTGTGGGTGTCTACTACAGACCACCAGATCAAGACAAGGAAGTTGATGAGATCTTCTACAGGCAGCTTACAGGAGTCCCACAGCTACAGGCCTTGGTTCTCATGGGGGATTTTAACTACCTGATATTTGCTGGAAGACCTTGCTCTTCAGCTGGAGAGAGAGAGATGGAGACCTCCCAAAAACTACTTAGCCAGCCACCCACAGTCCAGGAGGTTCCTTCAGTGCATTGGTGACAACTTCCTGATGCAAATGGTGGAGGAGCCCACTACAAGAGGAGTGCTGCTGGATCTTGTACTCACCAACAAGGAAAATCTGGTTGAAGCAGTGAAGGTTGAGGGCAGCCTTGGTTGCAGTGACCATGAGATGATGGAGTTCAGGACCTGCTACGGCAGGAACAGAATACCTAGCAGAATCACATCCTTGGACTTCAGGAGGGCAAACTTTGGCCTTTTCAAGCAATTGCTAGGGGAAATCCCATGGGACAGGGTACTGGCAGGTAAAGGGGCCCAAGAT
>JAOXOE010000702.1:7978436-8004890 GCA_028565055.1 Phoeniculus purpureus
CAGAAGACCTGTGTGGTTAAACAGGGAGCTGCTGGGCAAACTCAAGAGGAAGAAGAAAGTCTATAGGTCATGGAAGGTGAGGATGGCCACTTGGGATGATTATAAGGCTCTAGTCAGAGGATATAGGGACGCAACTAGGACAGCCAAGGCCTTCTTGGAATCAAACCTTGCAAGAGAGGTCAAGGGCAACAAAAAGGGCTTCTTCACATACATTGAAGATAAAACTAGAACTAGAGGCAATGTAGGCCCCGTGCTGAATGAGGTGGGTGCCCTGAAGACAGATGATACAGAGAAAGCAGAGATTGTGAACACCTTATTTGCATCTGTCTGTACTTCTGGGAGCTTTCTGATATCAAATCCCAGACTGCAGAGACCCTAGAGGACAAAAGAGGAGTCTGCCCTGGTTGATGAGGACTGGGTTAGAGATCAGCTGAGCAAACTAGATGGACATAAATCCATGGGCCCATATGGGATGTAACCGCGAGTGCTAAGGGACATGGCAGAAGTCATCGCTAAGCCACTCTCCATCATCTTTTCTAAGTCATGGGGATCAGGAGAGGTGCATAGGGACTGGAGGATAGCAAATGTCATGGCAGTCTTCAAAAAGGATAAGAAGGAGGACCCAGATTACTATAGGCTGGTCAGCTTCACCTCCATCCCTGGGAAGGTGATCAAACAATTTATCCTTGAGCTTTCCCTAGGCACAGCAAGGGCAAGAGGGTCATTAGGAACAGTAAGAATGGTTTCACCAAAGGCAAGTCATGCTTGACCAACCTGATAGCCTTTTCTGAGGGCATAACTAGGTGGATGGATGATGGCAAAGCAGTGGATGTGGTTTATCTTGACTTTAGCAAAGCATTTGATACAGTGTCCCACAGCATCCTTGCAGCCAAAATTTAATGAACTATAACAAGGGCAAGTGTAGAGTCTTGAATCTGGGCAAGAACAACCCCAGGTACCAGTATAGGCTGAGGACTGACCTGTTGGAGAGCAGTGTAGGACAAAGGGACCTGGGGGTCATGGTGGCCAGTAGGATGACTATGAGCCAGCAATGTCCCTTTGTGGCCAGGAAGGCCAAAGGCACCCTGGTGTAGATCAGAAGGGGGTTGGTTGGCAGATCAAGAATGGTTCTCCTCCCCCTCTACTCTGCCCTGGTGAGACTGCATCTGGAACCTTGTGTCCAGTTCTGGGCCCCTCAGTTCCAGAAGGACATGGAACTGCTAGATAGAGTCCAGTGCAGAGCAATGAAGATGATGAAGGAAGTAGAACATCTCCCTTATGAGGAGAGGCTGAGGGAGCTGGGTCTCTTTAGCTTGGAGAACAGGAGACTGAGAGATGACCTCATTAATGTTTATAAATATGTGAGGGGTGAGTGTCAGGAGGATGGAACAAGGCTCTTCTCAGTGTTGTCTAGTGATAGGACAAGGGGCAATGGGTGTAAGCTGGTACACAGGAGGTTCCACATCAATATGAGAAAGTACTTCACAGTGAGGGAGATAGAGTGCTGGAAGGGGCTGCTCTGGGGGTTGTGGATTCTCCTTCACTGGAGATGTTTAAAACCATCCTGGATATGTTCCTGCGTGACTTGGTCCAGGTGATCCTGCTGTGGCAGGGGGATTGGACTAGATGATCTTTCGAGGTCCCTTCCAATCCTTGATGTTTTTTGATTCTTTGATTCTGTGATTAGAAACTTATTAATCACAACTGTGTTTATCTAGAAGCATGGAGTTACTACTAAACTACTGTATAGCTTCATCTTCATACCTGCAATAAGGAAGAGGGACATTTCTAGCAGCTTTATTCAACCACAGCAAAATTTAATTTTCAATAACAAGAAATGAAAATGCATAAAAAATTAAGAGCCTTTCAACAGAGCAAAACACATCTGATCTCAGTGATCAAAATGTATTTTACTGACTTTTTCTAAACCACAGGCTCCAAGATACAGCTCCCAGTACACCACCCTGGGATAAACACTGTCTGCTCTAATGGCTTCATGAGAAACAAAGAGAGCACAGAAAATCTGAATGCAAGTCAGACATAACAGAGCAGATTGAATGGTGCCACAGTCAAGACTTGTAGTTCTTGCAAGGTGGAGTATTTGTAGAATGCTGTCAAGAATTCAGGAGTAGGTTTCAGACACCCACTGCTATAATTCCAGAAGTCTAGGCTCATTTTCCCAAATCTCATTATTTCTCAGCAACCGAAAAATGAACAGACATGGAGGGATCCCCAAGGTGATCACACCCAGTTCTGCAATCACAGCAGCTCGGCATCCACTGAGATGCACAACTCATCAGTTCATCTCTTAGGAAGCACAGAAGCTGAGGAATCACGCCTTCTTCAAAGAAATATGTCATTTCATCAAGTTCATCTCCTCTGACCAGGGCATCAGCTGGGTTTTTAAAAGAAGGCCAGGGTACTTTCTTGTTATTTTTTGCTGTCGCTATTAATTGTGAGAGGAAGGGAGAAGCACCAGGGGAGGGCTTTTTCCTTGGCAGAGGAAGAGTAAAAGCTCCTAGCTATCTCCAGTGCATGGAAGGGCTTATCCTCTAGTGAAAAATAGTGGTCTTTTTTTCCCATCAAAACTCCACAAGCAAAATCCAGCATTTTGTACTTTGATAATGGCTGTTTTCCCTTTCTGAAGGGTAAGGATAGAGCTAGTGACAATCTTTCAGAGAAAAGGAAGAAACTTATTCATGGGAAATTCTGTAAAGGCATTTCTGCAGGAAAGTGAAGGGAAGTGATCTTATTACTCAGGTCTAACGAAACACAGTGAGGTGATTTATTCTAGCATTGTACAAGAAATAGGGAGACTCCTACCAGGCCTACAGCAGATTGGTACCTGTGTATTCCAAAGAGTTTCCACACGGGATCTCCTGATGCAAGGCATAACATCATGCAATATACATTTATTTGTCTCCAGCAGTATCCTACAGGAATTTGGCGTACAATTGGCTGATTATTTCAGCCATTGTTCTGGGAAATAAGAGTGCTCAGGTCACAAGGGTTTATGTTAATTTTTATTCCTTGTCCTGGAATTTTCTAGAGACTTTAATTACTTTACACCTCTTACTCAGCATCTGCTTGTCAAGCTGGAACAGAGTCTGCTTGTCCTTCTCGTATTGGTGAGGCAGAACTCCCACACCCAGGGCCAAGAACACGGTCTTGCACTGCAAAGGAGAGTAATAGTGCCTCCCAAAGCCACTGGTACAAAGAGCATTTGGAGAGGAGACAACAGTCCCCTTCACATCAGCCCTGGTGCTGGTTAAGACCACAGCAAACACTGCAGAAGACACAATGTTGAGCTCCATGGGCTCTTTAGTTAGAAGGCACCAGGAGCTGTGAGCACAGGTGAAGTAACCCTAAACAGTAGGAATTAAAGATTTAAAATACATTCATCAGCATCAGCATAACTAAAACAATGGGGAAGAATAGGCCTTGGCACACCACTCTCTCCCTGTTCCAAACCCCTGGCAGCAGGCTGGCTGTATTACTTGAACTGGGATTTGATTATGCCCTGCCTGCCAGAGCCTCTGCTGCTCTGCTTGGCTGCACAATGTGAGTGTGTCGAGACAAGTTCACTGCAAGGGAAACTGCTGAAGTCAAGAGAGTTGTGCAAAGAACAATTCCAGCCCATCATTAGGCTTTTCTCCACAGTGAATTAAGTGCTGACGCAAGCAGGCACGGTCCCACTGTGGTTGGCAGGAGTCTTAAGGGGCTCAGGCCTGTCTATTTTGCACTGCCCTGCAACCAGCCAAATAATCCACTGCTTCTTGCCACATGATGTTCCTTTGCGGGCACAGATACATTCCGAACAAGTATCACAAGTATTTGTAGCTGTGGAGGAAACTTCAGCAATCTAAGAGTGGTATACATCACAGATGAAATATCACTATCTTCACACTGCAAATTGTGTGGGAAACCAGTTTTGAAACCTCCACACTCAGTTATCACAACTAAGTTACCACTACTACCACAGCAGTGCAGTTGTCAGTTCTCTTTTGCCGCTCACCATATCATGGAAGCACCCAGTGAATTTACTTACCATCCTGAACAGCCTTCTGTGGCTGTCTGGCTGGCACTTACTGCCTTCCCTTCCCACTGTTCCCACTGTCTCCAACTGGTACAGCTTCTGCAGTCTCATGCTGAGCTATCAGCATGGAGATCAGAGCACGTGAAGCTGAGTATGTGGAGTAAAGTCTAGAGAAATCTGGCAATACATAAACAAACAAATAATAAGTAAATAAACAAGTAAAGAAGTAACTAGGTAAAAGTATACATAAACACTTAAAATTAGTGCTGACACTTCTCTGAACACTGTGTCATTGTGCTAACTATTTACAGAAGAGAAACCTCACTTTTAAAGATACCTGTTGCCAAGTTTTCAGGATGCAGCATTGATCAGGTTAGAAATCAAGAGAGCCCGGATGCAAAATAGAGGCTCAAAGTACTCCACGAGATTCTCATCAGTATCCAGGTTTTAGGAGATTTTTGTTCCAGGACTATTTTCTAAAATTTTTCACTCATTTTCCTCCCTTTTACAAAACAGTGGCTGAGGACAAATGTTCAGCAGAACTAGCCTCACTGCAGGATCTCTGTCACCTAATGTATACCAGCGGAACTGCTCTGCCTCCTTCAAGGCAGCAGAAGCCAGCACCAGTCTGGACAAGTGTGATAGAAATAGAGATACCACTGGAATGGCATTTTTCCAGATTCCAGCAATACATTTGGTATCGGTGCTTTTAATGATGGTAGCCATGACATTTTCCTGAATATTAATAATGCAAGGGGAAGTTTCTGTCCTTTGGCAATAAAAAAACCATGAAATACGGGTCACAAAGCACAGAAAAAAAGCTCTTCCTTTGCATGCTTTACAAAACCTAAGGGATTTCTCATAGAAACGCTGGCTAGAAACTGCAGTAGTATCTCTGCAGGACTGTCACTGCAGCCACACTGTGCTACAGCTTTTTATAGGGCACAAATACACGTGCTAATTTGTAAACACCATTTACTGATCAGAGATGGGAAAAATCACTGATGTGCGCCTGTGAATGGCTGAGATTGTATGAGCAGTCTCTGGCATTTGGGATTTCTGAGAGAATACTGCTGAAAAAGGATCTTTTTGTTCAAACTAACTATTCCTTCAGAAGCAGGGTGGGAGTAGGTGGGAGTGCTCTCTGAATGCAGAGAAATTCAGATGGTAAGTGACGTGTGATGGCGGGACTGCAAGTGGAACCCAGCCAGGTTCTGATTATGCCAGTTCAGCTTGACACAAAAGAATCAGTGACCTGCTGGATTTAAGTGGTCAGCTTTAGTGGCCTGATTCTACCTTTTATGTTAAAAACCCATCAATGCTTCTTTTACGCCACTTTACAAGCCCTTTGCCTGATTGAGCCCATAGAGAGTGAGCCAAGCACGCACTGTGGCTCAAGAGTCACAGTGATGCTGATGACAGGGAAACCCTGTCCACTTCTTCCACTGCAAGAATTGTCACATCCAGAGGACAGTCCTGGGAGGTGGCACCTTTCAAAAATTCATGTGTAAGCATCTCTTAGTCAACTGCAGCCCTGGTCAGCTCTTAATCTAGGAGAGGTGGAGGTGAGCAGCAGAGTAAATAAATGCCAAAACCAGATTTGTTTATTCATGTGAACGTACAATACAATCACCTGCAGGGGGTGATAGGACAGGCTTGAGAGACACTGAGACTTGCTCTGCATTGTCACAGACACATTGTACGACCACAGATGGATAGAGTCACTATTTTTTTCCCTCATGTAAAATGACCTGGTTGTGGGAAATTAGGGCTATGAGCATGCCCTGAGCATGCCATTTGTAGAGCAGGCAGCATTAGTTTCATATTGACTTTAACTCAACTTTCAGTTCAGACAAGTAAATGGCAGGGGGGTTGGAACTGGATGATCCTGTAGTCCCTTCCAGCCCTGAGTGATTCTATGATTCTATAGCGACTTACAGTGGAGAAGGTACTTTCATCTTAAAGCCTGTGTTGCAGGTGCTTAGAACTTATAGAAAGCAATATGGATGTGTTCCTGTGTGACTTGGTCTAGGTGATCCTGCTGTGGCAGGGGGATTGGACTGGATGATTCTATGATTCTATGATTCGTGATTCTATGATTCTACCTTCCAGTAACCTACCATTGCTCCTTGCATTTTCTTTGCTCTGGAATATGCGTGGATAGGGGATTTGGAGTTTGTGCTATACCCTAACTTCTACTTTATGAACTTACATGAAGTTTTTTCCATGTTTGTATGTGTCAGAGAAGAACAAGAAGTCTAGTAGTATAAAATAGTAATTTCAGAAGACTCTGCTTTTAAATAAAGAGAAGACAGCTGGTCCTAGTGCTAGAGAAACAAGATTGCCACTCAATAGGCTTTTGTGATTTCCTAATTCTGCTGGACTCCACACAGAGGCTGTGTTTTAACAATTTTCCTTTGACTGTCTGGCCTTGAACAAAAGCGTATCTGAGGCTGTTCTTATAAAATGAGATAAATGTGTTAATTTACCTGCTTTACTAAGTACAGACTGATTAATTCCCAATCAGACAGAGGAAACAAGTAGACCGTAAGGTGTTTTACTAGTGAGGAAGGTTAGAATGGCAGGAATTTACACGCAGATTTGTACGTATGCATAAATACACACATACACAACTTCTGCTCACAGCACAGAAGGGAAGGATGTGGCATATGTGTATTTCCATGAGGAAGGATGCGTACTTTTTTTTAAGCTTTCCATAAATAAACTACAACCAAAAGCAAGTTAGAGAGCAGGATTTCGTTATAAAAAGGATTATTTTTCTAAATCTCTGGGGGGAATAATTGCAGTTGTTCTAGGCATAGAAATTAATTGTTGTTTATAATTTTACTTGCTATAGTAAGTGCAGTTCAATCAATGTGAAATGTTGGCTTTTAAAAGCAGTTCTTGACTGTGGTTTTTCACATTTAGTTGTTCTGTATTGTGTGGTGTTTTGAATGCAAGTGTATGGTCTGATATGTAGCTAATAGTGCTTAGTGATTGATCTAAAAAGCACCAGAAATGGTTTCCCCTGTATCTGAGTTACGGTAGAGTGGGTTAGAAGGATCCCCCAGCTTATGAATGTCCCCCATCCAGCAGGTCTCCCAGCAGCCTTTCCACTCTAGAAATCTGTCTTTGTCACAAATAGTAAATCTCGAGTATGGAATATCACAATCTCATTATGGGATGTCATCCCACATCACAAATACATTATTCTCAATGGATTTTCAAACAGCATAGCCAATATCGCCACCCAGACATGACAGATGTACTGGGTCCAGATTTACACAGAAACATGATTTACACTTGTGAGGACAATGGCAAGAACATGCTGCAGAGAAAACTACAAATACTGTCGAGAGAGTTTCTCCTTCATGGTTCCTTAGACATTATAATCCCTGTCCTGAAGCATGGGAAAGGAGAGGGGGCAGCTCTCCCTTGCTCTTTCAATCACAGCTGGATGTAGAGAATAATATTCTGCTCAGTATTTCTGTCTGCAGGGCCTAATCTGTGCCTTTCACCTATGGGAGCAAAGTACCACTCACCAATACATAAGCCTGGTAATACCCTTGCCTGGGATAATGTCTGCTTCTGTCCAGGTTGCGTTGAATTCAGTGTACGTTCAGTAAAGATTGAAGATGCACCTTCTGATGGCTCCACAGCAGCCCTAAAAGCACATTTTTGTGTCTCATATTCCATCTAAAATTCCTTGCACTCCCATCAGTCCAAGTACAGAGAGCAGGAGAGAAGATTGTGCTGGTCCATACAGCCTGTTTACCCACAGGCAGTGCCACCCTCTCGAGCACGTGCCCTTCCCAAAGGCTTTGCATCAGTACCAATACCCAGCTGCTGCCAACAGCAAGTCACTTCCAGTGCCATGTAGGGAATTATAGGACTTTAGAATGAGTTTATGTTTGGTTGTCAGAAGAATAGGATTAGGCAGGAAACAGAGAAGATTTTTTTTACCCTCAATTTATACTGTGTAGACTGTGTCTTAGTACACCCTGCACTCCTGGAGCAACCACTCTCAGTGGTTTTCCAAGTGCACTCAGAGCCAGAGCAAACGTCCTTTGGCCTTGGTATCTGTTCTCTGTTTGAAGGCAGAGCTGCTGGCTTTGCTGATGGTTGATATCCATTCTCCAGCTCAGGCTCCATAGGAGCCTACAAAACAGACCTGAGCTGCACAGGGAACTTTGCTTGTAGCAGGTATAGCTGCACATTAGGGTACCTTTTCAGCCCGTATCACTCTATTGATGGAGGCAGACTATCCAGCACCCCAGTGAGTAAGAAGAAATATGCTAATAAAAGAATAATACCAGTAAGAGCAGGCTGGTTTCATTTAATTCAATAACTGGCTTCACTTAAAAAAAAAGGAGACTTAATCATCTGAGAATGAGAGTAAATCAAACTGAAACTGGGAAATCAGCTCTACCAGAGCTTAAAATAAATGTGAGCAAACCTCCAGCGGTCTGTGACATGAGACAAATGAGAGAGGAAATGATCCACTTAGAGCTAAGGGAGACTAGATATCATATGAGGATAGAGGGACAGCAGGAAAGGCCTCAGGGGATGTCTGCATTGCTCTGTCACCCACACAGCCAGCAAGAGTGATGCTGCTCAATATCATGGCAGCCTACAAGGGTGTCATGGATTCACTGTTTCTAGGGCACAGGGAGGAGACTTTCACTGATTATAAATGAATGAGGCAATTGGAACATCCTTGCACATGCATATGGGGCAGGAGTTCGGGGTGCTTTTGGGAAAAGATGTACTCTGCGTTCTGGAGACAGGAGAAGCAGTGAGGGCTGCCCTGAGGGAATAGGGAAGGAAAAGAGCTTGAATGGGATGCAAGCAGAATTTGGAGAGAGGAGTAAGAGTCATGTAACTCACCCTACCATCTTGAATAGTCCCCTAAAAGTAGCTTTGGACTACTAAGCATCTCTAAAACACAGCACCCTTACACATGAGCAGCAGGCTGCAGTGAAGTGCTGAATTGAGCTCTCAGTCCAAATTCAAGGCCACTCTGGGTCAATGATCCTCTAGCCCAGCAAAATGGAAGCAAAGCAGAACAAAGCTGGCACATGTCCAACCAGCAACTTCCAAACTAATTTCCATTTCTCAGCTATGGACATATTAAGCCCAAAGCCTTTCTGAGTAAAACCGTCTGTCAAAATCAGGGCCTTTCCAATGCAGATAGTTTGTTTATAGCTCAAGTTTGCATCAGTCTAGTGCATGAATTTCCCATGTGTGAAATTTTGGTGGGTGAGCTGTAGGAGAAAGTTCTACATGGGTTTACAATAAAACCATGGGTTTATGTTTTAAATATGAGATGTCCACTGTGTAATTACAAGGCAAGTAAATGAAAAAGTGAAAATTTAAAATATATTCTATAAATACATATAAAAAAATGACTAATGAAAAACATCACAGTGCAATTCTGTTGACAGATCACAGTTAAGTTTCTCTGGTTACCAGTGCAACTAGTCTGTCTCCTTGGATAGAAATTACTAAGTTAGATTCACAGAATCATAGCATCAGAGAATGGCCAGGGTTGGAAGGGACCTTAAAGATCATCTAGTTCCAATCCCTCTGCATGGGCAGGGACACCTTTTACTAGATCAGCTTACTCACGGCCCCATTCAACCTGGCCTTGAGCACTTCCAGGGATGGCACAGCCACAACCTCCTTGGGCAACCTGTTCCAGCATCTCACCACCCTATCACTTACCTCTTAACTTCTTCTGAGAATATTTTTGTGGCAAAGCTCACACTAACATTGATTCATTCTGTGTTTTAAGTATTACAAAAAATAGAAGTGACTCCACATGCTGAAGAAAAATTCATGGAGGAAACTGATAGTGTTGCCCACGCAAAGGCAATGTGATGTCCATTTACAAATTATGCATATTGGACACTGCCTCTCCCTAAAACAGTGCAGGCTTGAAATCAGTGTATTAATGACATTGTTTTTCTAAACCAGGGAGATGGGAAACGACTTGCCCATCTGGGAATGGAGCACCTCTAGTGACAAGGTGCCTGTAGAAGCAACATGCAGACATTGCTAAATGTCATTATGTCACACTTGTTTGGGAAATTCCCAAAATCAAGTCTCTACAGTTAGTGTTGCAGTGTGGCTGATGCAGGTCCTTGTGCAGGAAACAATGTGCCTTGTCCAGCCAGTCCCCAGTATTCAACTTCCCATCTGCCACCTTCCTAGGCCAGCACTCAGGGTGCTGTGCTGGGAGTCTTGTTGCTGTGTGCTTCAAGGTTACACCCTCCCACAGCTTTGAAATATACCTGGACCTGTTTCTCTTGACAGTTAAATAAAATGGTGTCTGAATGCAGCTGTGAATAACAAAAATAAACAAAAGTGGGCTCACAAAACAAAAGGACCCTAAAGCAAAAGTCTGCACAACAAAACAACTGGCATGCCCAGCTGGTCTTCCCCTCTTAAAAATGTTTATTGCAGAGATGCTGATTGCCTCAGCCTTGGCCAGAGGTGGGTTCAACTTGGAACCGGGAGAGCTTTTGCAAAACTTCTCACAGGGGCCAGGCCAGAAGATCTCTCACTTACTACCAATGCCCAGTCAGACACTAACCAAGCCCGTATGATCTCTCAATCATAATGACACTGCTACTTCATTCCAGACTTTGTGTCATGTGAACCCATCCATATGCAGTGAGAAAACAGATTTACCTTGAGGTCTTCAGCAGTTGTTAGATCAGTTCCAAAGTGTACTGGTGGCTCGTCTTAAATAACACGTGTTTTAATTTTGTCAGACAACCTTCCCAAGTATCTCTGATGAGTCTTCTAAACCCTTCTTTTGGCTTCTGAACCCTCCTTTTGGCATCTGACTGAAGTGCTAGAGCCTCTTGAGAGTTTAGCTGTCTGACATTAGTGACGCTACAGCCATGACTCCAAGATGTCAAAATACACTTTTTGTTTGGAAAACAGTCAGGCTGTATTTGTCTGCAGCAGGAACAAAGATTTGCAATGAAGTTTGTTGTTTGTAGGACAATGAAATCATGAGAATCAGGAGAGGTGCCTAGAGACTGGCACTCCAATCTTCAAAAAGAGTAAGAAGGAGGACCCAAGTAACTATAGACTGATCAGCCTCACCTCCATCCCAGGAAAGGTGATCAAACAACTTATCCTTGAGCTGTCTCTAGGCACAGCAAGGACAAGAGGGTCATTAGGAACAGTCAGCATGGCTTCACCAAAAGCAAGTCATGCTTGAACAACCTGATAGCCTTTTATGAGGATATAACCAGGTGGATGGATGATGGCAAAGCAGTGGATGTGGTTTATCTTGACTTTAGCAAAGCATTTGATACAGTGTCCCACAGCATCCTTGCAGCCAAACTGAGGCAGTGGGGACTGGATGATTGGGTAGTGAGATGGATCGTGAACTGGCTGCAGGACACAAGTCAGAGAGTAGTGGTCAATGGGACAGAGTCTAGTTGGAGGCCTGTATCTTTTATTCTGCCACAGTGGAGGGAAGAACTCTCAGATATATTTTGAACAGGGTGATGAAAGCAAGGACTGCTCTTCTTTGCTAAATCCAGAGAATTTCTGTTGAACTCTGTGAAAATTGTATCTGAATCTCTGAGTGGTAACAGGATCAGGTCTTGTAATCTCCCTGTTATGCCCATAAGGTTAATTGCCATGAGGAAATTAATTTTCATTTGCTTCTGTCTAAATGAGCCGTAAGAATCCAGCCATCATTATGAATAAGTGTACTAACACTGGTAGCATCATCCTTTCCTGCCTACTGCTTCTCTCCTGTCCTGAGTTGATTTGGGCACAAGTTACACAAGTTGCTTCCAGAGCCAGTGCAGCCAGGGTAAGTGGATGTGGCAGAGAAAGTACATTGCAGGCAGACCTGACCCAGCAGAGAAGCAGAAAGACACTGCCACAAGTCAGATCAGGACAGGACTGTGTACAGGTGCAAATCTAATGGAAGAAAAGGTGAGATTTTGTGATGACACTTGTAACCCAAGAGACTGTAAATTCAAATAGAATCCAAAGTGGACTAAAAATTTCAGCAGACTGTTGATGGAGGATGTGTCTGCTTAAATCACACGGCACATACAGGGCAACCAGGTGATCAAGAGAAAGGAAGCAGTTTCTCAGTTCAGAGATGCCTTCTGGAATAAATCACTAATCCATCGCTCTGTAGTTACCCCAGTTACTTCTGCCTCACTTTGCACTTCCGTGAAGCAGCACAGAGTGAAACAATGCAGGATGAATGAATGCTGTAGGAAGGTCACAGGCATCCTGATATTTATGAAAATCAGGCTGGTGAGTGGGCTGGAATGCTCATCTGGTTTAGGATTGAAATCTTGGCACTTAGCTACATGTCTGGTTGCTAGCAGCTAAGACTGAGAGATAAAATTAATTGCTACTTTTCAGGCAACAATCCCAGCCTTCAATGTGCATTTCCCTGTACCAGAGGGGTTTGTGATGTTTATTGATGTTTATTTTCTGTCATCTAGTCTGTGTGCAGGATGCAGACAGCACAGAGGACCTGTTTCTCCAACTTTCTCCTACACTGACTATACCAAAACAAGCCTTTGGAAACAGCTTCTCCACAGGCACCTCCACCCCTCCCATCTGCCAAATAAACACTTACCTGCGCTTTTTGGCTCTAAAGCAGAGCACAGTGCGGAAAGCACACAGAGGCATTGTTAGACATTCACACTGGCCTGAATGCCAGCTAAACCAATAGAAAACTAGGCACGAGAGGGATAAAATCACACCGGTGAGGAGGTGTATACAACCATATGCAAAGTATCAGGCTTAGGGTCTTGCACGAACAGGATAGGAAATTTCCTTCTCGGATTACAACTTCTCTCCTACCCTTACCGCCAGCATTGTCTGCTGCCTTACTGTGTTTCATTGATGGACAAAGTCATCCCTTCCCCTCCAAACCACATCATGTGGCTTGTGCTGCCATTGAAGGAGGGCAGATGGGGTCCAATCCACTGCAGACCTGAGTGGGGTCTCTGACAGTCAGTGGAAGGCTTTTCCATGGTAATGCTCTATGTCATCAACTGAGGACTACATCTAACAAGGGATTCTTTATGCCCTAGTGCTGGGAGTAATGTGGAAAAACAGAATTAAAACAAATTCTGCCCTGAGGTACGTTGTGCCTGGAGAGGACAACACTGTAATCTTTCGGGTGTTGTTGTGCCATATTGCCCGTAAGGAATAACAAATACCAACTTCAAATTAGCTGCGATACCCACACCGAAAGCTAAGTGGAGTGAATAAGGAGAGACCAGAGTTAAAACAGGCTGCTCTCCAGATATTACTCTGAATAATAAAGTGAATGGATTGGAGATATACATCGCAAAAAATAATCTATTATGCTTAGTGTACTGGAGCAGAACTTTCACCCTTTTAAACCCTCATTAAAATGCAGGCATTTTTGTTTCAAAGGATTAATACATTGGCTCTAAAGAGAGAAGAAAAATGTGATTCACAGTGTGCTTGGAATTAGATATTGTTAATTGAAAATAACCCTAGGCACTTACACAGTGCTTTTCAGCTCAAAATCTTGAAACTAATTTGTATTTTTTTGGTGGATGAAATTCATTCATGTAAAGGGGCTGCTGAAACTCTTGTGTGCTGCAAAAAAATCTCACCAAAACGTACTGTGGGAGCTCTTGTGTGCTTGTACTGTGCGTTGCAGCAAACATCACCACTGGGCAAAGGCGTTTCAAAATGTGGGGACTCACTGTCACATCAGAACACAATATCTGTCTGTAAAAATAGCAGTAAATGATTTGTGATGGTTTGGCTACAGCTGAGTAGACATTTCTACACCTGGCTAAAACAAGCTCCCATGGAAATTCTGTGAAAAAACCACGCTGGTGCAGTCTGACTTCTGTCACTTGGAACACAGGAAAATAATCACCGTGAAGTGAGGACTTAGTAACCGTGTACCAGCTCCTGATCAAAATGAATGTAAAGAAGAAATTACTGGTGATGGCCATTGTCCAGAATGGACTTTCTGATTCTCTGAGTCCTGCTGTTTCGTAGTGGAGGGTTCAGAGCATCATAAAACTCACTGTAGTCTATTGCTGCAGCAAGATTCCCCAAAGGAATTCTGCAAGAGCTCAAAGGTATAATTATAGAATCACACAATGGCTTAGATTGGAAGGGGCCTCAGAAACCTTCTAGTTCCAAACCCTCTCCCCACCATGGGCAGGGACACCTCACCAGACCAGGTTTTCCAGAGTCCCATCCAATCTGGCCTTAAACCTCCAGGGAGGGAGCATCTATGACTTCCCTGGGCAACCTGTTCCAGTGCCTAAGTCTCCCCTCTTTTAGCGTGAAACCAATCCCCCTTGTCTGATCATTAGATTCCCTTGTAAACAGTCCTTCTCCAGCTTTCCTGTAGGCCATACTCAGGTTCCAGAATGCTGCTAAAAGATCCCCACGAGCCTCCTATTCTTCAGGCTGAACAACCCTATCTCCCCTAGCTGATCTTCAAAGCAGAGGTGCTCCAGCTCTCTGATCATACTTATGGCCCTCCTCTGGACTCACTCCAACAGTTTCATGTCCTTCTTACATTGAGGACTCCAGAACTGGATGCAGAATGCCAGGTGAGGTCTCACAAGGGCAGAATAGAGGGGGAGAATCACCTTCCTTGACCTGCTAGTGACACTTCTTTTGATGCAATCCAGGACATGATTGGTCTTCTGGGCTGCACTCACACACTGTCAGCTCATGTCACTGAAAAAGATGTTAAACAACAGTGGACCCAAACCAGATTCCTGAGGAATGCAACTTGTAACTGATCTCCACTTGGGCACTAAGCCACTGATCACAACTCTTTGAGTGTAACTGTCCTTATCCACCGAGTGGTCCGTCTGTCAAATCCATGTCTCTCTATTTTAGAGGCAAGGATGTCATGCAGGACATTGTCAAATGCTTTGCACAAGGTAGAAGGACAGCTAAGGGACTTGAAGAATTAGGGTCAGCATCATTCAACTTACTTGCATAGCAAATATTATTTCTGCTTGGCAAGTGGGGAAACATGCACACACAGTGTGGTGTATTGCCCAAGGTCACAGAACAACTTACTCTGGAGTGAAATTTAAAACTCTTGAGTCGTGTCCTTTTCCCCACCTTAACAATGCCAAATGAAGAAGAGGCACCATTCACGAGTTATGGTAATTTCATAAAGCATCAAGCAAAAGCCATTAAAATTAAGAAAAGCAGAAACAGATAATTCAGACTGCTCTGTTCTTCTTTGGTCTCCAGACTATTACAATCACATCCTGCAGTGGTGCTCTGAGGATTTATGGTTTACTTGCTTGTTTAGTACTGGCATTGACGTGTCGGAGTGAAGATTTAGCTTTGTAAGCCATTTGTTTCTGAATTCATTGCGACCTACTTTAAAGTTTGCTGCTAAGTGGCTGGGATTTAGAGTGGCTGGGACAGTGATGTAATCAAAGTCATGCTTTGGCACATGGAGACAAAATAGGTCATTGGTATCAATGCTAGGACAAGAAATTTTGCAGTGCACCATGAGATGAAATAAATTACTCTGGAATAAAGATGAAGAGTGCACCATGCACTGAGAGGCAGGATCTGTCTGAAGTGGAGAGAGCAGGACGACAATTTTCACGGGGCTAATTGATGCAGTAATTCCAGCAGGAAGCCTTGTTGCTGATGAGTGTATCTAACACCTCTGAAGCCCCCCCTGGGAAGCAGAGGTGATTAACATCTTTGATAAGCCATTCTCTGTGGACTGTCATTCTTCACTATGGTAAGGGATGGCTTCTCACAGCTCTGCTAACCCCTAATGACCTTCTTGTACTACCAGCTGGAGTATGCTATCTACAGGACCTGAAAATAGGGGTAGTTTCCTTTCATGCTGTGTCTGGGAAGTAGACAATGAGGTAGAGGGAGATACAGGCACAAGAATCAGTGAAGACAAAAGCAATATATTCTGTACCCAACTTTGTGTCTCGCTTCTTCAAGAAAGAGGTAACTATAAGCTGCAGATAAAAGGCCAGTGATACTGAAACACTTGGATCTGAAGAGATCTGTGAATGAGAAATGCTGCACAGTAGACTCTATTGACGTTGTAATGTTACTGTGGGCAGTTCACTGTCGGCCTCAAAGAATCATGGAGGAGAAGGGTGGAGTGGATGAGGCTGGAGGAAAAACCATTAGGATGGGCATAGAGGGCACTGCCTGGTGTGGACTTATGACAGGGCTATGGACAAATCTCTCATACCAGAAGCATAGGGAAGTCAGTGAAAAAGCTCTTACTGTTGTCAGCAAGGTCAGGATTTCACAGAGACCTGACCCTTATCGTTATGCAGTCCAAAGTACAGGTCACAGCCTCACAAGGGGAGCTCCAACAAAGCCTAGCACAGGAGTGATTCTTGCCTTTAAGCTCTTAATGACTTTTATGACCCACTCTTCTCTCATGTGTTTGACCTCTTCTCAAGGTTCTACAGCGAATTCCCTGAAGAGGCTGTTAGTGCCTCTCTTTTAATAACAAGACAAGGGGCAAAGAAAAACTTTGTGTTTAAGAGTAGCTCAGCGCAGCATTCTAGAAACATCATCTGCTTACTGGACAAGATATAGGCAAGCACAGAGCTCAGTTGGTCCTCAGATGACTTTCCAAGCACATCATGGAAAAACACTAGTGATGTTTCAATTAGCACTCTGCAGCTCTCCAGACATGGACAGTTCTTAGAGCCCTGAGTTCACTGCAGCACTGAGCCTCCATGTGTGAATGGAGTGGCGCCTGCTGCTGTGTACAATGCTGCCACAAAAAACACGGCCTCTGCTAGCCCAGAGGAAAAATACCACTGAAATTTGCCCTAGCAGAAAGTGGAGTTTGAACCTAATCTTTGCCTCTCATTGTCTCCTGAAATTAAGTAAAATTCCTAGAGAAATGAAATTTTACCTGAAAAACCCCCTCTAGAATTTACTGGTTTTACTTTGCTTAAGTAACCAAGGAGAATTTAAACTGATCATTTATTTTCCTGTGGAAAAATCCCATGAACTATAATAGAGGAGATCCTGAAAGGCTTTTATCTTAATTACTGCAGAAAATTACATAGAATTAGATCCTTTCTAATGGTTTTCTGAACTATCCTTTGGGATTTGACAGCAGGAATATAATTTGCTATTGAATTGTATAGACTGGTGGAAAAACAATGCCTATAGAAAAGTGTTCGCTATCTATTAATGCCTGTAGGGCTTTGCAATAAAAGGTTTCTAAAAGCCTTTTATTTACAAATACTTCTAGGGGGTTCTATTACACTGTACACCTCTGTTTATAATGCACACTCATTAGAGTAAGAAAAGCAAAACTAGGCAGCAGAGACCAGCGATCTGGTTTCTGGGAAAAAGGACAATGTGAAATCACAGGAGACCATCCTCATAACCCCATGAAAGTGCATCACACAGCCAAGGAACACAGAAAAAAAAATACAGTTTTGTTCGTTCATGATGTTGCTGCTGGCAGTCCCTTGTTCCCAGATAAACTCTGTGGCTCTAGGGAGGTGCAAAGAGCTTTACTTTGGATTGCAGCTTCATAGACTAACAGTGTAAATTGATAATGCAGTTTGATCATACTCTGGAAGGCTGCATGCAAGAAGCCATGACTGCATGTGTAATTCAGAGTAACCAATCAATCCTTTCTTTACTTCCTTTAGCTGAGCAGCCTAGTCTTCCAACTCCAATAAGAGGTCCCTCCTGAGCAAACTATGCTGTACACAGCCTGTTCCTTTCTTCCCTAATTCTTGTCACACTAACAGAATAGGATTTTCCCAACCCTGCTCTGCACCCTCAGTCTATCCTCACAAACATCAGTACTGTCACATAACTGTAAGGAGAAGTGGGTCTTGGTTTTGCAGTCATCTGCTACTGATCTGATCTTGCAGATCTCGTGCTTAAGCTTTTGAGGGACTCTTGTACATGGTGGAGTGATGTTGTGCACCTCGTGTATTTAGGGATGGTCAGTGGTCATTTTAGTAATGGCTGCACAATATCTGCTTTGAGACTCAGCCATTTCTGATGGGCATTTCTGTTCCTTTTTCTGCTTATGCTCTGGTATTGTAGAACCTTGAAGGAAAAGACCTTCCAGAATGTAGTTGTATGCTTCTCCACAGGTTTGTCACTCTACAGCCTGATGGAGGACGTGCCTGACACTAGCACTATCTGCCACGGTTCCCCTGAGTTTAAGCAGTACAGCTACAGCTGCCAGATGCAAGTGTTTGCAGAGCTGAAAACAACAGAAGTCACAGCAAATGTCTAGGCAATCACCCTCATTCACCTCTTGAACATCACAGCAGGGAAAATGAAAGAAGGAAGGCAGCAGCAACATCTGGGTTTGCCTGTGCCTGCAAAAGAGCTGAGCAGGGAAGAGGAAACAGAGTGACTTTATGTTACTTTCTTCCCAGATGACAACATGTCAAGCTTTCAGTACAAGACTCATAGAGGGATTCTAGAACTAAAGGATATGGTGGCTTTTTTTTGAGAACAATTCTATTAGGGAAATGTTAGAAAGGTTCCTCTGTGGCAGGTATCCATGTGATCAAGTCCATGTGACAAAAGGTGTTTAATAATTTCAGACTAAAGGATGCTTTTTATTCCCCACACACCCCTTTAATGTTCAGGAATTTGTATGCCAGCTGCTAGCACAAAACAATTAACAGTAAATACATGTATTCCCAGCAAGCAGAAAATATCATGCCCAATACTGAAAGTAGAAAATAAATTATTTTAGCTATTAGATTTACAAGTCAAACTAAATCTAAAAACCACATTTATGCCCACTGCAGTTCTGGCAATGTCCTAGCTCACTAATATCTTCCTTTTATGAAAAACACAATTTCCTTGATTCTCCATATCATTCTTTCCCCTCCCTGCCCCCCCATTTTTTCATTATTTTTCATTTAAAATTGTCTGCCTTGGCAGACAGACAAGCCCTGTGTTCAGGACAGTTATTATGGACCACTCCAATGTTTTATATTACACATTTGCAGTCTGTCACAGGCATTACAGGAGATTTTTTTTCATTATAGATTGTTGCTGCCATCATGTTTATCCATCTCAGATCTTCCCTTCCTCAGATACAAACCTATCTACCAGCAGCTGAATTCTGTTTATCAGCAACACAAGAAACAAGCTCTTAAAAAATCTGTCTGCAATGTCCAGATGCAGAAAGGTTTTAGTGAAGTAGGGCAGTTAAACACAGAACAGACCTCAGGCCTCCTAGATTTCATCTTATGTTAAAGTACTTGTATAAGGAGACACTGAGAAAGCTCCTAGATCTTTAAGCTAATGAAAGGGAAATTGATATAGAAGTCAGTGGTTTGAAAATCAGTTACAGACCGGGTTATTCTAACAGAAAGCACAATGTAGGGAAAGGCAGATGAAAAGGACTGTTGGCTTCAGCGCATGACTAAGGGAGCGTGTTTTCTTTTTGTGTGGATGCTGCCACAGGGATTTGTAGCATTTCCTGAAAACCTCCTTTCTTCCACTGCTTTATGACAACTCATAAGAAGTGTGTTCTCCAGGGACACAGGGAAGAGTTTGGGGGCTGGAGCATTTTATGTTTTCAAACCTGGAAAAATATCTGTCTTCTACAGCTACAACCACTACCTGATTGTAGTGGAGAACTGAGTCTCCTCTGAGCTCAACGTAGGATTTTAAATAAGTTATGCTGGGACTGATACATTCTGAGTCTCCAAAGAAACAGCAGGTATGTCTAAATCACAGGGACAGTTGCTATTTTACACTTCGTGTGAAAAGTGCCGTGTTGAAACTGGCGCAAGAGCTGACAAATACAATGCAGGGATTAAACTGCTGCTGGTAGCTACTTTGTGAGCCACAAGTTAGCATAGAAAGAAGAAAAGGTGTAATTGGTTCTTCTCAGCACAGATCTATACATCACTGCAGGCACAGTGTTGTGCTTCTGATAACTTTTCTAGGCTCTTGGGTAGAAGAAAGTTGCTGAGTGAGGTCTCTGAGCATATAGTGGAATGAAACAGAAGTGGTAATGACCAGTACTTCATTAAGTTTATATCTGGTTACCAGTACAATAAGGCCCTGCTTCTCGCTTGTGGCTTTTGATATTACTGTAATACAAGTAATTAGCTACAAACAAACAACAGCAATAAGTGCAGTCAAGCCATACATAATGCATGTAGCTGTGTAAGGGAGCATGTCTTACTGTTTGTACTCTTCAGTTTACCCAGAAATTTACATAACAATTTCTTTGTTATGTATGGAACCAACCCCAAATACCAACCAACGCTGGATCCTCTCCACTCAGGGGGAATTGGCATATAGATCAGGGATTTCATGTTCTGGCCATATCCCTGTACTCTGGTAGAGCATTAGCTCTGGTGCAGCACTACAACATCCAACACTGCTCAGATCTGAATCAAAATTTTACCACTTGAGATAATCCCAATTTAAAAACAAAGCTAATGACAGAAAATTGACATAAGCCTAGGAAATGATGTTTCCAAACATTGCTTACAGAAGCCCCAAGCCAACTCACTTACAGACTATGACGTTTATCTGATAATCTTCAAAAGTGTTTGTGATCAATTTAATCACACTTAACAATGAGATAAACTGATCACCAGTATATTTCCACTAAGGACACTGAGGCAAGAATAGAAAATGACCTGGCTAGGGTCTTTCAACAGCTAGAGTCTGAAGCTGGACGAGAATCGGCTGTCGGCTTCTTAGAACCTTACTTCAAAAGCCCCAGTGGACGTAATAGCTAGACACATTTCTAGCTTAGGATATGCACTAAGCATCTGGTATTCTTTTGGAAAATGCTTCAAGCATCCTGCCTATGGGTACTTTGCGGTTGCTGTGACAGATTCGATGCCATTGTTTCAAAAGATTTTAATGAGCACAGCTCCACTGCTGTGGGGCGGATGGCTCGATGCTGTGTTCTGCTGACAGGATGTAGGAGATTACAACTCTTCACAGGAGGAGGCACCTTTTTCTCCTATCTGTCAAGGAAGCAATGCACCCCTTTCTAAAACTATCTCAAGACTCTGGTGTGTACTGGGTGCTATTGATCTGTCAGAACCCTTTGCATATGGAAATTGTGCCTGTAAATCACCCGGATTTTTATTTACAGACTCTACCTATGGTGACTGGAGGTGAAACAAGGACGGGCAAAGTAGAGGAAAGGTTTCACCTGCAATCTGTGTGCTGAAATAGGGATAGTTTTCCATCTATTGAGGTCTGTAGGAAATGGCACACTGGAAAGGGAAGACTAACTTGGAATAACATTAAACTGGGAACTGGTCCTTAAAAGACCTATTGGTACTGAGAAACATATGCACAGAGTGAAAGGACATCATGTTCTCATAAGTAAAATAACTGCTGGAGGCTACTTCATCTGTAGGGGGCGGAGGTAGCAGCTCAGCCCAGTTATGTAACAACATGTGATCAGTCTCTGTATGTCTTTGTGTTGGGGGTTTTATGTTCGGTGAATTAAATGTGTTCTGCCTTTTTCCCCAAGTCAAGCTAGTCTTTGGTTTTACCCGTGACTTTGATAAGTGGTTTCGAACCCTCCTTGCTGGTTTGAGATTTTTTTGGCCCATTAGCACATTAAGTAAATTAATTGGTTCATCTCCTCTTAGGCCTGATCAACTCACCAATCAATTACACTCTATAAATAGGGAAAGGCAAGGGGGAAGCTCTGTGTACAAGAAGAGAGCCTTGTTCCTTGTCAGCTCTAGATCTGCAGAATCTAGGAGTGCTCTGGTGCGGCTGTGTGACTTTATGGTCACTACTGTTTCTTTAGGTGTCACCGCTTTGAAGAATGCAATTTGAACATCAGGGCCAGGAAGAGATAACAAGTCCAAACTTCATCTGAAAGACCCTTTACCCTGAGTTTGTACTAAACCCAGCCTTTTTTTATTGCAGCCTCGTGGAACCTGAAGACTGCTACCTGTCACTGCTGTTTTGAAGGTATTTCTGGGGTGCATGAAATAGAGGCAAATCTTCTAGCACCAGAATGAGGGGAAGTCTTGACGTGGGGAAGCACAAGGAGTGATTTGGTGACTTCATAGAATACTGTGACATTCCAATACTATCCAGGAGTTCCAAAATGCCTCACTTCAGAACCAGACTAGGAACTGCTAGTGAAGGAAAAGTCCTGAAGGTTAGAAAAGCACCTGAAGTAGAGAAAGGTATCACCTGAGAAGGTGGTAAGTCCTAATAAATGTTAAACTAGGTTTGGTGCTATTATGGAGCTCTTCTTCCTGGAACTGTCACATATCTGGGAATTAAGGCCACACAGAAAAAGCATGAAGGGAAGAGAAAAATGGAAAAGAGGGGAAATCTTTGTTGGGATTCAGCTATGAGTGAGAAAAGCTGAGTGCAGAGCCAGTGAAGGACAGTGAGGAGGGTGGCACAACAGAATCCCTGGTCTGTTACTGTGTGACTCCCTCCCCATCCTGCGCTCACTTCTCTGCTCTGTCACTCCTTATCTGCACAGCCAGCCTGTTCTATAAGCCAGGACCAGGTTTCTGCAACACAAGGCACAAAGGACCCTTGAACAGCTTAGAAGGTACCACAATAATATGAAGCAGAAACTGCAGTCACCAGATGGGAAAAATAGAGTGCTTGAAGTCAGTAATTTTGTCCCCGGTGAAGCCCCATGCCACACGCAACCTTGAGCTACAGCTGCTTCAGTGCTAAGCACAGTGAAGGAAGATGTTGCTTGAGTCCACTTTTAGCCTCAGATAATCTGGGTACAATCTATGAAATGAGGGATGAATTTGGCTCGTACTGCATCATACTCTAATTAACAGCTGCTATGAAATATCCTAAGATGATTTATCTGGGGCTCCATCTTATTTCTGGATCTCATTGCAATTAATTCCCCCTACCATTTCGCAGCACCTAAATGAGATGCACTGGGTTGCCTACTCTTTCTCCCTTGACATCTCAGGCCAATTGCTCTTCATAGGTTCTGCAGAACTATTTTGCCAGTCTTAGAATGGTGGTATTAATGCTCACTTGCTATCCAGCAGATTTTTGAGACAGCCTATTCAAGTGTGAAAAGCATTTTGAGGTCTCAGGTCATGCTGCTGAAGTGAGAACAGTTATTTCTTCTCTTTTGCTTCATTTCTCTGTGGCTTGTTCTATTTCTAAATGCTGAAACTGGTGCTGAGCAATAAAGAGGATAGCTGTTCTGCAGGAGAAAAAGAAGAGAACATCTCTTTTGCAGGGGAAAAAAAGCAAGATGCTTTGCACGAAAGAGAAAACACATGGGATAAAGGAAGAGTGCATGTGAGAGGAAGGGCACAGATTCCAATTGCAGGTGAGAAACAGTCTAGTAGTCACAGTGTTCAGTCTCTACCCCAAACAAGGTCAGTGTCCTTACTGGTAAGTCTCAGGCCCAGTGTGGCAGAGGCCATAGATTTCCTCCTGGGCCTCAAATACCATTCAGAGGAGGAGCTTTGAGGATGCTGCAGTATTTCCACTGAGACTTCAATTTCAGTAAGAAAAAAGATTTGGTAGAAAACTCCTGGTCAACTGTACTTGCAGTCTCATTCTCATTTATTTGCTCAAGTAATCCCCAGTGCTTGATTTATGTAAGACTTGAATTAACTGTGTATTTATTCAGAGATCTTAAATTGCACTGATGTTATGAGGTAAAATTGCAAGCTGACATGGTTTCAAGGGTATTAACAAGACACAACAGTGCATCAGATCCCACTTGCCACCAAGGCACATTCAGAGGTTTTCAGAGGAGGTAGTAAAAAGGCTCCTTCTTTTGAAAGCACAACTGTTTTTCATGAAGGATAGTTTCTCTTGGCACTGAAGTGGGGCAGAGTTGTGTGTCGTACCTGTCAAGGACTCTTGAGGAAAATTAGAACTTCTTGCTCCATGCTACTCTTGGTGAACAGCGTTAGGTTGAGCACAGACACTAAATGAAGCAGATCATTTGATGATGAGCAATTCCTAAATAATGTGTGGTACCAGGAATGAAACAAACTCCAGATGAGCAAGAAGCATAGAAACAATTTCTAACAGAAACTTTCTGCAAATATGAAGGTGAATATATCTTCAGGCAGAGGTGCCATTAAAAAGGCAAACCAGCAGAAATCCCCATTGCTTCTGGCATCAGCTGCTTCTGAAGCACTTCATGTTTCCAATAGGCGTTTAGTGAATTCAGGCAGTCAAAGCTATCTCTGGAGCTGTTACTGAATGGGATTTAAACAATTTAAATGGAGAGAGGGAAAAGTGGTAATTGTCTGTGTTTGATGTGGGGAGCAATTCAGTGTGACCCATTGAAGACCCACTGAAATACAGAACCTGAGACAAAATGCTCATGAAGGAACTATTGGAAATCCTAGCATTATGCAGCAAGTAAGATATTACTAGGAAAGCTACTGAGCCCACGAAGCCCGTGGAGAACATCAGTCTGAAAAAAAATGATTGAGAGGGTTTAGAGATGAAAATTCCAGCCGATATCAAAAGGTCCAGCTACTTCACCAAGCAGTGCTGGTGATGCACACATCAGAGCTTGCCATACAGCTCTTGCGCCACACAGAAGTGAAGCAAGGATACCTGCGCAGCTAGGCATGGCTAAGGCAGGCACACAGGGAACTTAACAGGTGTTCAGAGGTGGATGCACAGAAGGTCTTGAGGTTTGGGGTTCAGGAGCTACTTCCGTGGGAGCAGTGTTATCACAAGAGGGAGCTGTCCGCCTGTGTCATACTGTCACCCCAGACACAAATGTGCTGCAGAGAAACAGCAACAAGGTTCTCAGACCCTGAGATGGGCTGAGGACAAGAGGTCCTGAGTGTTCAGAGGCCATAACCACCACGAATTAGCATGGGAGGGCATGGGCTGAACCACATCAGGCCACCAACACTGAACACTGTGAATTACTCTTCTGCACAGCATTACAACAGATCTTGCATTACATCAATTCAATCAGTTAATTGCTTTTATTAGTAAGCTTTGCTGGGGAAGCAGAGGAAGGAAAGGTGATTGGTCAAAGTCAAACATGGTATTGGTCAGAGCCTCTGGTGATCACTAAGGCTCAAAGACAGCAACCTCCATATGTCAAGTCAGCCTTGAGCAGCATCCAAACAACAAGGCTTGTCCATCCAGCAGAGGGCATGTGCCTGCGCGCACACACACTCCTACCTATACCTTTGGGACAACATTTCTTAGATAATGAGCTCATCAGTGCCCTCAAAAGCTCTGTAAGTAGCTGCAGGACAAAGCCAGAGGCATCAGCTGTTGGAATAGGTGGTGGTTTGTGTTACAGGGTCCCATCCTGACCTTGATTTTCAGTCTTACTGCAGGTAAGGTCCCACTGAAAGAGGTGCTGAACTCCTATTTCTGATGGTCCAGAGGAAGGAAGCCACATCCCCTGGTCACGTGTAAACACTAGCACCAGTATTTGTTGTGCAGCAGAGATGCCAGCCTGTGAACTCTTCATACTGAGGTAAGTTCCCTATGTTTTTTTCTCTGCCCCTTGCCTAATTTTGGTAGACACATTTTACCATCATCTGAGATGGTAAGGCTGAAAGCTTTGCTTCCTGACAACAATCTTGAGAGGATAATACATGTCTAAACATTGTGCATCAGTGCTACCACATCTGAAGTGCCCTGCAGAAGGTTAACACAGTATATTCGCACACTCCCTGGGCAGGAAGACAGAGGGTTCTTCCACTGGAGGCACTAAGGTAAATAATGTATTGTGCCATGTGTGTTTCATGATGGGACAAAGCGCAGAAGATCAGGCTAAAGGGAGAAAAACCACTGCAGGCTGAAAAGTTAGAAGGTGTTAAACACACACACAGAAGAAAGGCACGTAGTCTTGATGATGGAGGAATGGACGGGGATCAGAGATCTGGGCTCTTTGCCACAGGCTACTTGACCTCCACGTCTTCTTAGCTCCATTTTCCCTCCTACCCTTTGTCTTTATAGCTCCCAGGAGCTTCTAGGCAGGGTTAGTCTCAGGTACAGCAGAAGGTTGCTTTGCCTAGGTCATTCCTCCTAAAACATACGATAACATTACTTCACATATATATATATATAAAGGCAATCTTCGGGGTGTTTTATGAAGCAAAATAAAAAGGAATAGACTCAGAATGCCTCAAGAACGTGTGGGAGGAACAGATCTCTCATCCGATTATGAATCCACTTGCAGGACAAGGCTTTCGCTGAAGTTTAAATTTAAAGAAAATAAATAATAATAAAAAAAGACATTTATCCCGAGGGCTGGCTCCAGCCTCAGCCCCTGCCCGCCGTGACGCCGGCAGAGCTGCAGCACTTCTTCCCCCCGCCCCGCTCCTCTCCGCTCCCCCCGGCCCCCAGCGCAACTGCGGGCAGGCTATCGGGGCTGGGCGCTGCCGCGGGCGGGGGCTCTGCCAGCTCGGCCGCTT
>JAOXOE010000702.1:8005355-8047666 GCA_028565055.1 Phoeniculus purpureus
CTCTCCCTTTCTTTCTTTTCCCCCCCTTTTTGTTTTTTTAGTGGGTTTTCTTTTTTTTTTGCGTGAAGATGGCGGCTCCTCTCGCCAGCAAGGCAGGGAGCGCCGGCACCGCCAGCAAACCGCCCTTCCCGGAGCTGGATTTCCGATCGGGAGCCAGGGTGGAGGAATTGAATAAACTCATCCAGGAATTCACCAAGCACGACCAGCGGGAGTACGACGACCAGCGAGCCCTGGAGATCCACACGGCGAAGGACTTCATCTTCTCCATGCTGGGTAGGGCAGGCTCCGGGCAGGGCGGGGGCAGCGGCGAGGCCACCCGGGGACCCGCGGGCAGCACTCCCCGACGGGCCCGACGGCCGCAGGGCGGGTATTACCCCGTCCTATCCACCCAGCCTATAGCAGCGATCAAGCCCAGAGGAAAGACTGAGGCACAGAGCTGGCCGGTGCCCGAGAAACGCACCGGGCCGGCAGCGCTGGAGGCGAGGCGAGCCCGAGCCTGTATTGTTTTTCTCCCAGCAAGCGAGGCTGTAGGAATCACAGGGGATTTTTTTTCTACACCGCTTATTTTGGTTATTGAATCGAGTGGTGTCTTTGCAAGAGCATCCTCGCTTAGGCTGCAAAACTTGGTACAAGTGGAGCAAGTCTGATTGTGGCGGGGGAGTCCTCATCTGCGTGAAACTTTGTATCCTTAAACCAGGGTGAAACGTATGGTGGCTTTTGCAGAAACCACCTGGGCTCCGGCGTGACTAAAGCTTCCCCAGATTAACAGCGGAATGACTAACAGCTCTGATCGTCTAGGTAGTCAGTTTCTGATAAATATTTACATTGCCTTGACTAAGAAATCAGTCGTGCAAATGCGAGCCTTCAGGGTACCAAAGGATGCTCTTTAACGTGGGTTAGCCCTTGGAATCAGTCATCTGAATTTGAATCAGTATCTCAAACATTTTAGCATGTAAAGTGAGAACATGAATACACAGCAGGCGTGGCCAGTAGATGGTTCTTTCTAGCTCAGAAGTGCACATACACCCTAGAAGCATGTTTGGTAGCAGCCAAGTATGTGGTCTGCACGCAGAATGATCTACCTCACTTTAGTGATATCCTATTGTAATCATAATTCTTTGTATTTGGGTGTAATGATAGTAACAGACCACTTCCTCTATAGCAGTGAATATGCCTACACTCACTGAATGAAAGTATCTACCTGTCCAGTGGGTTATCTTGTAAAGTACCTGAGTAGGAGCAGTTGCTGCTGTGGGATTTGCCCAGTTTTGTATGTGTATTGCCTTTTCACCAAGGGCTGGACAGGATATAGCTGACTAAATTTAGTTTCAGAACAAGGACAACAAGTTGAAAAGTCAGTAGCATGTATATTTATAGTTGCTGTTATAAATATTTTCCCTTCCTGTATAAAAAAAAAAAAATGGCTGCATCAAGGCATGTAGGATTTCTGTTGTTGAAAACCTGATTGTGTGGAAGTCATCCACTGTCACAAACAGATGCTGGCTGAGGAAGCAGGGCTGGATAGAAGAAAGCAGAGTGGAGAGAAAAGAGCCAGAGCAGCAGTTGTGGGTGTGTGGCTAGCAAGCAGAGACAGCTTTCAATGATCCTGTTTAAGCATTACTAGTCTGTGCAGGAGACAGGGACCACAGCATTTATCCCTTCCTCATGCGGGAGAAGGTGATTCAAGAAAGGCAGAAGGTGTTGCAGCACACCTTGTATTGCTGCAAATGCACCCCAGTGCCTTGCTGTTCATCAAAACAAGAAGCCTTAGGCTGTTTAGAAAGGACATAAATTAATCTACCTGTTTATATAGTGGCTGGAAGATAAGTGTTCTTCAGTTTTAAATGTGTAGACTAAACCCAGAGTTTAAACAAAAGCTGTATTTCAGTTTAAGTTACGCCTGGCAATTTACAGTGAGACTTCTTCCTGAATAAGAGACTAAGGACCAAGCCTAGGACAGAAATGGAAATCAGGTGTCTGATTTGTCAGACCCTTCTTAGTCAGAGAAGGTCTTAAATCTAAAAGGATTTAATTTATTAATAAATAGCTCTTTCCCCGTGCCTGATCTTTCCCATATGTACTGCTCTTATCTCATCAGGTGATGATAGGAAAATTAAACGTAGCTTTCCTGATTTAATTACATTGGTGTGTAATTGGTGGATGAATGATCAGCAAGTAGACTTTGTGCAGATTCTCAGATATTTGTACTCTGCATGGCTCTGCCCTCTAGGTCAAGTCTTTGCTTTCTGCTCATATTAACCCTTTTTCATCTGCCTTGTCTTGCCCTGGCTACTAGTGACTGAACTCTGGGAGATCTCAAGAGTTTGACTATCATAAAATCTGGGAGAGGTACAGTTTGTCATGCCTTTGTCCAAAGTCTTGTGCCCCAAGCCTTAGAACAAGACTGCAAATGACCTACCGGTGTGGGCAATTCCTGGGCAGCCCATTCATAGACACTAAATCATATGGTCTTGCTACAACAGGTGTCTTTTGGCACCTTTGCTAGGTAATGTCCTGTACTCACACTGAGGTGTACCTGATAATTAGTCGTCTCTTGGACGCTGAGCCTCAAGGAGCAGGCTGTACTGATCAAGAAAATGAGCGGAGAAAAAAACCCATCCTGTTCTCCAGGGCAGTGGCCTCGCTGGGAGCGATCGAGAGACCAAATCTGCCTGCCACTTAGGAAAGGAGCTAATTAATCTCACTGTGACTCATTCTTGAGTTGTTGGGGTTTTTTGTGCTTAAAGAGTGATAAAAGAGTATTTTTATCAAGTGACGGTATTACAGTCAATGATATTTTGATTTCTAAAACACTTGCTGCTGTTGTGATGAGTGGTGCATAGCGCTCTATAAAAGCCTTCTAGGGGTACCTGACTCAGAGACTATTGCTCCTTCAGTACAAGTAATCTCACAAAACTTCTTCAATAGATGCTTTAATAAAACTGCTTCAATAGTGTTTTGTTTCTTTTTCGCATCATGAGACTTTTCTCTGAAGATTCAGAAGAGGGAAGCTGAGGATATTTCCTGCCATTCTTCTTCCTCTCATTGCCCTCTCCCTTCTCCCATATCAGGAGAAGAACTGGTTTAAATTAGTGCTAAAGTGGCATTTGCCTTTTTTTTATAAGGCCTTTACTATATCTTTTTGTCACTCCTGCAGCTGTCCATCAGGACAGGCCACACTTGAGCTGCAGCTTAGAGCTGTTGACAAGACCTCTAGAGAGCTTGTATCAGTACCTGATACAGGAGAGGTGGTGGTGAGCCTGTTCTGAGAGCGTTTCTCTTTTCTCTGGTGTCTGCCCACAGCTGAGCCGGGTGTGCTAGCAAGTGTTTGTGATAGAGACAAGTCTCTTAGTGGAGGCAGCGCTGGCATCATAAAAGATTTGTGCTGCCAGTACCAGCTTTCCAAATGGAGTGAGTTACCCTGCTGGGCCCTGCATCTGCACCAGGGCTTCTAGCTGTTCGTGAACTGATGGGCCCTAAAACATGTGCAGTGGTGGTGCACATTGCTGTGCTGAGGACACAGGTGTCCTGATAACAGCTTGCTTTTACTAGCATCTTCTACAGGAGAAGCATTTTGCTGTCCTTGTCTCTACCCAAGGTCTGTGTGGCAGAACAGCATTGGTAGTGTGACTGCTGTGTGGCTTCCCCTACGTGACATCACTTGCTGATGAAATCTTCTACTAGTGTAGATTAGATTTCAGGCATTGTTGGATGTGTCACCTGTTTGTCTGTAGTACATCATGGAAATGCTCTGGCTTGTGCTGTGATGTGGAGCTGATGAAATAGCAACAGGATGGGAGTGATCTCTCTAGGGTTAAGTCTTTTGTGTGAGTGTGCCTTCTCTCAATCGTGATAGGAGCACACTGTACTCTGAGGCCCATGTTAATAAAGGCTCCCTGCTGGCTTTCCCTGTGCTGCTGAATGCATAATGCACAGCTGTTAAAAACAACCCTACTGTACTGCACACTTCCTTTCTGGCTTCTGTGGGGTCTCTCCCTGCAGGCCACACCTTTCTGTATTTGCATTTGAGATTGCTGAGGGGGTTGCACTGTTCTTTTTCTTAAGGGACAGGGTGCTAAGATGGTAAAGGAACCCCAGCCAGGCAGTGGTAGCTTCTATTTGGTTATGGCTATCAGAATTCATCTAACGTGAGGTGTTTTCTGTATAACTAGTTAAAACGGATTGGTAGCCTCCTCTGTCCCTTTGCTCAAAGGGATGGCTGCTCCTTCTGTGGGTACAGTGCAAGCAGTTTGAAAATCTTTCTCTCAGTTTAAGATGCTGGCACTTCTCTTGCTCAACTACTGTTTTGAAACATTAGGCTGTGATGCGAAGTATTTAGTGTAATAGCTATGAACATGTCCTGAGGGCACAAATTCTCATGGCAGGCTTGTCAGACTGCCCACCGCCTGTTCCTTCAGTCTGTGGAAATATTTGTAAAGGATTTGGGTGAACACTTGCCAAGCCCAATTATGCAATTATGTTTTAAGGGCAATTTTATAATTATAGTGGAGGATGGTAACCAGGATACGTGAGTTGTTGGGTTTTTGACTTTGCCTTTTTTCTTCTGCATGACTTTGCATGATATCTAAAACATTTGGAGCAATTCTAGTTAGAAACCAGTTGTTCAACTTTCTTTTAGGCAGCTGACTTTTTATAGGCAAAGCTAAATTAAAGTCAAATACAACATTGCTCAGAAAGGCTGGAGGACATGTTTTATTAGAAGTCTAGTAATTTATAAGGTGGATGTGTGCTCAAAGACCCGGAGTAGCCCACAGGCAGGGTCCAGTCTACAGGAGACTCGGGATGTGGTTGCCATTCCTGGACTTCTCAAAGGTAATTTCCAAGCTGTTTTAAGTGTTTTTGATAGTTGGAATTGTATTTCTTAATTTTTGTTTGACACGTGCCAGGTTCCCACTGGCTTTAACTGTCTCCTGTACAGCTGCAACCTTTGCATGTTTTCTTGAGTCTTCACATGCACATACTTATGTCTGTGCATGTCCCAGTCTTTTTGCTGCAAAGAATGGTTTTCCCAGGCACACGTCTGAAACACTTCCCTGGGTTCCCTCCTCTGTCCAGGTCAGACTCTAGCTGTTTGTACTCTGCAAGATTGGTTCAGTGAGAAAGTGCTAGGAGCAGATGTGATTAAGACCACGATTTTAGCTCTCACCTCCAGTCAAGTGAGCTTCAGTTGCAAGGGGGGAGTGATGCTTCAGCATGATGCAGTGAACACCACATCTACAGACATGTCTATGTGACACACTGTGGTGACAGTTGCAGGTAGAGGCTCTGGCATAGACCTCTAAGCTTTAAGAAAAATGACCTGCCATTGAGGCCATTACCTATGGCTGGGTGATGCTAGTGTTGGAAACTAGCTTGAGAAGCAAGAGCTGTTGCTCATTTTCTATTAAAAGAAAGGCTTAAGAATTGAATTAATTATGTAGGGTGACATACCTCCTGAACCAGTTTTTCCCTTAGCAACTTACAGCTGTGATGGGTTGAGTTCCATTATCCTAAAAGGAAATGGTTAGTTCTGCCCATCAGTGGCTTTCCCTGCTGTCCTCTGAACAAGGAGGTAACATTGCCTGAGTGTAATAGCCAATTCATCTGCAAAACCTACTATATTACATTTAGACTATATTTCATTTTCCCCTCTTTGGGTTATGAAACAAGCAGTAGAGTAGATGGTGTTCTGAGAAAGCAGTGAAGGCTATCTGCCCTGCTTTTTTGCCTTGGAAAAGCCGTGGACCTGCCTGGGAGCTAAAGCAGAAGGCAGCTTTGCATGCTGTACTCGTAAAGCATCCCTCCTGAGAAAATAAGAGGATGACTGCATGGGAGCAAGGGTGAGTGAGCTAAAAAATGACCTTTAGGTGGATGTCTCAAGTTATTTGCCCAAGTCTTGTTCTGATCACTAGCGGTGATGTGAGTTCAGGAGATTGAACTGTGGTTTTATTGGAACTGGCAAACATTCTTCATAGGTTCCCCATCCTAACTATGGGGTTTATATCCAGTGAAGGTTTATGACTTCTGTTAGCACAAACATGTCTTACTGACTAATAAAAATATGAGGGTTGGCTTCTTTTTTTTCTAATACAACTGTAAGGCAGACATTCAAAATAAATCTTGCAGCAGCAGCTGATATTCCAGATGCTGCTATGGATATTGCCCCCTTTAGTGAAAAGGGCTCCACTGTTTGCTTTGATTTCTACCATTCTGTTACATTGCCTTTTACTGCAAATAGCAATTGGCCCATACTGAATGGATTAATCTGTGCCTTAGTACTTCAGCCAACCTGACAGGTCCCTCAATCATGTTCTTCTGCATTAGATAAACTTTATTCAGTTCTTTCAAAGCCCCATTTCGGTGACTTTTTTTGTTTGTAAGGTAGTCAACATTTGCTGTAGCGTTCAGTTAAGGAAGATCTATTCCCTTCTTCACAGCATATTGGACTTCTGAGTTTTAATAAACGTTTGATGCCAAGGAATTTACAGCAATCCTGTTAATGCATTATATTTCACCTGTCAGACAGTATGATTTTAATCTAATTTAAAATATTTAATTAGAAGGTTGTTAATGCATTTTCATATGAGCATGCTGGTGTCAAAAATACAATTTATATACCACTGAGCGAGGGTGATTAATTACTTTAAGATCTGTAATATCTGAATACAGCAGTGATAGCTACTTCCACCCACTTATGTTTAGAGCTGTGGGCAGAAGTTTGCACAGTACTGGGTGGCTTTAGCTTGTAGAACAGGAGGTGGGTGGCATGCATTTCACCCTAAGACAACCACTCTGAAACACTGAGTCAGGACACTCTAGAGCTGTGATCTATCCTGAGCTGCCTCCAAATTTACACAGGGCTATGCAAGTTTCTGAGTAATGTATGTAGTAGGACCTTAGTACTCCCAGAAGCCTTTCTTCATCAGTCTGTGAAAGGTGGGGTGGTACTGAACTAGGGCAACATTGTGGTGTTACTGTCATGATAGACAATTTTTCCCAGGCAAGGCTCTGGGACTGAAGCTGGAAAGGGAGTTCTGGGTTGAGATTTTTAGCCTTTGAAAGTATGTGAATTGTGAAGGTGGCTCTGCCGTTGGGTGTTGATCTAGTGGCTTTGAAATCAAGTACAGTTCAGCCTCAGAGAGAGATTACAACCTGACCCAGTTAGGCTGTTCCAGCAAGTAATCTTATTTTACACTGAAGGGATCCACAGCAAAATTGGGACAAATTAGTTTAAAGAATGCATCCTTGCCATAGTCTGCAGGCTGGTGTCACTTGCCAGAGTCAGTCAGTGCCCAGCAGTAGAAGGCAGCAATTTGGGACAGAAAGCAAGGGAAAAATACAAGACATGGCCAAAGATAGAAATTCAGCTGAGATAGCCATAAGGAATTGGCATTCTGTGTGTGTGTGTGTGTGTGCGTGCATGCGCAATGACACCTTTATGAGGTCATGATTTCCATGAAAGCAGAGGTTTATATGTGGGATGTTGCTGGTCTGCTTAAATCTTGCCTACTGTGGCTTGCAGTCAGACCGTGTGGAATTTCTTCCACCCACTGATGGAGTGAGAGTTGGTTCCATGATTTGGGCCAGAACTGCTAAGCAGCTAGGGAACACTTGAACTTGCTTCTTGAAGTAACAAAGCCTGTTCTTACTGTACTCTGTAGTCCATTAGGCTTCTTTTTCTGTTCTAAAATATCTTAACACTCTTGTTCATGTTGTAGGATCTTTTGACCTGCTCCACACCTCTGTAAAGGATGTTCTTATTCAGCAGTGCATGTATGATCTTGTTTAGAACATCAGGTGCTGAGGCGATGAGGAAGGAGTTTTATTGAAGAGCAATCAAAAATGCTAAGACAGGCATTGCAATTAGCTTCTGTGCTTTTCTCTTCAGTTCTTCTACTCTTTGCATTTTAATGGATCTCTTGAAGAGCTGGTGATGCTTTGGGTGACTCCTGAAAATGAATCTGTGCTAATAGCTCTGGCTGGGCCTGATCCACAGGCTTGGAGATATTTCATGTTTGTTTTGTACCTCACTAATTAAAGTATAACTTAGTGGTAGAGCAACAGGAAAGCTGTGTTTGCTGACACTTCATGATATAATGATTTAATCCTTTGTGACACATTCCTGCTGAGTGTCAAAGCTGATAACTCTAATCTCTGTCCATAGCTCAGTGCAACAGGAACCTGTTTTAGAGGGCATTTTGCAGGAGCTTGCAAGCTCTTGTAGTTGCTTTGTGACCAACTTGTGTAAACTTTTTCTGTACATTGCCCCTCTTGAATGTGATTGTACAGGATTGCCTGGAGCACTGGGGAATCTGCAAAGGAGCTAACTGACTGCATTTAAATGAAGTAAGGCTTGTCCTGGGGGGGGCGCGTGGAGAGAGACCCTAATCTCCTTCTAAATACTCTTCTTCCTTTGCCAGCAGAGTAATGTGGATGTATTGATTCAGAGATGCCTAAACCCCAACACTCTTGGTTATTTATGATGTCAGAGCCTGTCTGTGGATGCAGATCTGTACACAAGGACAGCTGTGGTTAGACCTTGCGATGCAACCATCAGAGCTTGCTTCTCCTACAGCATGGACAGTGAATTGCTCATTGTTTTAAACTTTGGGTTGAATGGTATTCATAAAACAATCTGCAGCTCTGCAACTAGAGGAGGGAATGTCACTGTAACAGCACTCCAGGGGCCTTGTTGCCTTGTGTCTCTGAGATTTGCCTTTTGAAAGTTGTGTGCAGTGTGCTGAATGGCAGATTAGCTACTGATATTGTCCCCTCGGTATTAGGCCATCAAAACCCGAGTTGCTGAAATATCTGTATTTCATTGACAGGATGGCAACCACATGCCACGTGTTCAGTAGCTTGAGGAAAATAAGAGAAGCTTATGCCTCTCTGCAAGTGTCTCTGAACAAGCTGCAACTTCTGAATTAAATGTCTGCTGGGGCTTTTTTCCAGTGTGTGAGCTGTAATGCACACTTTGCATTACTGAGGAAAAAGGAGCTATTACAGTTTGACTGAGCATCTTCAGAGGTGTCTTTTATGTGGAAGCTGTCTGTAAAAGCTTTACTCTGTTCCTCCATTTTTTTAATCCCGTTAATTCTGTGAATGTGTAAAGCGTGTAGCTGAGGCAGCAATGATATACTGAACACAACCACTTTGACACAGGCTTGTAATACAGAAGTATGGTTATGTCCGTGCAGTCATGTTAATTATTTTGGGGAGGGATGTGTGTGCTATGTGTTGTACAGGCATTGGCTGAACTGTTTGCATGTTATCAGAGCTGCAGAGTTAAGTTAGAAGGTAGTTAGAGTTATTTTGATCATTCTAAACTTATTTATAGAAACATAAAGCACTCGTGAGTTACATTAAAAACTAGACAGCCCCTCTCTTTCATCCAAGCCACAGACAGCAGATTTAGAATCATCTTATCTAGCTGCTTCTTAACAATGCAGGTAAAGAAATCAGTGTCTAAAAATCTTCTTTTATGCTGAGACCAGTTTTGTAAGACATTGCCTGTGTATATGAATCACTCCGTTGTGCTGGTGTGTCACTCTCGAGTTCTCAGCTTTGTGTAACTAACCCTTTCCTTACTTTGAAATGCGTACGTGCCTTTATTTTATTCTGGTTTTGCCTCACTTTGTCCCAAACAGATAAGTTAGGTGGAAAACACCACTCGAGGGTGGTGGCGATAGTGCTCTGGAGTGCAGGAGAGTCTGCTAAGCTATATACTCTGGGTTTGCAAGTGCAGGACTCATCGCCTCCACTATGGACCGGCTTCACTTGCTCTGTGAGAATTGTAGGAGTCCTATGAACGAGATTTCTGTCTGAGCGAGACAGGAGTCAGGGAGACAAATAAACAAAATCTCCAGACCCACAGCATGTCGATAGACCTCCTGTTGTTCTTAATTCACGTCTGTAAATGGCACTCGTTTCCGCTGTTGTGCACCAAGACAATCGTAAATAACAATCCTTAGCATTTATATACCACTTCACAATTTTCAGAGCGTTCAATACACTAACTAATTCAGCTGAGATGCAAATGTTCTGTGAGTAAAGCTACTTTTCTTGCTGCCCAGGGGAACCTTTCATTACAGCTGGGACAGGGCTTTTCTTTTTCCCCTTAACTGGAGCTGTTGGCAGGAATGTTCTTTACAGCAGCAGTGTCTTTCTTCCTGATGTTTTTAAGCCTTTGCATGTGCCCCTGTTTGCACAGGAATTGGACTACTCCCAAGCCATATGTGGTACTATTAAGAGAATTATGCAGGAGACTTGCCTGTACATTCTGTGTCACAAATATACAGAGGCATAGGTAACAGATTTGTGGTTTCAGAAGCTATTGAGTTGGCAAAGATGTTGATGCATTAAGTGCATCATAAGTGCTTGCATAACGCCCTGGGGAAACACCATCTTCATTGGATCTCAAGACTCAAGATGGACATAAACATCTGCCAGTTCTGACTATTCTGGATTAACAGACCATGTGCTGAAAAGAATTGAGGATGCTTGGTAGATGGGTCTGATCCGTGTTTTGCTAGATCCAGCATCTGCTAGAATACCAGTCTCTTGTTTGGGGCAGTAGAAAGCCCAAGAGAAGGCCTATTGCCAGGTAACAGATGTGTTTTAAGGACAATGTAAGACACTATTTACTATTTTTTATAAACCTGAATCCCAAACATGGAGTAATATTTGGCATTGGCAAGAATCTAATGTGTCTTGCGTTTAACTCGCTTTCTGCCTTAGAATTACATGCATGTGTGTAAAGCTGGTGCAAGGGACTTTGATGCATCTCTCTGACTTTGAACTGGGCAGGATTGGTTCTTCTCATTCGCAAGAATATCATCTCTTATTAGCATTCCTTTAGGGTGACTAGAAGAAAAGTATCTTTTATATCGGGTCACATAACCTGGGTTTAGTTTACCTTGAAAATAACCATTTGATAGTTTTGTTAGCAGATGCCTGGTACTCCAGAACTGCCTGTGGGCTTTGTGACTACAGCCCTCTTTCTGATCAGCGAGGTTTAGTTGTAACTAGGTGGTGGCATTTCTGGATTGCCTCTTTGTCTAACCTTTTGGTAACTTTCTTGATCAAAAGTGAAGCCTGCAGGTATGACCTGAAAGTGTTTGTGAAAGAACAGAATAGATTATAATTTTCACCTAAATGGCTGTATGAACAGGAGCACCATTAGTCTCTTAGTGACCTATTTATGCAGGGAAGTGGCATTGCATTTTGAGATCACAACTCTCATCTTGCTACAGCTTTCCTTTCAGCTAACAGCATGTTTCTTGCAGGTGATGATTTCTCTTTATGTGGCTTTGATATCTTCATTTTCTGTTTAAAGTTAATGTGCATATTGCTAGGTGGCATCACTCAAAGTGACTGACTGGGCTGCTGTTGTATGTGAAGATGTCTCCAAGACAACTGATTTCCCAGTCAAAAAGCACATTGGCCTCTACCACAAGAGTTTTTAAGAGAGCTGGTCAGCTGGAGGAGCGAGATATTTTAACAGTTTATTATTAGCACTGTAGCTGCCAAATACAGCTCGGAGTCTAAGGCCAAAAATATTCCTATTAAACACTGCAAAAGACCAGCTTAAAGAAAAGGATTCTGTGATTTGACTAGCAAACTAATTTAAAGCCTCTACCAAGTACCAAATAATAGGAATTAAATCTCTACCCTCACTGTTCATTTTCTCTAGTTGCTGTAAGAGATTTTTCTTTCACGCCTATATTTTGCTGCTTTATGTCCAGATCTCCCTGCAAGCTTTCAGCTCTGCTTTGTCAGTGTCATATTTTTTTCTAAGCTATAACCCAAACCCAAATGTTTGTTTCCATTTCCCTTCTGCTTTAAAACTCGGTAAAGTTTAGTGACTCCCGTTGTTCTGAATAAGCTGAAAGATTGTATTTTCCCCCTCATTTTGTGCATTACTCCCAGTTGCCTTTGTCTCCAGAGGAGCATTTTAACTGAGCAGGTGTATTTTTATTCCACATTTCCAATTTTTTACTTGTTTTTGTAACATAATCCTGTGCCCATCCTGTTTCAAGGGACTCAGTCCAAACCAAAATAAAAAGATACCCCCGTTTTTTCCTGCCTCCCATGCAAGGCTTTGGCCATACTGCCTAGCTGAACAAACGCCACCTTTGTCTTCCCTCTGGAATAAGAAACAAGCAGGCTTGTTGATTTCTGCGGCGTTAATGCTATCCTCCTCCCTCACGCTGAGGTAGTGGTTAGCGGTGAGGGGGAGGGTGTGGAAGCTGCTGTTTTCCTGAGACCTCCCAGGAGGCTGCTGCATTGTGGGTCTTCTGCACTCAGGCCCCTCAGACCTTGCAGCACTTCAGTCAGGCTGTAAGGAGCGGAGGAGCGCAAGCAAAAAATGCTTTGCGCAATGGTGGGTGGAAAGAGGACACTAAGGCTGCTATGCTGAGAACGCTTTAAGGTTTTCAAAGTCCCGTAGACACAAGGAACCGTGTCCATGCCCTGACCTCTGTCCCGTGGCACATCTGAACCTGAACTCTGAGTTAATAACCCCGGAGCCACTAAGCCCCTCCTCTGGGCATGCCTGAGTGCTGGGGAATGTGGGGAATGCGGACTTCAGCACGGTGTGGGCTTGCTGCTGCTCACCCTCTGTTCAACCAGGAGGTTTAGAAGCTGCAATGGGGTAGTATTGCCATGATAAAGACCCATTGTGGTTGTTCACAGCATTCTTTAACTAAAGATTTGTTTTCCTGGGTAAGGTTCTATTAGAACAGCAGGAGTCAACATCAAAGAGCTGGAATGAGCCCTTTCTCTTCCCTGGCACAGCACAGCTTCTCCTTTCCCGTCACTGTCCCCTCTTCCCATCCCTCTGTTTTTAAGGCATTAAAACTTTGGTGACTGGGATATCGAAGAGGCTGTAGGTGGTGGTGTATTGCCCCCAATTACAGGGGCAATCCATCTAAGGGGGTAAGAGGGGAAAGTGTGAGATGATAGAACTTGTATCAGTGATGCAAACTTCTGTCTTTTGATGTCTACTTGAATTGCTCCTGTTGGAGGATTTGGGAGATCTGCTATTGATCCATATGAGGAAGATAGGAACCAGCATGCATTTGGCTTTGTCCACAGCTCTGTATCCTCTGTGTATGTGTGTGTGTCTAACACAGCAAGGCAGCCTGAGTCTGTTTGCTTTGGAGCAGTGGAGGAATGTTTGTTTCTTGTATGGTGGAGGAATGCACCTCAGCTTTGTCTCTGCTTCTGGTGCATAGTGAAAGGATCCGCCTATTTGCTTTGAAAACGTGCTGCAGAACAGCCATATGACCATCATCTCTAGAAGATCCCAACAGTGCATCCTGGACACCCATCCAAACTCTTGTAGCATGTAGTTCCTACGTGTGCAGATGTTCAGTGCTGTGCTTGGTAACTAGGCAGTGATTCAGGCTTTGAGATGCTAAGTGCAGTATAAGGAGCAGCCTGGACCCAAATGAGAAGCCAGTGTGATTCAGGAGGAAAATGTAAGGTTATTTTTAGGGATATTGCTATTCAGTTTTGCTCCAGTTTGGCACTGCAGCTCACCATTGTTCTGCCTTATTCCTTGTTTCCTGGTCCTGTCTTTTTAACTAGCAAATATTGATTGGTTTAGTACCTCCTCTCACAGATGCTGGGAAAGCTGTGGTTTGAGACAATCCAAGGCTTGTGTTCCCTGTAAAAGACACTTAAAATTGTTCCTGGTTGCCTTGAAGGAAATCTATTTCTGCCCTGCTGATGGCCTGGCTTGCAGGCTGAAAATGCCAGGGTAGGATTTATTAGGTTCTGAGCATTAAATTTTAAACTACTTTTAATGGTAGATGTTAAATCACTCCTGTCCCACCTCCAAGCTCTGTGCAACATTTCTGATTTCTTAGGATGGCATTTCCCCTGCCAGCAACCCTTGGCTTCTAAGGACCACAAGTTACAGGGTTGCTAACAGGATGAGGAAGAAGCAGTTTGGTGAAAGACCTGTATGCTGGCCAATGTCCAGGGATCTGTCTGGCTCTAGAGAGCAAAGTCAGGCAGAGCTAGTATGCCTGTGATGTGAAAGGGAGGTGTTTGAATTGGTGTCTGGGTGCAGACACTCTGCTGGGACAGTGATTGAGTGGCTTTACTCTTGGCTTTGTTCCTCCCTGATTGAAGCATCTTTGAAGCAGCAAGAAAACTGAAATTCAGTGTTTCAGCACTGAGCTGTTCACAGCAAGCTGTTTTATTTGTGTACATGTCTAAAAAATACTGAATGTTCAGTGGTGTCACTCGGTGTGGCTTTGTCCCTTGCTGCTGGGAGTCTCTATGTAGATTTTCCTTGAGACTAATGAAACACAGCTGTAAAGTCCTGTGACTCAGTGTGCAGTGTAGGCTGCTTCATTGAGTATGATGTGAGATAGGCACTCGTCTAGCTGAGACTGTTGTCTGTCACTTATGGCTTGAGAGCACTAAAAGTGGTAAAAAAATAATCTAATGTTTCTCAAATCACTTAATAGTCTTAAATCCCTTTTGAGCTATTTATAAAGACAGCTGTGGCAGGTGAGCAGGAGATGGCTTCCTTGCTAAGAAGAGTCATACTGCCTTCTGTATTGCTTGTGTGTGCAGGGGAGGCAGAGAGCCACACAGGGCTTCCCATTCTGCAGCCTGTGCAGTTCACACAGTAGCCTGACACAGGTCTTTCTTTTTCATTTTTAGTGTGTTTCATTTTCGTTATCCCAAAGCTGGACATCAAACAAAATAGTCATCCAACACTAGGCTGGTGGGAAATATTTGGGATATGCAAATCAATAAAGGCTGCAAACTTAAATTTACAGTATGCCTTGGCAGAGTTTTGCAGAGCTTGTGCTTTAGTAGAGCAGGGTAATCCCTGTCCTCAACACAGTGTTTAAAACCACTGCTCATAGCAATGATGGCACCTAGGAGCAAACCTCTGGACCACTGTAGCCAGTATCTTAAAACCACCTTGTATGTGATAATTGTCCTCTTCTGGAAGATGTGTGCCCTCTGACTGGGGTTATCTCACTTACAGCCAGAGAGGCAGGCTGTCATCAGTAGAGACTGGTGATACAGACCAGGGATTTTAGCAAAACCAGCTTCAGTGAGAATGCTTTCCCCAGGTGGATCTACCTGTCTCAAGATAAATGGAAACTGCCTTTCTTTGCATATTCTCATGCCTGTAAAGTTTGAACAGACTGTTTTAACAGCGTTGCCGTATGGCTGCTTCCCATGTTAGAAAGGAAGGTGCTGAATATGGATATCCCAGTGTGCATGCGTCTGTCTGTCTGGACCTGTCCCATCAATTAAACAGGAGCTGACGTCATATTTGAAGGTCAACTGTTTTATAACCTAATATTACCATTTTTTTTTTCCTCTGGGTTTATTATCTTCCTCCAACCTGCGGCTCAGCACCATCTGGTGCAGGGACACAAGGGAGAAAGATTAGAGGAAAGTAAAGCAGCTTTGTTTGCTTCCCCCATCGCTTCCGATACACAGAGTTGGCAGTCTCTTACAGTATTGAATTTTAAGTGGTGGGCAGGGCTGGGTCCTCTCTAAGGGAGCGAGAAATAGTCTGTGCTTACCAGCAGTCTGTCAGGAAGTGTCTCATGATTCTTTAGGGATTTACTGTGGCCACAGAGTGCACTTTGTTGCATTTTGGTTTATATTTAAATAGTCTTTATTTTTTTATGATCTGTTTTTCCCAGCACCCATATTTTCCTTACCTGCAGATTGCCAGAAGCACTCCTCAGTGAGGTACATGCACAGTGATAACCCAGATCACTGGTCAGTCTGCTTTGGTCATGAATGCTGTAGACACCTGAATTCTGTTCACACCTTACACAGCCAATAGATTAAAATCATAGGACGGAAGAGACTTGCAAAAGTTATCTAGTCCAAACCCCCCGATAGAAACAGGGACATCACACACTACACCAGAGTGCCCAGAAACCCATGAAGCCTGACGTTGAATGTCTCCAGGGTTGGGGCCTCAGCCACCTCTCTAGGCACTCTGTTCCAATGATCCACCACTCTCAGGTTAAAGAACTTCTACTAGGTGTCTAATGTGCATCTATCCTTTTCTAGCTTAAAACCTATTCTTATATGCCTCTGTGAACGGTTCTTCCCCAGCCTTCTCATAGACTGCTTTGAGGTATTGGAAGGTCACTGTAAGGTCCCCTGAGCCTTCTCCTGTTCAGGCTGAACAAAAGTCAATCTGACAGTTGTTTCCGCCCGGTTTCGAACCGGGGACCTTTCGCGTGTGAGGCGAACGTGATAACCACTACACTACGGAAACACTGCTAGCTGCTGCCTTACAAGCATGTTCTACCACACAGGCAGAGCTTCATCTTCCCCTGCCCCGGGACCTCTGCACAGACCAAGGAGGTCCATCTTTACCTGTCCAGCCTCAGCCTATAGTGGGAACACTCCAGTCATTTCTTTTTCATAGGCAGGGCTGGGTTTGTGCTCACGCTTTGCCCTCTCTCCCATCCTCCCTGCCTCTTTTTCTGTGCCCATCTGAAGGTGTGATTGCTCTCTGTCCAAACTGCATAGTGAGTGTTCTCTGCAAAAGCAAAGCTCTTTTCATTCCAGTGATGAAATGATAATTCAGGAATGCCAATCTCCTGGGCCGGCAGGATTATTTTCACTGCCTTGCTTTGCATCAGTGCTGCACATTTTGCACTGGGGTATTTTGAAACAAAATGTCTCTAGCCATAAATAACTTCTGGTTTTAGCTGTTTGGGAAAGATGGCTAATTGGTGTGCACAGGTTGCACAACCCAAATTATGAAAATGCTTGGCTGTATCTTACAGAAACCGAGGTGTCTGTGGGCTCTTTTGCCCACCTTTCCTTTGCTGCTGTGTAACATGCTTCTAAACTGATTTTGTCAGGTCAAAGACACTTCATAACAATTGGCAATCCATGGAGACTTGTGGAGAGGTTTGTTTTATTTTTACTTTTTAAAGAAAAATAAAATTAGTTTCTAGCCCCTTACATTATGAGAAATAACAGTAGATGTTCAAAAGGAGAAGATGTGTTTTGAAACAAGGAAGGAGTTCAGGGTTTTCCAGTGCTTCAGAGTTAGCTTAAATTCATAATGGAAAGGTATTTGTCTCCTTTCACACATCCTCTGATGCAGATCTTTTCACTGTAGTCTTCGAGGATGAGATTGGACTTTTTCCTTTTCTAAATCACTGTAATATACAGCGTTTCTTAAATACTTGATTCAGCTTCTCCTGTCCCAAACGTCTTGATTTATAGAAAGTCCTTCCTAGGATCTGTAATAAGTGGAGCAATGTTTTCTGCATTTCTTGGGAGGTTTCTTTGTCCAAGCAGTGAGGCAACCTGAAGTCTGTACATGACAGTAAGTAGTTAGAAGACAGATCACACAACAGAAGGCCTGACCAAGTTGCCACAGTTTTCTTAATGTGAAACTTTGCTGCATTGAACTGCGCTTGAAAATAGTGCTGTAGATTCTTATTTGCAGGTTATCGCTGAAGCTGATTGTGGCATGTCCTGTTGATTGCCTAGAAAGATGTTTGCTTTCTTCCCTCCCTACCCCCTCTTTTGTTTATAAGACTATTCTTGGATCAATCCGTCCGTAGCACCTTACAGCATATTTTTTTCTTGTCCAGACTGACTCACTTTTCTCTAGGTACCTTTACACCTGTCTCTATACTGTGTCAGTGTGCTTCTTGCCACAAGAGAAGACTAGATCTAGGAGATACTGAAATAGTGACCGAGGAGGAGGAAGGAAAGCACATGGAAGGCTTAACTCTTCTTACAAGTTTGTGAAGTTGTTTTTAGTGCCCAAGAGAAAAGGAAGGAGGAGTTTTTTTATTTTCCAGGCCATAATATGGCCTTTGTCACCTAAAGTGCTCCTAGACATAGCACTTCTGTACTTGTAATGTTCTCCCAAAAGATCTCTCACTTCTTCAGTGACAGCATAAGACAGCAGTGTTTGGCTTGGATCATTGCAAAATCCCCTTATCTCCCTGTTCTCACTTTGTTTTTATTCTAACTCTTGTCTTCATAGATATTGAAAGTTTTCAGCCAAGGTTGAAGAGGACAAAACTTAAGCTATGATCAGTCTTTACTTAACTCTTTGCAGCATTTCTTTGAGGAGGAATGTGAGTGAGCAAAGCTATAAAGCTATTAAATGTAGCTCCTTTTTCTTTTCTTTTGTTTTTTATCCCTGTGCAACAGGGAGTTTTAATCTGTGTTTTAGAGAGCTGAGAGCTCACTCACTGACCTGGAATGGTGTACTGTGCCTGAAGGTGCTAAGCACTTTGCAAGTTGTTCAGGTTCCTCTATCTCTGCCTGTTCTTCTGAATGTCAGGGGATGCATGCGCCTTCTGATGACTGCACGTGAGGTTGGGTGCATCAGATTTCCATATGTCAGGCTTCACAAAAGAGGCAACATGATGGCTGGCTTTGCTATCCAAGGTTTCTTCCCCGGAAGAATGTTCTGGAGTGATCCTGATGCTGCAGCCAGAGACACACACCCGAGGTCTTGGCAGGGAATGAACCAGCAGTTCTGTTTCATCTGATACACATCCTGCAAAGCCATCTTGTAAGCATTGTGTTAATGGTCAGCAGTAATACTTAAACAGGTATTTCACGTCGAAACAGAGGCTTGTGGTTCATATTGCTGGTACATCTTGGAGGTTTGATAGGGGACAGAGCCCCAGAGTACTCAAGTCTGTGCGAAGATTAATTGAAAACTGTGACCTTTGCTTTGCAGATGTCTTCAGGATAGGCGTGGAAGGAGCATTTCAGTTAGTGCTGGACTTTCTGCTCTTTGTTAACTCCCACTTTCATTGGGTTGTTTTAACTACTGACTGGACCATTTGCAGTTTGTTGGTTTTGATTGCTTCTCTACATCTTAGCAAAAATGCCTGCTGATTGTCTTTCAGGGTTTGTCTTCCTTGTTTATGGAGGTTCCCCTGTTGAGAAGCTTGGCAGGAGTTGGCTCACTGTCTCTAGAAATAATTGAGCTGGTTTAGTGAGTTAGAGAGAATAGATTGGAATTATTTCCCTTTTGCAGTCTGGACTAACAAAGCTGATTCCTGTGGTCCGCTGTGTGCGTAAGGCCACATACCAAGCTGCTCTTAATTTTACCTTCTCCTCCCATGAAAATGTTAAAGAAAAGATGCTTTCTAGGTCATATGTGTAGGACAGATGTGGCTTGTACTTACTAGATGATTCAGCTAAAACTGGTGCCAGAACATCTTCCAGAACTCTCAGCTGGCTGATGGGTTGAGAAAAGGAGTAACTTGATAGAAATTGTGTGCTCTCTCTGCTGTTTCTGTAGGGACAGCCATGTTAGGTGCAGTTCCCTTTGATATAGAAAGGTCTAAGAGAATGGTGAGATCAGGGGTACACATTGGAAGTCTTGTGCCATGAGGACAGGGAGGTTGGACTTGTGTTTCTAGAGCTGAATGCAGAAATGTCATTGCAAGGGCCTTGGTTAATGTGTGGAGGTGCTTACACCCAGCCTGTGCCCAGGTTGCACGCTGCTGCTTCCACTCTTTTGTTGTCAAATGCCATCAGCATAGAGATCACTGGGGTCCTTAGCCAAATATTTTTCCTTCCACCTTCTGCTGAGATGGAGGAAATACTGTTTACATAAATGGGAATGGGATTAGCTCACCTATTTTTCCCTTTGCAGTCACACTTGGCCATGTCCCAGAGAGCCACTGCAATAAGCTTTTTTGAGGCTATGTGTGTACACAGCCTCCTGCCAGAGATGGGGCTGGGCAGCTGCCTGAAAGTCTAGTGCTGTAAATGCACATTGGTTTGTTTAAAGCTTACTTATATGTCAACTGAAAGTGCAGAGAATGAGCAGAAGTGCTTGATCAAACTCAGTCTGTGTGTGTTAACAGTGGGGCTCTTTGGACTTTACTGCAAGGCTGTAAACCGAAGTACTTTAACCCTAAATCGGTTGAAATTTGATGTATGGGTGAGGTCCAAGTAAAGGTCTTTGGGCTGAATCCAGCCCAAAGAACAGAAACTGGCAGTTTTGTAACCTGTAATAGGGAAGTAGTGAGCTGGGCTGATGAACAGCTGAACTAGACATGTATTTACTGCACAGAGGGTATTTATAGGGAATACAGAGTAGCAAGTCTTGGCGCTGGAAAATGGAATCTACAGTGTTGTGTCTATGACTATCAGAAATTACATTTATGTAAAATGATTGCAGGGTACCAGCTGCCTCCGTCAGCCAGAATACGGGTCGTATAACCTCGCTCGTGGATGCAGCAAGGGGAAGGTATCTCTACAGCTGAGGGAGAGGGAGCAGATACAATCCCAGAAAAACTTAAGCCTTATAAGAGTCAGCTGCTGAAATTTATGCTATGTTCTGCATTAATAAAGAGAGCTAACTGTAGGAAGAGCTGACTGCTGAGTCAGGAGGGGGGTGGAGATGAGAAATGCAGGGTTGTCGTTCAGTTCCCATGGGAAAGCTGTTCGCAGCTTGCCACAATAGCTCCTCTTAGTATCCCCACTCTGGGAGCTCTCTCTAGTTCTGCAGCACTACCTGCCTTCCACTAGAAAAGGGAACACCTCCCTGTTGTTTGGTCCTGGGCTGTAGGCTGTAAACCAAATCTGCTGTGCCAGTGAGCAGAGCAGCCAAAAAAGCTGTCTCTTGTCAGTGTCCCTGCTCCATCTCCTGGTAATTTCTGAGAGGTCAAGTGTGGCATGCTTGGGCTACTGTTGGGTGTAACTTTGGTGTTCCATGGGAGGTGGTGGTCCTTTAAACAGTGGATGGTGCTCCCCATGCTCTGCCTGTAGAGTCCAGCTGCCTGGGGAAGGGACAGTGTTTGCGTAGTCTGTGTCATTATTAAATAAGGTGGTTGGGGGCCCAGCTGTGCTTCTCTGGTTTGTTTTGTATTTGATGTTGTGCCTTCTACTCAGCCACTGAAGACTTTTATGTGCAGTTCAAAGTGTCAGGGCTGGTGCTTTCAAAGCAGGAGGCTTAATGTCCTTTCAGGTTAGTAAGGACAGGCTTTGTCAGCAGAATCTTGCCAAGATGCTTGTAGTTCTTGCCAGGAAGGCTTTTTCCTGCCTGTGTCTGAGCAAAAGGTGGCACTGAGTGGTGGACAGACCAGGCTTATATGGCAGGGCAGCACTTTGCTTATCAGGAATTACATCTCTTGTGCTTTTTGTCCATGCTGACAGGAAACTTTGTAGTAGAGGCGTTTGCATTGCTATCGAGTTTTCTTTAATGAAAGAGCATTACGTGTTGCCTTGGATTTCACTCAGAACAGCTTGCACACTTGCACACTTTGGTACTAAACAGTAAAATGCTGCATATTGTGGCCTGAGGTGTGCCTTGGTGTGTTAAATTCTGCTCAGTGAACACAAACCCAAGGCCAGGTGGATGCAAAGAAGTAGTAAAATGTGTTTAGTAAGCTTTTATTTACTTTTACCACAGAAGCTTTAAATAGAACCGTGGGCTCTAATTGGATGAGGGGGCTGCTTTGTGTATTCAAAGTGTAAAAACTTTTAGTTCTTTGCTCTCTGAATAAGTTGCTGCAGTGTCAGAACTTTGCAGTTACCTCCCTAGCTCTGTGGCCATTGGTAACAGAGAGGATACAGTAGCCAAAACATAATTTGGAGGAAAGTAATTTCTCTCTGCTCTACCTCTCGCTGTGTGCAAAAGGAGGAGGAAGGCACAAAGAAGACATCTGTTCCTTTGAACCTACTCACAGACTTGCTGAGTAAAAAACTGAGGGAGAGGAGGACAATCTATTGCTGCTGTTCAAGTGGTTCTAATCACTGATTGTTGAGTGCTGAGGGTGTGAGCTTTTATCATATTGACCTTCTTGGGGGATATTGAAAAGAAGCTAGCACTGACCTCTGCCAGGATTTAAATCTAGAAGACTCAGAATCCCTTTTTGCCCCTTTCAAAAGGGAGGCAAATCTCTGTGGTAGCCAAGCTCTCATCTTCACCTCTGGATAGGTGCCTCTGCTTTACTGATGCAGATGCTGCGCTCTCCTCTCCTGGATAGGACTGTGATCTGGGCTGCAGCAAACTAAACAGGACTGCTGTAGGAAAACCCAAAATTATCTTGTCCCTTGCACTCAAAGCATGCCCGACTTGCCATCCACACTTTGCCCTTGTTATGTGTAGTGCTTAAATTCTTGTGGCTGAAAGTACACGGCTGTGGGGTCCTCCCTATCCCCCTGCTCCTCCTGCCTAATCTCATTGTGCTACTTAGTCTCAGTGAAGACCATTCTAATAGGTTTAAGTGGCCCTGCTCCTGGCTGGGGGTCTGGTGCTTTAGCATATCAACCTGGGGTGGTTGGTTTAGGTAAGAGATCAGGTTGCACACACCTCTGCTGCTTCGGAGTCCTCCTGTTGTGTGTCAGCAGGTGGGTGCGTGAATATTAGGTTTCCCTCTAAGTATCATACCTGGAAACAAAAGCTGTAGTGACCAGCTGTGTTACAGTATGCCAAGGGGTGTTACATTGATCTCAAACTCATACAGTGTGGCAACAACTCTTTCATGAGCTCCACCACAGAATGTAGGAGCAGATGGTTCCTTAAGAGTATCCCCAGGCTCTTAGAAGTGTCTTAAAACATTGATGCCAAACCAATGGTTGTGACACCCACTGGCACCAGTAGGGGAACATTACTAAGATCTGGATTTAGAGTCTTCTGTGTTTTTTTTACTGTGATAGTCTTCGCTAGCTACTGAGGAGCTGTCGGAGAAATGGCCATCTGGGAGATGGCATGAAGTCCGTAAAACTGGGATGTTTGCTCACAGTGGTGGGGTGGTTCTACCTTAACCAAAGGTAAGAGGCAGGCAGCTGCTAGAAAGAAGAAACATGGGTTTGTGCAAGGAAGTGAAAATTATGGGCTAGAGGCTTTCTGGCAGGTATTTGTAGAGCTGCCTGTGTTGCACAGGAAAAGGCTCTTAGAGTTGTGATGGACATAGAGGTGTCTCTGTATTAGTGAATGGAATGGAAACAGCGGGTGAGTGGAGCAGAGGCATTCAAGATGAGAGATAAGTTCCGGGGCACTGAGTGAAATGGCTTCTGTCTGCTTTGTGAAGGCATGCCTAAGTGATTATGGCTCTCAGCATGGCTGGGAGCTGCAGATACATGATCCCTGAAAAATTTCTCATGCAGCCTTATAGAAGTGCTCAGAAATCTCTCTGGCCTTTCATTTTCTCTCTTAAGATGCAAGTTTGATGAACACACACACTGAAGGAGAAATAGGGACTTTGTTATTGTAGGTGACGCTGGGGGGTGATGATGTGATTTGAGGTGATGGGATTCTCTAGTTTGCGGCTATAAACCATAAGGACAAACCTCTTATGTTTTAAGGTGAAAAAGGAGTACAGGAGTCCCCAAACACTCCCTAAGCTGTAGTGGGTAACATAATATGAAGGGAAGAGATGGCACCACAATGTAACAGTACATATAGTGTGGCTTATGAAGGTGAGCAATCTGGCAGGGCTATGCTTCTGCAGTGGTCTGGAAAATGAATGTTAGAGCCAGACACTGACAGAAGAGAGGCAAGTGAGGCTGGTAAAGCAAGAAGCAATAGGAGAGGCTGGTACTGAATTACTTTTATGAGCTGAATAGCAGTATATTCCAGAATTATATGTTCCTAGTAGTTCAAATTCCAGAATTAATCACTTGAAACGTTAGTGCAATGGAGACTGCTAAGGTGTTAAACACAGTGTCCCTAGTAGGCATAATTATCCCACACCTCAGGGACCTTGAGTGCAGGTCTGGGAAAAAAAAAAATCACCAGAAACCCCCCTGTGTTTCTCCACTCTCCTCTCTCCTGTAGTGTGGAGCATCTTGAGGTGCTGTGAGGAGTCTAGGAGACTGCAAGAGGAGCGGAAATCTAGCATTCACACATCACTAAGCTCCAGAGGAGGCAACAAGTGCCTCTAAACAACAGAACACTGCTTGACTCCAGCAAAAAGGGTGTAATATGTGCAAGAGCTCATCAAGGGAAAGCAAAGCCAAGGATGTAACTGATGGGAGTCAGCCCTCAGAACCAATATGTGTGTACAGGTCTGTTGGTGAAGTGAGCAGCTGAATGGGTGAGTGATGCTTCATGGCAACCTCATGAGGTCGGTGATGGAGCTGCTGTCACTAAATACATTCTAGTACCACAAGCTAGTCTGATCATACAGATGGCTACTCTCACAGTGTGTTTGCTTAGTTTCAGTCCAAAGCTATAAGCTGAGACAAGCAGGAAGGAAATGAAGGTCCAAGTAAGTTCCTTTATAGTAAATGCATTAAGGTGGTTAAAGGGAAGTGGCAGATATCTCGGTAATAGGGTTGCTGCACTTTCCCTTGGATAGGTTAGGTTTGCAGAAAACAGAGCAGATCAATGAACATAGGTTAGATAAAAAGGAATGTTCTGTCTACCCAGTGAGTAACAACTCAGGCCGATAGATTTAATGGTGTGTCTGGGAAGGGTTGGATTATATGTGCTAACATCAGGAGCTCTCTTCATCTGTGAAAGCATTCCTTACCTGGAGTAAAAGGGAACACAAAACTGCAAAACTTAGCCAATTGTACTCATCTTTCAGGGCACTAGATGTGAGCAGACCTTAACAACTGCTTTTAAAGAAGGTTACGCAGTGCCTAGCAGATGTTCTAATACTGCCCAACCACCTTCATGGAAAAGAGATTTTCACGCTGTGAGGTAGCTTGAATAAATTGTTTTCCTTCACTAAAGTGGCTTTTTTCTGCAACACAAAGGTTGTGCAGCATGGTTGTGCAGTGCACAGTGGTTCTATTGTAGAGGCAGAGGAAGAACTGCTATGGATTTGATAAGCAGATCATGCGGGAGTTTTGAAGGGAGCACTAGTAATGCAACCTGCACTTGTAGTTTGTCTTGGGACAAGACAGGCTTGGTCTTTTACATATCTAACAGTCCCTTGCCAGTACTGAGTTGGTAGTTAATATTTGTACATCACACCAGTAAGCGTGGACTCCACTTAAGGAGGACTTGAAAAGAAAAGCAGGAAAGCAGAACCTGTGAAGTCTTCTTGTTCTTTGTCCATTTCTTCAAGTGCTAGCCTCGAGCTTGAAATGTCCTAGCTGGAAAAACAGCTTCTAATAAGCCATGATGCTAATGACTTCATAGAAGTTAAATCTCTGTGCAACTCTGCTCTCTCTTCACCCTGCCTTTCAAGACAGAGTTAGGTACAGATCCCTACAATGCTGCTAGGAGGAGCAAAGAGTTGCAGTAGTGTCCTGGGAGTCACTGCCTTGCCTTGTGCTGACTGGCTAGGCAGTCCAGCAGGATGAAGGCAGAAGTCTGAAATCATGAATTAAGACTTGGTGGGCTTTACAGGTGTCAGTTTTGCTGCTCACAGTGGCCAAGGTGTGCTGGGCTGAAGGACATCTCGGCTCCCTAGTTGGTATTGGGCTGTTTGTGTGCAGAAGATGGATTATTTCCTGTTGGAGTTGTGTTGAATCGAGAGCTTTTTCAGCATTTGCTTCACTTTGGTTAGCCTCAGCACTTCAAGAAAGGTGCTACAGCACAGGCAGTCTCAGCCAGGAGCCGAGGAAATGAACCCTGAGAAATGGCCCTTAAATCTGTGATTCTAATTGAACAGAGACAAAATAAAACATGCACTATGAATGTCCTGTTAGAGTGCAGATTATTGCTCACAGATTTCTCTCTAAATGTGAGCAGAGCCCACCCTTGAGAGCTTGCACCCAGATTCTCAGACCTGTGTTGGATGGTTACTCAGGACTGTGAGTGGCTGCTGTCCTCCATGAAGGTTCCAGTTGCTGTGCAGGGAACCACAGAGCTGTCAGGCCCTGGTTGGGATGCTGTAGCTGCTCGGTGCTGCTGCGATCCAGGACAGAGGCAGACTCTGGGAGTGCCACCTCACAAACTCCAAGGAATGATCCTTTTTTGGTATATGTGGGTGGTATGAAGTCAGAAGAAACCTCGGGGTCTTGCATCCTCCACTGAAACAACCAGACAGCTGGTTTTACGGGCAGAGTCATGGATTCAGTAGTTCAGTTGCTTCTGCTCTGAGGTGGTTGGTAGCTGTAGTCTGACTGATGCAGGCAAGAGAGTTGGGTTTGCTGACAAATACCCATATCTCACTTCTTATACTGACAGCATTCTTCCATTACAACTCTTCTTACTAATGTCCTGTATAACAGCTTGAAGTGAGCAGTGCACAAAGCAGACAGACCAAGTTTGTCAGTTCCTTCCCTGGAGCAGGATTTATTAGCCAGCAGTGCTAGAAGGGACATGTGTGCCCTGGTGCCTTCCTGTCTTTGCCACATTCTCTGTAATGCAGGGATTTGTCTGGACTGATAATGCTGGTATTGCTCAGAGACATGCTCTGCCCAGACCTGCCGTTGGCTGGTAGAGAAGGGGTTTTTTTGATCATTAGGCCTGGGCAAGAGCACAATTTCTGTCTCTCTCTCCCTTCCTTTAAGGAGTCATAGAGAGCAGCCCAAACTGTTGAGTTAATGCTCTAGGAAAGAAGCAGCTTAAAATAATGAGCTCCTGACCTGTAGCATTTGCTACTCCATTTTAAAAGGAGCCTTCTATGATTCTATGATTCTCTTCGTGCCAACTGGCTTTTTCGCCTGATGGGAGTGACAGTGAGGTGGGTAAAAATGGTGATTATGATATGAATTCTGGTCATCTTCCAGAGTTCCAGGCACGAATAAACTTAACCAGGTGGCCACTGAAATGACCTATAGCTACAGCGTGAAGCTTGTTGCCCCATGACACTTGAAGGCCAAAATACAGATGGTTTCCAGGGAGTTTGTACAAAATCATAGGGAAATTGTCTGTTGGTGGCTGTTTAGCATTTACAAGCCCACATGCAGAAACCTCTAAGACACACTCCTGAAAGCTGGGGAGGGTGTATCAGAGGGGGTGTTGCTATAGGGTACTCTGCCTTTTTACACTTTGCCCTGAAGTTTCTACCTCTCACTCTCACACAGGCTGTGGTAGATCAACTGGCCCAGAATTGTTTTTCTGCTATTGTTGAACACTGACTGTTGCTTTGTCATGATCTCTTTCCCACCCCTGTCATTTTTGCCTTTTGCACAGACCCGAGTCACGCAGACATCCCAGTCAGAGCTGCCTGCGTGAGGCATCGTCCTAATGAGCACCGGAGCTCACAAGTTCCCTTCTCACACAAGTAGGGCAGCTGCTCCAGTGTGGGTGAGAGAGGAAAGGCAAACGCAAGTATCATGAGCAATGAGAGTGTTTAAAAATAAATGGCACAGCAGTTCAGTTGTGCAGACAGATCAGCTCTTTTGCTTTCTTCACCTGCATGAGCTTCTCTGATGTGCCCGCTATGGTCTTTTGCAGTGTGATACCTTCTCATTCCTCCTTCATTTGCTGAGCCCTTGTCTGTGGCACTTTGACCACAAGGATTTCAAAGTATGTTAAAGAAACACATGTAGAAGATAAATGCATCACTCTCACAGCAGTGGAATATAAAGTATATTATCCACTTCCTTTTTCAGTCCCTCTTTTTCAAAGGTCCTGCATATAAAATACTCTCTGGATGAGTGGCTTGTACACCACAGGTCCTTCTCTCCAGGACCTGCTAGGGATGTGCTCTGTAGCAGACTGTGGGGCACAGGCTTCCATAAGGATTTTAATCCAAACATCTAATTGTCAAATCTAGTCTTGCTGAAAAAAATGTTATGACCAAATATAATCACCTCTTAGTTTGTGGGACTAGTTGACCCTTCCCCTTCTTGCTATTCCATCTGCAAACTGCCTTTCATCAGATGTATCTGTCATCTCTTATTGAACAGAGCTATCATCAGCCATTCATTAGATGCCTTAGATCTCTGTTGGAATGACTCCTTCCAGGTGGGGGGAGTTCAATCTTTGGGATTTGTCCTGCAAAATTTGGTGTCCATCCTGTAAGATGGATGGAGAGACTCCTTGTGGTGTTAATGCTGGTCTGTGACCTGTTAACTGCTGCAGTTGGATACCTTTTGGCCTGCACTGCTAGGCAGGAACATCCTGACAGTGTTCAGTGCCAGCTTTTCTCCTCCTACCTGACTTCCCGCAGCACACTCATGTTGCTGGGTTTCTATTCCAGTTTTCTTGCTGATGCACGCACCTCCCATTTCCCCAGCCCTTGCTCTGCTTCTGTCACCTTACTACCTACCCTGGGGATCTGGGTGAGACTTTCAGCTCTTCACCTCAACGAGCAGGTGACTTAGGGTCAGATGGCTGGTTGGTTTTTAAAGCCATATCCATGTGTTAGGTTACCTTACTGTGTTTACTTTAGGGAGCCTGTGAGCTCAGAGATAACGTGATGCTCATCTATGCACTACCTAAATTTGCAGATTAAAGTTCTTTCATGAAGAACTGTTGCATTCCTTTAGGACTACTTGTGTGGTCTATTTGAAGTCCCTTCTCCAAACTTTGCATTAAAATGTGACTGTTCTCCATGCACAGCCTTCCTGGCATGTGCAGAAGAGATTCTATTGCTTTCACTTCAGCTTTATTCCCTAGCTGAGCACAAGTTCATTTGTTTATTCATGGTGGTTTATTATTTGCATTACCCAGGTAGCCTCATTGCTTACCCATTTCTGTAATCAGTTCTTTCCCTCCAGTAGAGAAAGAAAACAAGCACGTTCTGCAGGCTGTGTTACAGATTGCTGGCGGGCTGTGTATCTCGGCACCGATGGTGAATCTCTTCAGTGCCTTCATGTCTCGTGAAAGCTTACAGAGTAAATGTTTTATGAGATCCAATCCAGTTACCACTTAATGGAAAAAATCTTATTGGTTTCAGTGGTGTATGGATCAGTCTTATCCTGTGAAGGACTGGAGCTGTATTCTGTGGATTTTAGCATGACTGTGTGCTGGATGCCATAATGACTGCTGCAGTATTAGCCTGAGTATTTTCCATTGGGGTGTGAAATCATCTTGATGTTTGGAACTGCCCAGATATTTTTCTAAACCGTTGCTTATCTCTGCATGGGAGCACTGTGCTGTAATATCCTTAGGAGTGATTCAATATTTCATGCTACTGGACTGTGAGTTCCCCTTTAATCTGGGGGATTCCTACAGTCTTTTTGCAAACTGAGATAGGGAAAGGGAAAGGGGATGTGAGAAAGATTTTTAAAGGAATTTTTAATGAATCTTTCCAGGCAAGGTTGGGTATTGCAGGTCTGTTAGTGCAGTTTTCTATATAAACTGACTGATTTCTTACTTTGAAGTCATTCTGTAGATTTCCATTGCGTTTTTAATCTTTGTAGCATTACTGAAGCTTATCTAAATGCTACCAAGAAGTTTTCACTGACTTAAGAGGTCTATGGGGTCTCTGACAGTGTTTCAATGTACGAGTTAAGAAATGCTAGGAGGGAGTTTAAAAATGCCTTTTGTGTGTTACTAACAACTCCTATGTAGAGACACAAGCAGAATCCTAAGCAGTGGGATTTCTTTCTTTGTGCTGGCAGGTGTAACTTGCTACTCTGCATTAATCCTGAAGAGTCTACCAGCTCCTTTCTCTGCTTCTGCATTGAGCCTGTTGCTTTCACTCAGTGCCAGAATGGTGGTTGCAGACACAAACGTCACATTTTCTGTAAAGAACAATCTTCTTAATAAAACCAAGACCATGCAACTTCCTCATCTGTTTCCTCTGGATGTTGCTTTTCTTTTTCTGTTTGTAAAAGCTGGTTAACTTTTAACATCCTCCAGTTTTCCTTGGAACTGACAGTTCTACTACTGATGCGCCATTTCTCTGAAACAGCTTTGCAGTCATTTCCCTTACGTGGCAGAGTGGATGCCTGTTCCCCTTTGGGTTAGTGGAGGGCACAAGCTGTGACGTGCTGACTGCCTTGTTTTGGTTCCTGTTTCAGAAGGATCTTTTTTCTGCGGTGTTGCACTTCTGCAGACCATTTGTCAGCCTTCTTGGATACTCTTGTATGGCAGTGGGAGAGCCAAATGCCACAGAGTCAGTGGGTTAAAGGATCAACAGCGATCATTAAATGGGGCAGCTGAAGTTCTTGGCTGGAAATTTGGTACCCTGAAGTTGTAGTGACCTTGTGCAGCTATACTGTCGATTTTCAGAAGGAAACTTACCTTTGACTTTTTCCTGTGGTGAGACAGCTCTATCATGGGCTTATCTCGGTACACTGATAGAATCAGGACAAGATGTGTCAATGGTGTCTCCCCAGGCCTTGCTGGCGGATGAGAGCAGACCCTTCTTAAGCAATTCCTGCTTTTTCTGGCATTTGTTGCTGTGAGAGACCCATCTACTCAGCAATGGCAACGTGTTGTAGGGTCCTGCCACCCATCCTATGTGTGGATGTGGAAACGGCAGATTCCAGGCCACCAGTGGGGACAGCTTAGAAGGAATAGTCTTGGCACAACGAGTGCAGAAGTGTTTGCTCGCATTTGGTGCCACATGTCTGGTTATTTCTAGCTAGTACAGTAATGCCAGCTCTGGAGTGGGTGTGGAAAAAGGGATTTGGGCAGTTAAAAGCAGGATGGGGAAGGGGGTCAGACTGGCTGCTCCTTAATGCCTTACAGTATCTTCTTACAGCAGAAGCGTTAAGGGACTTGTTTTTCTGTTGCAAAACCCATGGGCAGCCCTGTGATCTGTCCCCAGACTCTGTCCTAACCACTCTCCTTTTATAAAATCCATGTGAAAAATCTGTGGGTCTGGCCTCACATATACTTGGCACGAACAGAGCCAGAACCATTCCTTCAAGTGTTGGAAATGCATTTTCTGGGTGGCATGGCCAGGAGCACAATTGGAGCAAGTCAGATATGGATCACAGGATCAGGATAACAATTAGTCCTGCCCTCCCCCCTAGCTGTAATTAGTTCTGCTGATGTCACCCTCTGGTTTGACTTCTTGCTGGCATTAATTACAAAGCTGCAAATTTCCTGCCTTTCTCTTTTAATTGCTCTCTAGGAAACGTGAAAGTTTGCACCCTGAGTTTAACGTCTGCCAACAAAATTCCCCATCTCACGATACAGGGACAAAGCTCTGGCTTTAGCACCACCTGGAAATAGGCTTGGCTGTGGTGCTTGCTCAGGTACTTTTCTGATGTGAACACTTCTGGGTTTAGAAAGCTCCCTGTGTTCCTCTTGAGCCTGTGTCCTTCCAGCCCAGAGAATGGGTTGGATTCAAAGGGATCTCAAAGATCATGTAGTTCCAACACCCCCTGCTATGGGCAGGAACACTTCCCACTAGATAGGTTGCCTAAAGCCCCATCCAGCCTGGCCTTGAACACTTCCAGTGATGAAGCATCCACACCTTCCTTGGACAAAACTGTTCCAATGTCTCATGACCCTTACAGTGAAGAACTTTCTCTCTAATCTAAATCAGTGCTTATTCAGTGTCATTTTGGATTTAGTCCTAAGGAGGAAGAGATGTGTAAAACCCTCAGCACTGTTACCCCTCCCGTTAAGAGAATTCTGTCCCCTCTAGGAAATGCAATTTCTCTACCTAGACTGAGCTGTAGCCTTAATACTGGCAACTGAGATATTTGTGTAGGAGCCACTGGATGAGACTGTTTCTGTCAGAGATAGCATCCTTGAGGGACAGCTTTCTGGAAGTATGAACTGGAGCAGTTCTGTGTAGCTTGAGTTGCCTGGGGTCTGTCCTAGTCCTGTGAGGACCCTACAGCCATCTGTTTGGACTACACTGCTGATGGACTCTGTCTGTTCAGATTCAACCTTGCTTTAGGGGCTGTGGCTTGAACTAAGCCAGTAGTAGCTTGTAGGACATCTTTGTCACCCATGGACTCTCTGTGAGGTCTATGCAGCCTTCAGTCATTCGGGTAAATGCCTGAAGCTCAGGAGGGATGTGGTATTTATAGAGGTCAGATGGATTTATAACCTGTTCAGAGTGAGCAGCCCTAGTTACATGCTGAGGCTCCAAATCTGATCTTTCAACCCTGAGCCAGGCTGGTGCTGAGAGAAGAGAAGGAGCCTGTCTCCTGTGTTGGAGTGCTCCTCTTTGCATGTGAATATGCAGGGCTGCCTGAGTCCCCAAGCAGGTTACTCGAGGCAGCCGCTGTGCTATACGTAGAAGATAACGCAGGATATGAGGAACCAAAGATCTGCACTAATACTCCTCCTTTTAGAAAAGATCATTAAAAATATGGTTCAGATCCTGTTCTGAGGGAGCTAAATCCAGAGCATCTGTAGTAGCATTTGGAGGATTTATTTTGGTATTGCTCAATGATACTTGGCCCTGATCTTCATACTTGTATTGCAGCCATTTATTTTCCTGGATGACTTCTCAGCTTTGTGTATTTTGGTCTGCACAGTCCTCAGCAAGGTGATATCATGGCTCTTTCTGTCAGGCATCTTCCAGTCAATCCTCCTTTTGTTTTGGGTGACTGTCCCCTTTCAAGTGGAGTGTGTCTATCACAATGGATCCATCAGTAACACGAGGGGGAACATATCCCATAATCAGGAACGTTCTGTCAAGAGAGAAGTGTTTATTATACACAACTTGTTAGGGACTGTCAATCAGCCAGACTCCCTTTGTTAGTCCATAATGCATCATTAATGATGGCTGCTGTGATTTAATTTCATTGCACACAAGGGCCTTGTCTCTGTATCCTCATCCCCTTCCCCCTCTTAATAATCGCCAGGAAGATTCTTCACTTTCAAGAAGAAATTAATAAATTGATCCAGGGAAGGAAAGCTACAGGCTATGTTTGGTGTCCTCACTGTCAATGAGTTGTGTCTTACTCTTGGAACAATTTCTTGGATGTCAGTAGAGCTATTTTGGGGTTACTTCTTGCTCTGCATCTGAAGGAAGGAGTTGGTATATGCCCACACAGATGCTTGGATAACTGGCCAAGTAAAGAAAGGCTGGAGTTATCTCGTGAAAGTGATCTGTTGAGTGCTGGGATGTATATGCCACATCCTATTCAGCTTTTCTGCCCCCACCCCTCAGGATCTTTGAGCCCTGGGAACATGCTGATGCTTTGCTGATTGTCATTTTGTTCATTCAGCCCAATGGAAATAACTTAAAGGAAGAAACATATTCAACACCTCTAGGGCTTGCAAAAGGTGGCTGGAAGAAACAAGCTTCCTAGAGGCTATAAATTCATTAAGAAAGTTAGTGCCTCCTCTGGAATTTTTTTTTTAAACCACAGACAGTAAAAAAACCCCAACCCCAAACAACCTGAAAATCCCCAGTTAAGCCTGGTGAGAGAAAAGGCTGGTTGCAGCAGGGAGTTTTATTTGTTAAATAAACCTAACTGTGTGGTTTGAGACTGGTCTCTTGAAAGCCCTGGAGCTGATTTTCCCTACTGTCAGTCTGCAGCCTTCATCTGCAGCTGCAGTCGAGCACACCAGTGATGGCTAGGGTAATTCTGCCTTGTGGCGCAGTCTGCTAATTGGCTTTGGTTGCTGTTTCTGTCTCGTTTCTTTTTGTTTGAGTATCTCTGGGGCTTTTTGTGAGCAGAGAGGGCCAAGCCCTGGTGGGATCAATAGATACCAAGCTCTGTTTTTGTGTCACTTTCCAGGATTACAAATCACTTGTTTTTCATGGGTCGTTTCCAGCTCCGTGGTAAATCCAATCCTGTTTTATGGTCTTGACCAGCTGTGTATCTTGCTACCAAAAAGTCTTGCCTGAGTCCTTTGGGGTTTTGGTAGACGAGAAGCTTGACATGAGCTGTCAATGCGTAACTGGCAGCCCAGAAGCCAACCGTATCCTGGGTTGTATCAAAAGATGTGTCAAGGGAGATGATTCTCCTCCTCTACTCTGCTCTTGTGAGATCTAACCTGGAGTACTATATCCAGTTCTGGAATTCACAGCGTAAGAGGGACATGGAACTGTTGGAGTGGGTCCAGAGGAGGGCCACAAAGATGTTCAGAGGTCTGGAGCACCTCTGCTATGAGAACAGGCTGACGGAATTGGGACTGTTCAGCCTGGAGAAGAGAAGGCTCAAGGAGGACCTTCTAGCAGCCTTCCAGTACCTTAAGGGGGCTACAGGAAAGATGGAGAGGGACCTTTTATGAGGGACTCTCGCGATAGGACAAAGGGGAATGCTTTCAAGCTAAAAAAGGGCAGATATAGATTGGCTCTTAGGAGGAAATTCTTCACTATGACGGTGATGAGGCACTGGAACAGGTTGCCCAGAGAAGGTATGAATGCCCCCTCCCTGGAGGTGTTTAAGGCCAGGTAGGAGGGGGCCCTCAGCAACCTAGTTTAGTGGGGGCTGTCCCCACCCATGGCAAGGGTGCCAGAACTAGACGGTCTCTCGAGGTCCCTTCCAACCTAAGAATTCTAGAATGGCTTACGTGGTGCTGCTTGCTCATTTTGTGTGTCCCTTAAGGCACAAGTCACTAACGTGTCTATTCACATAGAAAACGATGTGATTCCAGCATGAAAGCAAGGAGTGGCTTGCACTGAGGGCAAGATACCCTCACAAATATTTTTGCCCTGTTCTTCTGGGTTTTTTCAGAGGAGGTCCCGAGAAAGACCTGTAGCTACTTGCTGTCAGTTCTGAGGATACTGCATAGCAATTGGAGGAGATGGCAATTTGGCCAACTTTAGATGGACTTCTTTAATTCTCTCTCCCCACGTTCTTGGCTCCAGGCCATAGTCTTTTGGGATTTCCCCCTGGCAAACAACTTTGGCAGAATATACCAGGCTGAGTTCCAGCTTGTTCGCCTTTGTCCTGTGTGTGTTGGGGCAGCCAAGCCTGGCTGTGGGTTTCCGGTATTGTTGGATGGGATCCCACTCCTGTCCATCCACATGGACATGACCGCTCCCTTGTGCAAAAGTGAGGGAAGAGAAAGCAGAGCACATGTCCTCTGTTGGTTTACAAGCGGGAAAAGGTTGTCTTTACTGCTTATGGGCAACAATTTGGTGTTTCTGTCAAGAGATCATCCTGTTCTGGAAGGCAAAGGCTGTGAGTGGAGATATTTGGAACACCTGGTAAGCAGAGCTGTTGCAAAAAACTTTGATCAGTTTCCATCTGAAGGGAGTAACTCACAACACTGCTTTACCTCAGCTTCCCACTGTAAACAAAAAATAACAAGATTTGATGTTTCTTTTTCTGGAGCTCAAGGTTTTGCATATTTTCTCTTTGCTGGTCCTGTGTCCAACTCTCTGACTTAATTCCAGATCGTTCTTCTTGTGAATTCAGAGGCTTTATGCCCTTTGTTTCAACTCGGAAGTCAGACTTCAGAATGTTTAAATCCTGGTCATAACCTGGTCATAATGGACTTCTGTCCGCTCCTGCTCTGTGGATTCGATTGATATGTTACAAACACAGAATTTAGTGCAGATGAGGACAAGTTTTACCTTTTTTCTTCCAATTTCTTGCCAAGACTCAGCATTTTACTGGAGCGAAGTCACAAGTCTTTACTCAAACAAGATAAATCGTTGGCTTAAAATTTTTCCTGTAATCTTTTGTTTGACACTGTAGGCTGAATTCAGCCCTTGGATTTCAATACTTATATCTTGTAAAATGATTTACCAGTTTACCTGTGAATACTTAATTCTCTTTCAGTGGCAGGTTCTTCAGAGAATACATTTCCATGTGATAAACTGGTGTGAGAAGCTTTAACTGTCTAGGTCTTGGTGATGGTAGGAGACTGAGCAAAAAGTTGGCACCAGAATAAAATTCTCACCTTCACATTCAGAGTTCTTCACTGAATTTTGATCCGGTGAATTTTCAGATTTGCTTTATCTTGAAGATGAAGCTATAAACGTGGGTTCTTCCCCCCTCATTCATGGCTAACGTAGAGCAAATAATCAATTATGGAGCCTTAAATCACTGCATGATGCCATAACATCAGATGATCATCATTCCTGTTAAGTATCTCTGGCACAGGTTTTCTGCTTCTGATTTTCACGTCTCACCAGTTGCTATTTTCATGTATTTTGGGTGGAAGAAGCTGCACCAAGTGCAGCTCTATGTTGTAGTAAGTGCTTGCACACTTTAAAGCGGCTCCCACTCTGCCGTGTGCCTTATAACCTGAATTCCTAGCTCAGCTCTTTCCCCATGCCAGGAAATGGCTCCTGCCTTTGAAACTCCCTGGAGCTGAAATACTAGCTTTATGCTGTGAGGAGCCGTCATTTCAGGCAATTAGAAATAGATCGGCTGGTACCTTACATTTTTGCAAATATCTTGATTTCCTGCAACTGCTTCATTTCTGTCTGTTTTCAAAGACTACATGCAGGGTAACTCTTCCTGGTTATCCACAGGCACTCTTTGTTTCTGGCTGCATTTTTACTGTTGGTGAGGTTTTGGGTAGCTAGTAGTGCTACTGTGAGGTAGCTCTATCTGTAGTGAAAGATGGGTGCAGGTGGCACATTTCTCCCTCCTAGTGAAGCCAGTCTTTGAAGAAGGAAGCAGAGAACACAGAAGTTGTTACTGCTTTGTTACTGCTGAAGGCAGAGGCAAATAAAAAAGCAGCTTTTGATTGCCCTAGAGATCTGTCCTAGGAGGAAACGTGCAGCAGGAGCTAGAGAATTGCAGTGATGGAGAGAAACTCTGCATGCCCTTCGGCTACATCTTTCATTAGGAAGTGCTTGCCAGCCCTCTGCTGAGCAGCAACCCCAACCCACCTGTCTGCTCTTGTGCTCTCTCCATATCGGTGCTTATGCTTTCATCTGTTTCTAGGTTAAATATTGCCACCTGAAATATGCAGTTCCCAGAGGAGACACAGTCAGTGTTAGTCAAAGGCTAGGATCTGCTTCTTTGCATTTTAGGCTGAATTTGGATAATAAAATCAGTGAGGGGGAGGCTAAGGAAGAGTGTGGTGACCTTGCATTGCCTCTGAACATGCAGTATGTATGTGAAATTATGAACTCCGGGGCTTGGTTATGCTGCCAACTCCATTTTGGCTTTCTCACAGAATCTGTTTGGCTAGAAGAGACTTTCAAGATCATCAAATCCAGCCTTTGACCTAGCATTTCCAAGTCATCATTAAACCATCTCCCTAAGCACTCATCATTTCAATACCTCCAGGGACAGTGACTCCGCTACTGCCCTGGGCAGCCTCTTTCAATGTTTGATAACCCTTTTGGTGAAGAAAATTTTCCTAATATCCAACGTAAACTTCCCCTGATGCAGCTTGCAGCCATTTCCTCTAGTTCTGCCACTTGGCACCAGGGAAAAGAGGCTGTTCCCCTCCTCATCCAACCTCATTTCAGGTCATATTGTAAAGAGCAACAGGGTCTTCTCTCAGCCTCCTTTTTTCTAGGCTAAAGAACCCCAGTTCCTTCAATTGCTCCTTACGGGACTTGTGCTCCAGACCCTGCACAAGCCTCATTGCCCTTCTCTGGATACAATCCTGCACTTCCATGTCCTTCTTGTAGTGAAGGGCCCAGAACTGAACACAAGGTCAAAGTGTGGCCTCACCAGTACTGAGCACAGGAGGATGATCACCTCCCTACTGATCACCTGGCCACTTGGGCACACTACGCCCAGGTCCTCTTCTGAGGAGCTAGCAGGTAGTTAACCTGAGTCCTCTAAGCTGTTGATCTGCTGCCCTTCTGACAAAGTGGGTAGCAGCTAAACAGAGAGCCTGGAAGGTAACCAAATGCCAGGAGCTGGCCTGTCTGCTATGTCAGACATCTTCAGCAGCAAAGGCAGAGGAGGGTCTGCCGACACCCAGAAATAGCAGGGCTGTGAGGCTCTGGTGCCCTGTGTGCATGTACATAGAGGGGAAACAAAACCAAATGGTTTCATGGTCAAAACTTGTTTTGTCACAGCCTCTGAGCCCATGGAGAGGTTTCTGTGAGAGGGTCTGGAGGGTGGGAGGTTCTGGGGCTGAGCAACTGTGCCCCCGGTGCAGCAGATACGTGCTGGAAAAGGCCAGGACTCAGACAGATGGAGTAACGGGGGAGCGGAGGCGGGGGAGCCTGGCTCTGTGCCAGCCTGTGGAATGGGGTGGGCAGATCGCAGAGAGGAGCTGGAGGGGGTCAGAGGAGGATAATCCTCAAGCAGCAATGAAGGCTGCAGCTGTTGGTGTTAGGGCATGGCATTGCAGAGGTTTGCTGCTGCTGTGCTGTGTGTTTCAGCAGAAGTCTGACAGCCCTGAGAGCTGGATGAAGTGGAGTGCTGTCAGGTTCTCATCTTCCTTTGGTCAGTGTCTCAGGGGATGGTCTGGAACCTTCAGCTGAAGGTGGAGGAGCTTGGAGGTGTGCAGAGTCCCGGACAGAGCCCTGTCCAGTATGGGGTGGGATAGCAATGCCTGTGGCAGCAGCTGGAAGGGCAGGCATTTGGGCATGCAGGTGCCTGTGTTACCTTAAAACAACTGCTGAGCTCAGCTTGCCTGTTTGTTCCTCTTTGCACCAAGCCACAGGACTCTGCCCTGTCTGAATACTTCTTCCCAAATGTCCCAGGGGCACTCTGGTGGGAATGACCAACTGACACCGAACGGTGAAGCAAGCAAGGAGTTCAGCAGTAAGGATGGTGAGCAAGTGAGGGCTCTGCAGGCCCCTGAAAGCCGCTTGCTGCTGTTTCTGGCAGAGGCACCCAAACTGTGCTGCAGTGCAGGAGCTGGCAGGCAGTCCCTGTAACAGAGCCTTTTGCTCCTGCTCTCTGTGGCATTTCAGCTCCTTCAGTACAAGTGTGTTACTGCTCTTTCGCTTTGAGTCTGCAGACAGTTTGGTAGGGTGGAAGATGTATGAAAGGATATTAGAAAATCCAGCTGAATTCCTCGTATGAAAGTGGGCACCTAGAAGATGACAGCAAGGCAGGGACCATTAGGTGCTGTGAAAAGGTGCTGCTTTGAGAAGATTCTTCTCCGGCCCTGCCATCCCTACGGCTGCAGGCGGATCCCTTTTTGGAATGTTTGCCTAGGACATCACTGTCACAGAGAATAATACATGGGCTCTTTCCATCCCTTTCCTAGCAGTGCCACCTTTTCACCTCCCTGTATGAGGCCCAGTAGGTTTTTAATTTGCCATTGTTTTACCTGGTAAATTTGTAGGGAGAGCTGATGTCAGCCATCCAAGGGGAACCTCAGAGGGAAGAGCAATGAGATGGTCTGTAAAATCTGAGGAACTCAGAAGCTAAGAGTTTGACCTCACAAATAAAAAAAATCTTGGTGTATTTGTCTTTTCTGTTTTCCTCAGCTTTTCTAGTCATTCTAAGCTTATCTCCTTCAGGGTATTTTTGGTTATTTACAAGCTGTGATGGATAGGAATTGCTCATTTCCTTTCATAAATTTAAGCCCTGTCATCGAGCTCCAGAAACTGGGATCTTCATCAGAAAGACACAGAAGACAAGAGTTGAGACAAGTGTTTGCAATATGGCCAAATCTGAGTACTGAAAACTTGCCAAGCACCTCCATCACATTTTTGCTTCGTGCTGGGGCCTGAATGCAATACAAACACTTCTCTGTGGCTCAGAACTTTGGAGGCTTTGGGAGGTGCAGGTCTGTAGGTGTCTTTTGGGTTGGTACATGAAGGTGGTTAATGAGGGTGGATCTTCTGTGTCATAGCCCAAAACACTCATTACTGCCCAGCTGGCAGCAGCTATTCATAGTTATTGTCTCAGAAGTGCAGACATCTCCATTTTCCTCTCTCTGTTCACTGAGAAGTTTGAGATCTGGATCAAACTCTGCCAGCAGTTCTGTGCAAGACTAGCCCCAGCCCTGCTTGCTCTCATTCTGCATCTTGGGATGTGCTGGAGCAGGCAGATCAAATAGTTACAGCGGGTGTGAATAAGCCCTGGGAAAGAGCAAGCAGGCGGCTTGTTTTATGTTTGTTCATCTGTTTGTATGAGTCACGGAGCTGGTGGTGGTCCTGCTTTCACCTCGCAGAGAGCAGGAGTGTGTACAAGCCCCACGCTAATTTGCTGAAAATAGCTGAAAGCCAGGCTCTTGAGATACTCGCGAGGGGTTGCAACTCTTCTATCTACTGATTCTTTTTCTCCTAGCTTCAACCTAACAGCTTTTACAAGACAGTAAATCGGGGGAAGAGCTGCAGCATGTGGCTGTATGTCCCAGTCCTTGTCTTCCAGGCGTGTTTGTGACCTGCATGGCGTGCACGAATGATGACAGGGCAAGCAGTGCAATGAGAAAGGCACCTGAAGCACTAGAGAAGAGCTAAAAAATGTCTTTCGCTGTTACCCTGGAGGCTGCTGGCATGTCAAGCTGCTGTCACAGCAGCAGTGGGGATAGCTCTCCACCAACACACACCATCTGTGCCTCAAGCAGTCGGGGGGATAAGGCATTTTACCCTTGAGCTGGTGCAGGTTCTGGTGGTTGTGGCATGCTCCTGCTGTTCTGCAGTGCAGGGAGCAAAATACCAGTTGAGTGCCTTGCAATGGTGACAGCTCAGAATTGCATTTTTTGTTCCTGTTTTTAATCAAGAATGAGGTTAAGTTTTATACTCTCATTAATGCTCCAGCTTCTGGAGTTAGGACATGATGCTGTGAGAATCCCAGCTTTGTTTCTGAGCAGGGAAAGGAAGTCTTCAAAATTTACTTTGGCTACTGGTAGCCTGGGGACAGAGGAAGCAGTGAACCCCGTGTTCCTTCCATATTTCCATGGGCCAAGTCCATACTTGAGCTCCTGTTACAGGTTGGCAGAGCTGCCTCTGATCTAGCTGGCATGTTTGGAAAAGCAGGAAGATTGCTCTGACGTGCAAGGGATGTGAGGCTTGAACAATGGCCACATATTCAGGTCAGCTAACTGAGCAGAAGGGGAAGTGAGATAGGCTGCTGTCACTGGATCATTGGTGTGGGGAGTGCAGCTGTAATGTGGGGGCTTGCTGAACCAGGGCTGTTCACACACTGGGCATCTCGAGTAGGTGAGAGAGCCATCTCCTGGATTTCTTCCTTTATGCATTCAGGCAATTGCTCTTTAGCAACATAGGCTCTCCTGAAGCCCAATTCCTGCATTTCCTCCATGCCCTCAGTAGTCTTTGCTTCACCTGCTTCCACATTTGTTTCATCTATTGCACAAACTGTGGGTTCAAGTCTCTGAGCTGAAATACTCTGAGCTTTCAGAAACATGACTGAATTGCAGTCACTGGCTCCACTGCTGCACACCCAGCCCATCTTACCCTTGGTGCAGTGAAGTCAGGGAGGCAGTGAGTGTTGCTGTTCAATGCTTAACATCCATTTGTGTCTTCTGAACTAGTGCAATTTTGCTTTCAACCAAACCACTTCCCATTGGATTCAAGTTATTCCTCAGGAGCCTGCAAGTTTTGCAGCCACGTGAGGGCTCTGTTTGCCACTTCATTCATTTCTTCTGGTTCCCCTGCTATTTTACATATGTGTGCCTGTCCTCAAGACCTTTTTGATACCTCTTATTCTGTACTCTGACTTGCCCAAAGGAGAGAACTTCCTCTTGTGGTTTCTAAACTACCCCACCCTCCACTCAGCCCCTTTGCACAAGTGATCTGTTCCTCACATTGTCTGACCTTAGGGGTTAGGGCAGTGGAGATGGTTGAGAGCCTGGAGCATCTCTTATGAGGAAAGTCTGAGAGAGCTCGGGCTGTTTAGCCTTAAGAAGAGAAGAATGAGAGGAGTCCTGATCCATCCTATAAATACTTGAAGGGTGGCTTGTAGGGAATCTGGTGCCAGACTGTTTTCAGTGGTGCCCAGTGACAGGACAAGGGGCAGTGGGTACAAGCTGGAACACAAGAAGTTTCACTTAAAAGTAAGGAGAAACTTCTTTACAGTGAAAGTCCCAAAGCACTGGGACAGGCTACCCAGAGATGTTGCAGGAGTTTCCTGCTCTGGAGATACTCAAACCCCACCTGGATGCAGCCCTGCTTTGGGGGGGTAGGGGGGATTAGACTTCATGATCTCTTGAGGTCCCTTCCAACTCTGATGATTCTCTGGCATGCCCTGCACTACATGCCTTTCCATTTGATTGGGGTGGAATGGGAAAATAGGTTTGGAGATTCAGATTTAACCATCCACTTCCCTGTTTTCCAGACATCTGACCAAGGATAGGTTGAAGGGGAACAAGAGCATGACAGGGCACCCTACATCTTACCATGGAGTGTTAGTGAACCTATGCCATGTGGAGTGCTGTCCAGGGGTTATATTGCAATAATTGGAAATGAGTTCTGCTGCTTGAAATGGTCTCACAGGTGGGTGGCTTCAGGAAATGTTTGTCCTGAGCCCACAAGAGGTATCCTGGCAGTATCTTCCCTGCGAGCTTTTGAGCAGTGTTTCTGGGGTGGGAGGTGTTCAGGGATACATGTGCTAAGGAGAAATACATGTTCAGGTCATCCATTAAGGATTTCTGCTGGCTTACAGCTCAGGTGCAGATGTGACGATAGCTATGTAAATGCAGCTTCAGAAGTCTTTGTAGGAGAGCATAGAATCATAGAATCATTAAGGATTGGAAGGGACCTCGAAAGATCATCTAGTCCAATCCCCCTGCCACAGCAGGA
>JAOXOE010000702.1:8047766-8070219 GCA_028565055.1 Phoeniculus purpureus
TGAGGCGGAACCTCCTCTGCTGCAACTTACACCCATTGCTCCTTGTCCTATCACAGGGAGCAAGTGAAAAGAGCCTGGGCATGGCCCTCTGGCTGGCACCTGAACATAAAGTAGTGCAGTGTAGCATCTTAGCCCTTTCAGGACAGGCAAACAGATAACAGACAGACGCTTCTGAGAACAGAAAATTGACCCAGAGGAGCTCAAAGTGCTTTTGCAACCTTGAAGTCAGGTTCTGCCCAGTGTGTGCTCGTGCTCCTCTGGGTGATGTGGAGCGAGAGGAGAATGTGTTCCCAGACCTGAAAGGGAATGGCTTTGCTCATCGCTGGAGATCTGCCATGTGTCTTCTGCGAGAGGCACTCGGCACCAACTCGTCACATTGGGATGAAAGCCTGGTAGAGGCTGGGGATTTTTGCCTCCTGGGCAGCCTCTAAAACTTCTCACTACCCTACTCCCACTGTTCATTTCCAGTGTCATCAACTCCTTGTGAAGTGGTGGGATTGCTGTTGTCATCTTCAGGGGGAATGTCCTGAAGGTGAAAGTAAATTTTGAGGAAGAAGACTGCATTACACTGAGCAAAACAGCAGTGGAGCAGGGCTGATACAACAAACAGGGCTGCTGAGGTGCTGCCCAAGAGGACCGTGAAGACATCCCTGCAGAAGTCACCTTTTCATGTGACGTGCAGTGTTGACGACCTCGTTTCACACAACGTGTAGCAATACTAGTGCCCATGCAAGTGCTGAGGAGGACAACTGGTTGTATGAAGTTGATGTAAGTTGTCCTTTTCAGCATGGAAGACAGACAACTGACTAAACTGTGTAAAATCTTGAGTGGTTTTTGCAAGATGCCACGGTGGGGTTTCTTCATTTCCTGGCAGACCAGCAAAAGGAAATCCGTTTTGACACAAGACATGCAGAACACACTGCTACACCTCACTATACAAAAAATACAAACGATCTAGAAAGCAGACAGACCTTCCCAGCACGTAAGCCCTTCAGTGCTGCTAAAGACAAAGCTGCAGAAATGGCCACTGGTTGGAGCAATCCAAACTGTGGAGGTTACAGAGGGAAAGTTATTATGGTTGTACTTGTCCTGCTCTGATGCTCTTGCACAGAAAGCAGCCAGCAGCAGTTGCCTGAGACAAGGGCAATGAACAATTTACGTACCTCACTGAGGCTGCTCTTGTAAAGAGCATCGTGAAGGGACTAGGAAAAATAGGGCAAGAAGCTGCATGTTTGCAGGCGAGAAGCTCACCTGGGTTGTGCAGTGTTTTTTTACTTTGTAAGCAGATCCGAGAGAAGTCCTGGTGAGTCTCCCTCAATGTAACATCTTGCTGAATACTCAGCAATGTTCTGCAAGTGCGTGAGCAGAGATGACCCTAGACTCTGTGTAGCCCTTGCTAAATTTATATGCTTGGTCCTAGAGGGTGGACTTGATAAAGTCTTGGCAAATTTTATCCTTGTAATTGCAGTACCAGAATAAATTGTATCTTGTGCCATTTCCTAAGGGAATTTTATTGGTTACACCCACTTAGAAATACAGACACCATATGGACATGGTGTACAGTGTTAAGCAGGGTACAGCAGCAAGCTTGCTCTTAAAAGTTTCCTTTCTGTCTCCTCCTTCTGTTCTGCTTGTCAGCCACTCTTAGACCTCATCACCCCTGTTCTTCAGATCCTGAAGCATCTCTTTGACTTGCACCTCATATTCTTTGTAGGTTTTCAGCTTTTCTTATCTTAGTTTGGCTAATGTGACTCTGAAGTCCTTGGATAAGCAGGCTGGCAGGCTAGAAACCCAGCATCACTTTGGAGGGAGACCCTTAAACTCTTCGCTAGTGAAAGCAGAGATACACAGCAGTGCACCCTCTGAAAATGATGGTTCTAGCCCTGCTACTCTGGTCTCTGACACCTGAGTGGTTTTAGCCAAGCACGTCTCTACAATAACACTGCTGCTGGTTTTGGTGCCTGGGTGGGTTTGGGTGCTTGACAGCTTCACCCTTTGCTGAACAGGTGATTTTTTTGGTCCCTTTTCCCCTTGAGCCATGTCTCCCTGTACTCAGCACCTTGAGTACTGGGTTCAGTTTTGGGCACCTCGATACAAGAAAAACATTGAGGTGCTGGAGCAGGTCCAACGAATGGCAACAGGGTTGCCTGAAGGGTCTGGAGAACAAACCTTGTGAGGAGCAGGTAAGGGAGTTGGCTCTGGATAGTCTGAAGAAAGGGTACTGAGTTGGAGGAGATCCTATTGCTGTCTACAACCTGAAGGGAGCTTGTAGCAAGGTCATTTCTCACAAGTAACAAGGGATAGAACAAATGGAGATGGCCTGAGCGTCGCCAGGGGAATTTTAGGTTAGACATCAAGTAGAAACATCTTTATTGAAATGGGCAACCGGCCTTGGAACAGGCTGCTCAGGGAGGGGATTGAATCGCCACCCGTGGATGTATTTAAAAATCGTGTGGGTCTGGATCTTAGGGGCAGGTTTTAGCAGTGGGCTTGGGACAGTTGGGTCAATGGTTGGGCTCAATCATCTTAAAGGTCTCTTTCAACCTGAGTGCTTCTGTGATTCTGTGAAATACCCCTTTCCACTGGCTTGCAGAATTTCGGCAGGCTGGCTGGCTTCCAGCAGGGCACATGAGAACTGAAAGAGACCTGGGGCACTGCTTTTAAGATTTTATTTTTTTTTAATGAAGACTTTGGTGAAAAGTTTATTTCTTTTCTAAGGGGGTGCTGGTTCCCTGCAGTGTGTTCTGTCAGTGTCACAGGATTTCTAAAAGGAGCCAAATCAGTAGGACACTAGTGTGTCAATCTGCGAAGAGCATCTCCCTTTGCTGGCCTCCCATATTTGGCTAAATTGGTATCAGCTCAGTCTCTCCACTCTCCTCCCACCCCTTGCTTCCGTCAACAGTCCTCTCAAAGTGTGTTTTGTAACTAAAGACTCTCCTAAAGAGCTGACTCTTTCAGTTCTTCTGCGTAACAAAAACTGGTGCTGCTCATAAATAGATTTTCAATTACCAAGGGAAACAGAAGAATCAGTGCAGCCCAGCTGCACCAGAGCTGGCCTCCCATCCTGCCTTAAAAAAGCCCCTGAAATTAAATACACGGCACTCGGCCATTGCTGAGAGACCTCTGCTGGATCTGTGTTTTGAGCAACATTCCTCTTCTGCCAGATCTGCTGTTTGCAGCAGAATTGTCAAGGAACCGCAAAGTGCCTGTCCAGTGTCTTTACAGAAAATAACAAAAGCCTCTTGCCTTTTTGACTAGCCTGGTGGTTCATGTGTTTCATATAGCAGGTAAGGGTAAGAATTGCCGGGCCAAAGCAGCGGATCCTGAGGTTTTTCATGACTTTACAAAACGGTTTTCTACTGATAACATCTCATGTACGGTTAGTGCTGTCTGAGCAATTCCAACCCCTTTCTGAACATCCAGGAGGTCAAGCTTCCTTAGTTTCTAGGGCTTACAGGAGGATAATGATTTTATACTGAAAATAAAAAGGCATTGCCAAGGTTAGACATCAAACTGGGTAGACCTGCGAGTTAAAAATCAGGAGCCCTGACAATGCTGGGTCCTGTAGAAGGATTAAGCAGTAGAAAGGAAGGAGATACTGGTATATATGAGTGATCCCTAGCCTTCCATATAGACATCACCAACGTAAGGAAGATCCCTTCTATAACGTCTTCTCCCTGGGCTGTCATGAGGCAGGGCATCACATGGTCTTGGCCACCCTGATGAGGTGAATGGGCACTAGCCCTTCCTTTGTCAGCAGGTATGTCAGCTCCCTGCAAACCTGGGTGGACTTAACTTGTCTTACATCCTGGGCTCATGTTCTGCATCCCCACAAAGTGTAGTTAGTTACCCTATGATGTATTTTGGTGCACCCTATGCCTGGAGCATGCAGCTTCCCTACAAGGGCTCCATGCTGCTTCTTGCTGCAAGTGCCAAAACAACGAGGTCAAGTCAGATCTGTTGAACCAAAAGCAATTCCCAGTGTTTCTGGTCTCCTCAGAGATGTGATTGCTACCTGGGACTCCTTTGGAGAATTTTCCTGCATAGGAATTCACTTGTCCCAGGGCCTCAGATGAGTCTGTGGAAGAGTGTGAACATACAGCCCTATCAATGTTAGTGGAGACTTCCTAATTTGTTATGAGGGTAGGTACTGATGTTTCTTCCCAGGTGCTGGCCTTGCAAAAGCAGCAGCATGATGCTCACTTTCTTTCAATATTATTACTATAGAATGTTGTTTGAGACAGTAGCCAGGTCTGCGTGAGGCTGGCTGTAACGGGAGGCTTTTGCTGGAGCCACGAGCTAGTTGTTTGGAGAGGGCACACTCTAAATGCAAGGTCGGCCAGTGATCAGTGCCAGAACACCACATCATTGCTATTGATTGAGGAAATGAGCATCCAAACCTCTTGTTTTGAGGAGATTAAGTTACCTACAAAGTAGGAAGGAACAGGGGGAAGAAGATAGCAGTGAGAATGCCAGCTCAGGTGTTGGATTTCTCCAGAGAAAAATCTCAGTTTTAATTCTATTGGGTTTCTCCTGATGTGTGAGGTAGAGGGAGGAGCTGGGAGAAGGACACTTCTAATTTTGTCCAGTTCTCCTTTTTCTCTCTTCTGTCTACATGCACATACTGAAGTGTGTAAAGCATCCAGATGTCCCAGTTGTTCTGGTTCTTCACAGACAGCAGTGTGTCCCTAGGCTGAACCCATGTTGCTTTGGGTCTTTGAGCAGCATTGGAGAAGGTACTCTGGCATCTTCTGAACTGCAGTGTGGGGCTGGAGGGCAGGTTCCAGGTGTGTTTATTCTGTGCTGCAGCTGTTTTTAACAGCTGATGTTACACAGACTTGTGCCTCATCCCAAATCAGATTAGATGGCGAAGAAGTGAACAGAGAAGTAGTGAGGAGTAACAGCTACTGTCACCTTTCCTTGCACTGCACAGGTGCCTGTGAAAAGTCCCAGTTATTAACCTGGAGTCTTTTTCTTCTGGAGAGAAGCAGCAAGATTCCAGCTTTATACCCCACAGATACAGCTCATGTGCATCATTTACACATGTCTGGGTAATATCATGCCCCTCATGTCCTTTGGCAGCTTTGCTGTGGTATCTGTGGTTTAGCAGACTCTTGCTTGTCATCACTGCTGGTGACTACATTTGTGATGTTAGGAAACTGATCTGTGAGGGACCACATTAGCTTTCCTAGCCAGCTTGCAAGCTCTCCTGACACAGAAAGCCTACAAGGAAGGGAACGTTGCAGTAACTCATGGTCCCAGCAGCTTACAGGGAGCCTTGCAGGCTGTGAGAGAGGAGTGGATGATGCAGGGGTCCAGGAAGAAAATCAGTGTTGTGCATTGTGTGGACTGTCTCCTCCCCAGCAGGCTGATGCAGATTAACAAGGCTGCTGCAGATGCTGGGGTCTAAGCTGAAGACAGCTAGTGCGTGGGTCTGGCTTGGCTCCCAGGAGAAGTCCTGAAATACATTTCTTGCATCCTTTGCAAGGTTCTACAAAACCTCCTTTGTGGAGACTTTCTGAGCATCCCATCAATCTTTTGACTTCGGTCTACTTCCTATGCAGCAGAAGTGTCCCTTAAATCAGTGACTGTCCTGAACATCACCCCATTCAGTTTTCTGAGGCCAGATTAGACTAGCAGAATGGCATCTTCTTTTGTTTACGTTTCCTTTTGGTGGCGATGGCTGCCTGTCCAAGGCATCAGGAAGGAAGGCGTGAAGGAGGAACACACAATTAGGAAAGCAGCTGTTAGAAATAAATTTTTGTGCCGTTTTTTCTTGCAGTCAGTTTCTCCAGAGGTAAGTCTGGCTGTTATTTACACAAAGCCGGTCATGAAGTAGCAGAAAGTCCTAGCAAGCACTGCAGTGGTCGTAAATTCAGTTCATCTGAAATGCTCTAATGGATGGACAGCATCATCTTTGCATTGTTGTGGGTTTTTTTAATGGAAAGAATAGTCTCTGTGTCATGTGCATTAGAGTCCTAGTTCATTCAAGGATGTATCCCATGTGTAGGTGTTACGTAAAAGTAAAATCTCTTTTCTCTGCCTTTATTCTCTGTGTATGGCAGTTGTTGGAGTAGAAATAAATCCTGTTTTCCTGACACTGAAGGAACAAGAATGGAATGAAATTATGTCTGTAGAACTCATTTGCCGCTCCTCATTCTCACGTTACCTGCTTTTCTCGTGCTTGTAAGCATACCTACCTGTTACGATGCCAAGATTTATGGGAAAAGAATGTCTTAGACTAGTTACACAGCCAGGAATACAGAACTCCTTTAGGACGTTGTAGCTGAACATCGAACGTGTCACACAGTATATGACTGCAAATCATCTGTTTTGTCTGGTAGCAGAAAGATGCTTTTTAAATATCAATGAGTATTTTTGAGCGTCATGAAAGATCATCCTTCAGTGTGTTTGACTCTGCTAGCTCTGGGTTCAGCATTTACAGACAACTCCAAAGGGTTTCCACAAATTTCAGAAGGTTATCTGTAACCCTTGTTCTCTCCTCCCTCCCGGTGGTCCTGGTACTGGAGAGAACTCAGACTGCTCACTGGCTCTGTTATCTTAAGTACTTGGGTCAAGTACCAATCCTGATGTTTTTCTTCTTTGTGCTTGCAGTTAGGTGCTTGCTGAGCAGGGGTGCCTGCTTCTGTTGTGTGTAAACCTTCTCTCGGCTTGCTTTTGGGCTGTTGAAGCTTGGGATGAAAACTTTGTGTCATACAGTGTTGGCTACCAGGATGCCTTGAAATGCCTTCTCATTTTAAGCAGATTTTTGAATAAGAGGGGCACTTAGAACACATTGCAAACCTCTAAAGTCATAGTGAATCTTGAATTTGGCCATCTCAACTATTTATAGAACACTCTGTGCCTAAATATATTCTCCTCAGGGAGACCTCATCTCAAGCCCCTGCTCTGTAGCTTTAATTGGATCAGCGATGCTGCTGTGATCTGTTAGCAAAAACTCCTTTACCTCTGTGCAGAGCTGCAGATGCTTCTGGGCCTTGAAAAGGAATTTCTGCGCCAGACAGAGCTCAAAGGTTTAGATTTAACCTCAGCAGCTAGTCCAGCTGATAGTAAGAGATATTGATACAGTGGATTATTTCCTGTAGCCTTTGCCTGATTATTTTTCAATTCCTCCTCTGCTGGCAAGTCTAGAGCTCTGTAGAGGCAAAAACAAGGGACTTACTGGCAGTGGACAGCACCTTTCCCTTTCAGGAATCTTTATCCTCGCAAACTAGGCTTAATGGTTGGCCCACAAAACATTTTCGTTCTAGAGAGGTATAAAGAAAGAGCGTTCCGTGGGCAGAAAGTGTTTCCTATTGCAAGGAGGCTTGACAATCGTGTGCTCATTTTCTTTCTCTACTGTAGGGAAGTGTCTCTTCTGTGGGTGTACCTGCATGGTGGTGCTTGGAGAACCTGGCCTCTGAGTCCACGAGATGGTTGTTCCTGAAACGTTTCCTGACCATGAGGAGAAGGCGGCTTCTTTCTGCTGGCTGGCAGAAAAGCCAGGTCTCTGGCAGCAGAGCAGGCTTTGCCCAGCACAAGACTTGCTTTGTGTTAGTGAAGGCAAGGGTGCTGTAAGGTGGTGCAGAACTGATATTGCAGATGTGGCTCCTCCTCTCATCCGCCTTTGGAGGCTGGTGATCCATGTTCTGTTGTTTTTCAGGCAGGTGGGCGTGGGACGTTTAGAAATCAGGGCTTGAGTCATATTGCTGTTAATTGAATGGGCCCAGAATGTCCACTCTTGCTTCCACCACAGGACAGACATCTCTGCCCAAGCCGAGGGGAGCAACTTATCCCACATTAGGTTAGGTAGTGGAGGACCTTTTAGAAAAAAACCATACTATTTTCTTTTGAAGTCAAAGGCTCAGGATGTACCACAGGACAGAAATTTTGGTGCAAGAGCACACTGCAGAAGTTCACAAGACATTTTTCATCCTTCAAGTTCTAAGCTATTTAGAAAAATACAACTTTTATTGAATTCTGCAAGTGTGAACAGCTTTTTCTGCAGGATAGTTACGTTCCGTTTGCCTCCGTCAGGAACATCTGCAGATCTGTATGGAAGATGCTGCAGCCTGAATGGAAAATTTTGGGTCATTAAGGAGGCAGGATGGGCAGTCAGGCTCTGTATGTCTTAAATAGCTGTGCTGGCCCACAGTAAGGGTCAGTACTGATCTGTACGCTCAGAAAAAAGCAGCTGCACCCTGTCGCTATGATGTGATCGACCCAGACTCTATTTCAGGGATCTTGGACTCAATTTAGAACTCGGGTGTAAAGGACCAAGGGCCGGGTTTGGAAGCAGTGTGTCAGTAGTGTCTCCAGAAGCTACTTCGGTTTAAGTACCGTAACGATTATAAATTCCCTCCTTCTGGCTGCAGCAGGGGACTGACTGCTGCTTTCTTGGCTTCAGGGACGGAGAAGTCTGTGCAAGACTCTACAACTCCTTAGATCAGAATAATATAGCTCACTGTGTATCTCAGCCTCAAAGAATCTTTTCTTGATTATTGTCCTTTAAGGGTGGATGGGGCAGCCTGTGGCAAGATCCCAGAATGGAATTGGCTCAGGCCTTAGCAGGAGGAGATTCTTATCTTTCCTCTAGAGCTGTTCCCTTCTCTTGCAGCCTCCAGAGCTGCATGAAATAGAAGGGGTTGTGGCTTTGCCTGCTTGGCAGGAAAAGCAGCTCAGCTCAGCATGGCAAAATGAACTGGGTGCAGTCTTGGACATAATGAAATAGGTAGAGTGTATTTTACAAGGAATTTTACATGAGGGATTGCACAGTTACCCTGAGCTTTGCCCCAAGAAGGCAATGTTCTTCACGCATGCACAGTTACACACAGACATCTTTCTACAGTCTCCTTGGGTCTTCTCAGGATTCAGTGGCAAGAGAACTTTAGATTTTGCTCCTTTGATGGCTGACCTGTCAGCAAGCAGGTAGTGTTTCCTTGCCCCTGTCCTAGCATTAAGGAAAGGGCAGGTGAGTCTCAGAAAGCCCTAGAGTGCTGCTCAGCATAGTACAGCATTCAGGGCCTTCAGGAGCTCTGGTCCCATGGGAGTACATTACCTCAGGAAAGGCTCTGCAGTTCCTGGGGCTGTGCCAGGATGGGTGCTCAGACTCCAGCGCTGATCATTTGTGTTAGTGTCTCAGTAAAAAAAAAAACAACTCCTTAAGTGTCCAGCCATCGTTCTTGGGCTGACGGCGTGGCTGCCAGTTTACTGGCTCAACTTGTCATGCCTCTGGCTAGTTATTCCCACCGATGTCTAAGACTGGCTCCCTTGTAATGGCAGGTCTCCATCTGACCACTTTAGATACAAACAAACTGCAGTGCCTTTCAGAAGTGAGAGTAGGCAAGGTGCACCGATAAACCCCAGTACGTTTGTGCCAGTAAGAAATAACGTAGCATCCCTTTGCAATCTGTGGGAGTCAGTGTCTCCGTTCAGTCACTGGCCTCACTTCCCCCATGGCCTCGGTGTATTCTCTGAACTGATGCTAGGAAGGAATCAGGCATGTTTAACCACATGATCAACACTAGGAGTGGAACAGCCCATACAGCAGAAGCAGACTGCAAAGTGCAGAGCTCAATTTAAAGCCTAAGTTGAGCACTGAATGAGGTGCTAATATCTCAGCTACTGTGTGGAGTCTCTTCGCAGTCTGCCATTGTGTGAGGAGTGCAGCGGTATATATAGAACACACAGCGAAAAACTGGATTTGCACAACTGGTGCAGGCAGTGCAGAGTGAAGGGAAGTGTCTGATTTTGGGGATGAAAATAGATTTCTATCTTCGTGGCTGTGCTCTGCGGAGCTGATGAGATATTTTATGGCTTGATACCATCATTACAGCTTGAAGAACAAGTTTTGGAGCTAACTTCTGTAATCGCCTGATAGTTGAACCACCCTGTAAGGGGTAGACGTGTTGCCTTGTTCATCAGTAAAATGTAAAGCAAATTCTGCAATCAGACCTGCGTGAACTGACATTTGTAGCTGTTCATTCACTCAAGCACAAACCAGCCTCATGATGCTGACCCGGCTTTTTTGGTACACCAGGGAGAAAGTAAGAGCAGGGAGTCAATTAATATTCCCTTTTCTCTGTGAAGTGTCAGTGAAGTGTTTGGATACCATGGAAATGAACGAAATACGGTGAAAAACTGGTTTGGAGCATGTTTAAGAAGTTAAATTTAGTCTGGATGTAGCTTTGCTGTGTTTTACCAGAGGCTTCTGATTTTTTTTCATTGCCCTCAGTATGATGTTTAGGATGAACTTCACTCATTTGCCCTGACTCAGATGGGACTAAGGGCTGGCAGAGTGCCGGACCTGGTGTGTGTTTGTGTCACACCAACGATGATGGATGCCTCTGGTTGCTTTTTTGTCCTGGCACAGTTTTTAATCCTGGTTAAATCTTGTGCCGCAGATCTGTTTACCTTTTCTCAAAGACTCCTCTTCTCTTCTCTGCAGGCATGGTACAGAAACTTGACCAGAAGCTGCCTGTAGCCAATGAGTACCTGCTGCTTTCAGGCGGAGTGCGGGAAGGAGTGGTGGACATTGACCTTGATGAGCTGAATGTTTATGCACGAGGAACAGACTATGACATGGACTTCACCCTGCTTGTGCCCGCACTGAAGCTGCACGACCGCAACCAACCGGTGACGCTGGACATGCGCCACTCGGCATTGTGCCACTCGTGGCTCAGCCTGCGTCTGTTTGATGAAGGAACTATCAGCAAATGGAAGGACTGCTGCACAATCGTGGACCATATCAATGGAGCTACCAATTATTTCTTCTCTCCAACAAAAGTCGCAGACTGGTTCTACGACTCCATTAGCATTGTCCTCTCTGAGATACAGAAAAAGCCCCAGCGAGGGATGCCAAAGGTGGAGAAGGTAGAAAAGAATGGTACAATCATATCCATCATTTTGGGAGTGGGCAGCAGCCGCATGCTGTATGACATTGTCCCTGTGGTGTCCTTCAAAGGTTGGCCAGCTGTGGCCCAGAGCTGGCTGATGGAGAACCACTTCTGGGATGGGAAGATCACAGAGGAGGAGGTCATAAGTGGGTTTTACTTAGTGCCTGCGTGTTCCTACAAGGGGAAGAAGGACAATGAATGGAGACTGTCGTTTGCCAGAAGTGAAGTGCAGCTGAAAAAGTGCATCTCCAGCAGCCTCATGCAAGCCTATCAGGCCTGCAAAGCTATCATCATCAAATTACTGTCCCGCCCCAAAGCCATTAGTCCATATCATTTGCGGAGCATGATGCTGTGGGCTTGCGACAGGCTACCAGCCAACTACTTAGCCCAAGAGGATTATGCAGCCCATTTCCTCCTGGGTCTCATCGATGACCTCCAGCACTGCTTGGTCAACAAGATGTGCCCTAACTATTTCATCCCCCAGTGCAATATGCTGGAGCACCTCTCTGAAGAAACGGTCATGCTGCATGCGCGGAAGCTGTCCTCAGTCCGCTCAGACCCTACTGAACACCTTCGAACTGCCATCGAACATGTCAAAGCAGCCAACCGGCTGACACTAGAGCTCCAACGGCGGGGCAGCACCACCAGCATCCCCTCCCCACAGTCAGACGGAGGGGACACCAACCAGCCTGATGACCGATTAGCCAAAAAGTTGCAACAGCTAGTGACTGAGAACCCTGGGAAGTCCATCTCTGTCTTCATTAACCCAGATGATGTCACAAGGCCCCACTTCAGAATTGATGACAAATTTTTCTGAGCTTTCATCAACATTTTTGGGGATTTTTTTCCTTTTGTTTTTAAAAACTCTTGCAGTGTGCAGGCTTTTTTGTTTGGTTTTCCTTGATGACTTAGTCCCTTGTTTTTTACATATCCAGTGTAGATTGGATCTGTTGAGAACAATCTGAGTAAATTCTAATTCCTGTTTCTGCAGGACAGTGCAAACAGTGTATTACTATTTCATATGCTGCTTTTATTTTTCTCGCCCACCCAACCCTGTTGTCCGTGAGTAGTTTCTAAAGGAGAACATGCACCGTTAAGCACACATGCCTCAGTGTAACGTCGACTTGTTTTCAAGCTTCCATAATTTATGTACATCGCTGGGCCTGGGAAAGGGACAACTCGCCTTCCGTTGCTTTGGAACTTCACTTCTATTTCCATGAGCTTCCATCACCCTAAAGAAATGAGGAGAGACTCTGGGTTGGAAAGCACTACTGGTAATTTAACAAGGCCAAATCTGCTGGGCTGAAGCCCAGTTCATCTCTTCTTCACACTTCTCACACTAGGGGAGAAAGTTGACTTTACAGATGCTGATGCAGCTTTTGGGAGAAAGAGTTGTTCCTGTTTTGATCTACTTTCTGAATGTAATTGTTCATAATTGGACCTTGTGCAGTCCAGAGGGTTGTTCCTGCTGCTTTTCCACGCGGAATACGGTTATGGAATGTTAGTTTTAGTGTGTGTAATTATTCAAAGCCTTATTTAAATTCTATTAAAGAACATACCATTATAAATGTTAATTGCACTAATGAAATCTCTGCCATTACCTCAGTCCCACTGTTTGTGTTTCTTTCATGAATTAGCATCTGTTATTAGGTCTCAGTATTGCAGATTGCTTGAGGCTGCTCGGGTCTCACGGTTTCAGGTGATTTCTTGATTGTCTTTTGTAAAAGGCTCTTCCTTGTTAGCCCTGCTACGTGTCAGAAGTCAGAGTTTTGCATTGACATATTTCTCTGGATGCGTATCGTGCGTTGCAGTGCATATTGCAGTAATATGTATTGCATGTTGTTGAAACAGGTTTACCATTAGATAAGGATGTGATGCTAAAGCAGTGGTGTGTGCAAAGTGAATTGGCCAGACCTTGAGCAAAGGAGCTACCTTGCTTCTATAATGCATGTGTTAGGCCTGGTCCTTTATGGCAGTTACCATTCCCTTGACTTCCGTGAACTTTCCGACTTAGCCCTGGGACATAAGAGATCTTGCTTTGGTCTCACCTTTGCAGAAGTTGTGTTTGTATGTAAACTTGTGGTGCGACAGTAGCCTTGAGAAACACATACGCTTTCCTTTTGTGTGTAGGGTAAGATGTATGGTAACAAGGTCTGAGCCAAAAATAATTCCAAGAATTCAAGGATAGAGTGGCTTTTTGTGGCTGGCTGGCCAGTGACTGATATTTAGGCCTTAAATCAGCAATTTGGGCTTACTGATGATCCCAGAGAAGCTGTTCTGATCCAAACTTGATGCATGTTTTAAAATGTGATTATTAGAGCAGGTTGAAGTATTTTTAAAATATTTGACAGACAGATGAGGTGCATATCTAGCAAATTCTAACTGATACAGATTGTGTATGAAAAACCTGTCACTTTTTTTTTAGCCCAGCTTTTCTGGTAAAGAAACCAGGCTGATGGAGCAACACACCAGCTGCTTTGGAAACCGCTTCGTTAGATGGCGGGAGGGTTTCAGTAGCTAATCTAGTGCTCAAGTCGTGTCTTAAAAATTTTGGCTCCTGCATCTCTTGGGCATATTTGAAAACCTCATCCCCTTGCTGTAGCCAAGGTGTTCACGTTTACCTGAATTTACTGGTACACGCTTACATGAGTCTGAAGAAGCTTGCAGAAAATGCTGGTTAGATGCAGTGGATGAGGATTTATTTTCAAAGCACAATTGGCTGGTGATGGTGAGCTCTGGTGCAGCTGTGGTTACGCTCTGGAGAAGGACATGCATTGACTTCAGTGGAAGCAGAACTGGGTCCTACCAGCGTGGCTATTGCCAAAGATGAGTCGCCATGTAAACCTGTTTAACCCGCCAGAGGAGGCAGGAGAACTGACTGGGAATCCTCTCCAGAAGTGCTTGGAAAATGCAGATTTGTTGAAATGGTAGTTTCCTCAGTATCTGGGACTTTGGAAAGTTTGTCTGTTGGAAAAAGAGCTTGGGCTCCAGGATGAAGTTTCCCATCAGCACATGAGAGAGACCTGCTCAGAACAAAGCAGCAGTAGCCCAGCAGGCAGAGTCCCAGGAGTCCCAGTGTCCCTGCTGGTGCTCTTGAGTCAAGCAGAAACGCCGCCTTCCTCATGCCAGTTCAATGTCCTGATGACCAGCAGTTTGGCTAGTCCATGTCAAGCTCTGGTGTGTGCTCCTTTTTTTTTGGTTTAATTAAAAAACATTTTGAAAAGTACCCACCTTGTTTTTCCTGTGTTATGAGGAAAATGTGTGTCTTTGTGCGTGTTGGGGGTTTTTTTTGTTGGGGAGAGGAGTCTTGGCTTTTAGTGGACTGGAACGCAGTGTCTCAGGTAAGTCTGAGAAAACATAACATCCTCTGCCTGGATCGTCTGTCTCCCAGGAAGGCAGAATCCTAATCTCCAGTAGGTTTGGATCTCAATCTTGTATTTGCTTCTTTTCCACATCCTGTAGCTCAATTTAATGAAGCAAGTTGTCAGATGAGAGAGGTGGTGTTTTCTTTGTACATTCACTAGAGAACACTGAAGGCTCTGTTTTCTTCCTCTCCTACCCCTGTTTGCCTTTGAGTAGATACTGGGAGACACTTGCAAAATGGATGTGTCTTTATGTGGGATTTACAGAGTCATGAGTGTGTTTGGTTACCAACAACCTATTCTTCACCACCTTCTGTAAGTTTCCAGGGGAATGCAGTGCTTTTTGTATTGGGAAGTTCTTGAAAGTCCTTCATGCAATCATTTAGAGCATCCAACTCCATGGGGTTAAAGCCTTGGACAATCTGATGAACACTGGAGTAAGAGGGAATTTGCTTTAAACTAGCAGTGTAGTTGTCTCTCTGCTGATGTCAAGAGGAGAGGTGTCAGAGCTGTGAGCCCATGTCTCAGTGGAGCTTCAGTTCTACACCCACTGCTACGGAGAAAAGATTCTTCTTGCTTTTACCCGGTGGCTGCCTTCCTGCTGGCTTCTCCCCATGGGGAGGGGATGTTGCAAAATGACTGGGACTGGCTGCTTGTCTGAGAACGAAGGAGATCTGATGTGCGTGTGCATGTTACTGCTGCCTCTTACTCTGTTGAAAAGGAGGGGATTGCCAGCTTTTGCCTTTGCTCTTTCCATATAGAGCTTCTGGCCAGTAGCATGACTGAAGTACCAGTTAGTTTGATTCATTCTAGTTCTCGCTTCTGTGAGACCCTGAAGAACCTGAGCGGCTGCAGAGCTGGCAAAACCACCAGCCAGTGGGTGCTCTGCTCTGCTGTGTTGGGGGCTGTATTTATGTCAGAGCAAAAGGGAGCAACAGCCCAAGAGCTTAGTGAGAGCCTGAAGTCTCTGCTCCTTCAAGCATGTTGTGTGACGCCTTTGTCAGTTCTGACTGGCTGTGATAAATCCGTTTCTCCACAATTTCCAGTTCTCTAGCGTGGAGAAATGTCGGTGCTCTATCCAGAAAACTACAACTGAACATCAGAGCCACTCTGCAGGAGACACAGCAAAATGCCAGCAGGAAAGAGTTCATTTCTAATAGTCCATCTTTTCTGTTGTCCTTCTGTCAGTCTGAGAAATAGCTCTAGTTTTGATCTAAATTTTGGACTTCCCCTGATTGCCTTATTGCAGTGGAGAGCAGCTTCATTCTGGTAGCTGTTCTGGTTCTGGTCATAACAGGGACAACCAAGTTCTGTGCCCTTTCACTTCTTGGTCTCCTCTCCTGCAGTCTGCTGTGACGCAGGCTTGTGTCTGCTACAGATTGACAGGTCAGTGACCGAAACAGGCACTGCAAGACAGCAGTCACCTTGCATGGGATGTGCCCTTAGCTCAGCTTCTGCTGACCAGTGTAACAGGGCATACAGAATTATCTCCAAACAAGTACAGGGTGGCTGGCTGCGCACCAGATGCCCTCCTGGTACCAAGCTAGTGGTCTCAAACCAATTGCTTACGTTCTAGCTTAAGTTAGGGGATCTAGGGAAAAATGACTACTTGAAAGTTTCAGAAGGCCAGAAATCACAAAGGTCTCGTTGCTCTGTGACTGGTGCTGAACAGCTGCAGTCTCTGAAAACTTTTCTCTAAAGGTTTATTTAGGGGTTTTCACCAATCTTCTTGCTTGTGTAGTGATGAAAGTAAGGAGTGTCCAGGGGGAGGTGGCTGGGGCTAGAGGGTCACAGCACAGGGCTCAAATCCCATTAAAGTCCATTGGGACTTGACAACGTGTTTGAAGCTGAGAGTTATGTGCTTTGTTGCATCAGGCTGATTGTGATCAAACCAAAAGGAAGCAGACATCAGTCAAGTTTTGTGAACCCAGGCATAAGGCAGGTGAATGTGGCTGACCCTTTGCTAATGATCACTTCTCAAAATACTTTTTTAAAGGTGCGCATGGTTGGTGGCTAGAACTGCTTTAAGAGCATTCTGCCAGCCCCCTTGGAGGTTCAATGCTGGGTATGTTCTGCCGCTCTGCTTTGTGTTAACGCGAGTGTGTTCCAGAGGTCACCGGGCAGCTGAGCGCAGTGGTGTTCAGATTCTCCTGGCATTGCTCAGCGATTAGAAATACTCAGCATGCAAATAGCTTGTTCAACTTCAGCAAGTACATCATCTCCCTCCTGCCAACCTTGCTTGGGGTGAGCTAATGGACTTTTAACATTATACAGCTTTGAGAGTGACTGCCTCTAATAGCTCCTGATTAAGCTCTCCAGAAAGGCAAATAACCATCACGGGGCAAGGTCTAAACAAAGGGAGCGGGGCAGAAAAGCACAGATACTGCAAAAGTCTGGACAGGGGGCTCTTACTGACATGTTTTGTGTTTAGGGACATTCAGCATTATATTTAGCACATTTTGGCTTTTGAGAGCTGTCTGTCAAAAGAACCAGCATTGATTTCATCTGAGTGCTTTTAGAATGGTAATTAAATAGCCCTCCACCCCTTCTCCTCCCCCTTTGCGCGTTTATAAACTATTATTTTGGGGCTGCTCTGAGGAACTATTGTGTTTTTCTATTATCATTGTCCCTGGCTCAGCACTGTGCTTCCACACTGATTGTAGGCTTTTGGGGGCTATTTTTATCTTGCTGACCTTATGTGGTAGAGGAGCACGCTTTCATTCACTCTCCAGACAGCCTGATCTGCAGAGCAGAGCGATGCGGGTGCCTATCAGGAGCATCAGGCTCTCTTTAAACTGACTTGGCCCTGTCTTTCCCTCAGATTTTGTGTGTTAAGAATATCAGCACGGAAGACATGACTGAGGTCTTGCTAGGCACAGAAAAGATACGATGCATGGTTCTCAAGTCAAGCAAGCTGTGCTGCAAGGTGAGCCCAAGCAGCCAGTTTTCTCCCTTATTTTCCACCCCTCCGACCCCTTTGTGTTGGCTTTCTTTTGAAAAAAAGAAAATGAGAGATGAGCTGCTTTTGTCCACTTCAGTGGTACAAATCATAGCTTTGACTTAGAGTGTTTGATACCTTGGTCATTAATGGCTCTGTCTTCAGGGCTCCCTGTTGCTTTACATCTGATTGCCATGATGGGAAGAGGGTCTTAAGATCTTTTTGGCCAATTCACAGCAGAACTGTGTGAAGAAAGGAACTGGCTTTGTGTCCTCCTGCATGACAAGATACAGTTCATAGTCACTTCTGGAGGCTTCAGCTGGTCAGAGGATAAAGGCCTAAGTGCTTCTTTGCAAAGCAGCCAGTTCTCCTTCCTGGTCTTCAGCAACCCTTGAAGGGCAAATCTCCTGTCTGAGGTCAGTGCTTTCAGAGCAAACTTTGGCTGTTCGTAAGGTACAGGGTCTGCATCTGCAGATGATGGCAGGGAGGCCAGTTCAGAGTCTCACCTTTCCTACAGCACTGTGGCTTGTGTAGTGACCAGGAGAGGACTCCATGATGGGTGCTACCATGAGAGCACTCTTGTGTCTAAGAGCTTATGAGTGTCATGCAGCAGCCACTCTCCCTGAGAGGTGTTTGAGCTCTTCTGCTCTGAGTGAAAGCCAGCAGCAAGCCCAGTGATTCCTGTGCTTCCCGACTCATTCAGGGTAGTGCCAGCAAGACCTTTCACTGTGCCTTGCATCTTCTTTGCAGCCGTGTAAACTAATGTGGAAGAGTTGAGGTGATGAGGAACAAGGACCAGCAACAGTCTCTGCAATAGACATGTTTCCCCTCTACCTTCCATGGTGTCCAGTATGTGCAGATCCAGCTGTGATAGTCCTTATGGGCTACTCCAAATCTTCCTCAACTAGTAATTATTGATACAGGGCTCAGAGGAGCCACTTCAGTGGTGGAGTTAGTTGCCACTACAGTCAAAAACAGTGACAGTACTGCTTTTGATGTTAGGCACCAGAAAGTGTCTAGTCCATTGGCAACCTCACACTTCTTAACACCCTGTAACAGGCAAAAGAGCTGCAGCAAGAAAAAGCTCAAAGCTGCAACCTTCATTTAGCTTCCTTCAGAGGTTCCCTCTGTTTGCTAATTGTTCTGGCTGGTCTTGGCTCATGTACACAGTGCTGTGTTCATTAAATTAGTTTGCTAACCACTGGTGAAAAAAGCTGGGGTTGGTGAGGGTTGTCTTTAACCCCTGGACTGCTCTGATTACACGTAGATGCTATCTTGTGAATAGTGGAACTTGTTGCACTAACAATCTCTGCTGGTAATTAAAACAGAGGGAACAGTGCTTGAAAGTCAGTACAGAAAGCCTCCAGTCATCACAGAAAGCATGAGCCTGTCAGTTAAGGGAAACTAGAAGTTGGATCCAAGAGTCTTGAATCGCACCAGCCCATTATGACCAAGGACTGAAAAGTCCACCAAGACATGTTACCAGGTTGGTAGTACAAAGCTCTTTCCTCACTTGTTCTTCCTCCAAGGCATGGCTCTATTTGACATCAAAACCCACTGAAGGCAGAAGGTGAAACCCAGCCACCAGGACCCATGGCAAAAACAGCTTTTCAGCTCATTTCTGCAGTCAGTTTATTGCACCCAGCCTGTCCCATGCCCTTCTCCAAAGCATCTTTAAATAAGCTCTCCATCGGGGTCCTGCTACACGGCAATGAACTCAGATAAAATGCTGCCGAAAGGAGCTGGATAAATTCCTTGTCATGTTTTGTTATAATCACCTAGAACAACCTCACTGCCTGTGTCATCTGTCTCTCCAGCTTACTCATGAAGCAATGAGCCTCGTGGTGACTGTGCAGAAATAGGAGAGAAATGCAAGTTCATGTGAGTTGGAGTAAATAATTCAGACACAGGCTTGTTCTGATACATGGCACTACCCAGGGCTGCTGGGGCATAACCGGTCCAGCATGCACAGAGCTCACGCTGTCTCAAGTAAAAGAGAGCTACAGAGAAAAGTGAGTGAATCCTCTTGCTTGTCAATGTTCCTGCTCATTGAACGGGTGGAAACTCAGCAGTGTGACTGTGTGGAGAGCTGCCTGCAGGGACTGGGAGCAAGCTGGTGGGCTGGTCACACGTTGCCACTGTACCTGCCTTTGGGCACCTGGAGTTGCACTACTATAGACCATTGTACAACTGATTGAGTACAATCAGTGCTTGAGTTTGAAGTTTTGTCCTAGAAAGGACCTTAGAGATAATCTAGTTGCAACCCAACTGCCACGAGCAGTGACACTTCTTACTAGACCAGATTGTCTAGAGCCCCATCCAACCTGGCCTTGAACATTTCCAGGGATTGGGCATCCATGATATCTCTGGGCATCCTGTTCCAGTGTGTTGCCATCCTCATACTGTATGTATTGTCCTCACCTGGAAAAGGATTTGTCCTAGATGTACACTCCGATGGCTTTGGAAATACACAGTCTTGGAGGCAAATGCAGACCAGTGTCCCACAGCTCCAGCTCAATACTGGGCATCAGACACCAGCAGTGGTTTCCGTGTGGCTGTGTATGTCACATATTTGAAACTCTAGTAGTGTCTTAGAAGTTCTGCTGAAGCATGGAAGTGTTCCCACCTTAATACTTGTCTTTAAAATTACAAGGCAGACAGTACAGCATAACAGTGCCAGGACGAGGTGTGGTAAGTACTGGAACAACGTCCTGCCTGGCCTTTCCACACCCCTGCACATACAGGAGAGGTGTCAGGTGTGGTCTGAGTGTGCTGCAGACAGCTACAGCTCCCCTCCTCTGACTGACTGGCTCTGCATTCAACCCAGCAGAGAAGTGGGTAAGTCTGGGTGGTGGTGTCTGGAGTCCAGTTGCCACAGAAGCCAAACCCAGGTAGCTGCTCACTTTTTATTTTAGCCATGAATAGCTCCAGCGGTACTCTGCACACACATTGCAGAACTGCACAAATATTGGGGAGGGCTATGAATTGCTGTGGTTTGTGACTGGATATGGGGTTTATTTACCACAAGGACCTGAGTTAGTTGGATTATTTGTGCAACCAGATCTGAGGTCTAAGGGATGAGCAAGCTATTTGGACATCTAAGGCAGACCCCTCCAGCATAGCTGCTGCTTGGTGACACAGATCTGCTCCCTCAAATGCTCACTCACTGCCCTGATGCCACTATTGTATAACAACTCACCCCTGCAGCCGGCTGAGTCCAGATGTAACCACTTGTGCTCTTCTGACCTGACTGCAGAAAGGTCCTTCAGATCCAAAAGCCATTTCTTTTTCAATAGTTGCCACTCTCTCACTGAGCATTTCCTTCACTGAGTGCATTAACAAGGCACCCTGCTAACCCCAGAGAGCTTTGACCAGGAGCCAAGGGCCATTGCCAGCCATGAGGAGAAGGCCTGAATCTTGCCCCCCTTTCCCAGTGCTCTGTGCTTGGCTTGGAAATAGGTCTTCCTGACGCAGGCAGCGCTGATGCACCTGCATAGCACAGCACCCACAGGGCAGGCACACAGAATGATTTGCTCCTTCCTTCAGTGGCAGCGATGAGACCACATGCAGCTCCTGTTTCTGGGAAGAGCTCTTTCAGAGCTGGCTCAGGCACTTGCCAGTTTGGAAATGTCCGTTCTGCTTAGAAAGCTACATAAAGTCTCACGGCAGTATTGCAGGCTCCCAGTTCCTACTGGAAATAACCTTCTGGTGTCATCCACCTGTAGCCTTGTACCTGCGCGTCTGGCAAGATCAAACGTTATTTTGAGGGTCAGGGTGAGGATGGGAAAGATGCCTGCTGCTCTCAGTTTTACACACAGTACTTCAGCAAATGTCCGCGTTTGCCAGCCCGAGTTCAGAAGACGAAGGATAGAACAGCTACGCAAATCACTGCGTGCGTTTGTGAAGTGGCCTCTTGTACAGCACATCTCGGTTTTAGTGCTTGATTTTCAGTCTAGTCACAGAGAGGTGTTGATATGCAGATCTGCAACCGCTGAAATTCCTTTGCAGCCAGTTAGAGCCAGGAATTTCCGTTGAATACATCTCTAGCATTTTTCCAGGTTCATGAGAAGAGAGTGATAATATATCATTGTTCCCAGCGGGGACATAGCTGCCTCCTAGCTGATGTCTGCTGACATGCATTAGAGCTGGGCTTGAACGGTAGCGATCGATAGTGGGAACTGCAGCTGCTGAAGCTGCTAAGTGCAGCCCTAATGTTCCTTATGCAAACATGAACACTCACCAGAGAACGCGTCTGCTCAAATGAGCAAAGAAACAAGATCGACTGCTCTGTTTGTTAAATTGTTCCCTGTATCTCCAGTTTTGGGTTTTTTGTGGTTTGCATATGTTATGAAAAAAACAGTGGCCAAAACTGCAGAGGGTAGTATGAGCCAGTCAAGAGAAGAGCACCTCTCTGTTTGGGATGTGAGTGCGTTGCCCACTCACTTAAGGGCAGGTGGCTATCATGGGCTATTGCTGAGCACACCAGGACTCAGCTAGCTGGGTTCTGCCCCCGTCTTCTGCTTAGTGTCCACCGATTCCTATCCTGGTGTAGACCAACGTGGGCAAAATTGTCCCTTACTCAGCTCTCAGGCAGGACTAGCGTATGGGAGTTACAGCCCTCTGCATAGCTCCAGGCAGCTCTCTGCTCCATCTAACACTAACCAGCTATGGATAACAACCAGTTGTCAACTAGCCAGCAGCTCAGCCTGAAGCTGGACCTGATTGCCCAAGTAGCTGAGCACCTGCTGCTTGCACCACATTGGCAGGAGCTGCACGTCCTCAGGATTGCCAGTGGCAGGAGTTGGAATTTGCTCATGGTAAAAACAAGTTCATTTGCTCTGAACACACAGCTGATACGTGGAGGGAGACCACTGTTATGACAGGCAGGCCCTGAGGGTCTAGGGTCACCTTCTTATTCCACCTGCAAGCTGGAGTAACTGCAGTGGTGACTGAGCTTCACAGCAGAACTGACCTCTTTCCCATTCCATAGTGCACAGAAAAGGGGACTACAAGGAGGAAAACCGCTTGATTTTCTTCTTTCTTTCTGCACAGTAACCCTGACCTTCATGGTGCACCTGGGCAGTGCTGTGTCTGGGAAGTTCACTCTCACCAGCTGGTCCCAGCATACTGACATCTCAGCAAGGCCAGTACAGTTCACTCCAGGTGAGGTACAAGTGTGTTTGCAGCCAATTGGCAGAGCAAGGTTATAAAGAAGGAAAGAGGGGAACCAGGAAGGTTGTGCTGGTGGTCCTCTGTGT
>JAOXOE010000702.1:8070319-8086766 GCA_028565055.1 Phoeniculus purpureus
GTCAGCAACAGACTGACAAGTGAGCCTTAGTGTGGGACCAGTGTGAATCTCTGTACAAAATAAGCAGCTCTGCATCCTTGGTCTGGCCCCTTGAAGAGCTTTGGGCCAACCCTATGGTCAGGAGGGAGCTAGATCCTGACTTGTGAAATGGTGGAAAAGGTGATCCCTCATTTGATGGCATGTGTGCACTCGGCTTTCTCCTGTTTTCATTTATCATCTAGAGATAAAAGCAAAGCTGCAGGCAAACCAGTGAGCTAAGTAGGATGAAAGATCAGTGTTTGCTTGTGTGTGCCAGGGGCTAGGAGCCTAGAGAGCCAGAGGCAACATTATGGGCACTTGAAGCAGCAAGTGTCCTGCTGTCTGTTCGTTGTCTAGGACAGGATCAAGATGAAAAAACAATGAGAACTTGTCACTGTGACTGCTTTGCAGAGGGACTGTCTGAAGGAGCTCCCTTTGGGAAGACTTGATCAGGAGAGATCTGCTTAGTTTTGAAGGCAAGGAGCCTTGGAAATGCTTCTGGTCTCAAGCTGTCTGAAGCTGAGGGTTCCTTGTGTGATAATGCTGCCTCAGCCAGCAGCACCGGCGCACATTCATCTGCGAGGAGCTGTGTGGGCAGACTGCAAGGAGCAGGCACGTCCTGGCTCACAGTCAGTGGTCTTCACTGCTGTCAATACTAAGCTGGACGCCAGCAGGAATTTATCAGTGGTTGTAAACCTTTGTGAGGTGTCACAGAGGGAAGGTGAAACGTTTCCTTCACTTATGTGACAAATTGCTAGGAGAGGTCGTTCTTTTACACTGTGAGCTGAGGGAGCATAAACCTACTAAGTCTTGTGTCCTACAGGGTGGCCACCTCAGCAGTTTGGGTGTGTGAAGAGTCCTGGTTCAGTTGTTGTTGGGTGCATTGTGCTGCAGCACAGTTAGCCTTGCAGGGGTCCTTGCTGTGAAGGCAGGAGGTTGCCCCAGATGGAAGACAGCTGAGCTCTCCTGATCAAACAGATTCAGTAGCTTGTTTAGATGCTTACCTGAGGAATATAGTCTCTGCAAGTTACCTTGAGGTTTTCCCCACCTGAAAGGCTTGCAGTAGTGACTTTACTGACCAGAAGAGCATGAAAGTCATCAGCAGACCACTGGTGTACTGTTTTAGTGCTAACACAATTGTCCCAGGCTGCATTGCCAAAGCCCTTATTGCTTCCTCAAAGTTTCCAGCTTGTTAAAAGCATGCAAAGATGTGCTCTCCAGTGTGCCCCCATCATCGAGTGCCCAGCAAGTCTAGGTTTGGATTTTTGTGTTTTAAGGGTTGTAGTTCCTCACTATGCTACTCCAGCTCACATCTCTGCCTCTCTAAAGCAAGAAATAGAGCCTGGAAAAGCAACGTCCTGCTCTTGAAGGAGTATTGCTTGGACTGCAATTTCTGTCCCACTGTTGTTACAGCTCTGCTTGTCTACGCGTACTGCTAAGGGGTATAGACCATCCACCTCCACTGACCCTAGACATGGAGGTGAGAGCAGCTGCTGCCTGAATTCTTAGTGAAATCTTCATGTGAGCTGTCCTGACCGTGTGGACCCAAGGGAGAGCTCTCTCTAGACACACGACTGGCTAAAGAATGCAAACAAAACTCCATAGAAGTAAAGCCACCAAGTGGTGGGGAGGCTGATTCTGTTGTGTTGAAGTAGGAGTTTCTGGCAGGTCTCTAAGGCACAGGTGGTAGATGTACCATCGCTGCTCTCTGCACAGACTGTTTAGCACATCAGTGACAATGGGCAGAAGCCAGAGCTGTTGTCTTCAGAGTTTTAATGCTAGAGGGTGAAAAGAAAAGCCAACACCTCCTTTCTCCTGTACCATCCCTCCTCCGAGGCTGTAGCAACTGCCTCTGGATGATCCCAGGTGAGTTTTAGTCATCTCTATTGGTATTTCTCTTACTACCAGTCTCCATTACAGGTGGAGCACTTTACATGGGAGTTGTTCGTGCCGGATTCCTATTTCTGGATTAACCTGACATTTCAGTGGGAAGGTTGTTTCTGTATCTGCTTTGTTTTACCTGGTGTGCATAAATGAATGACGAACAGTTGCACCACAAATGTCCTCCCTTCTCAGTGTCTGACTCAGCCAGCTGTTGTTCCTGTTTCCCTTCCGTAATGTTTAGTGAATGAGGACTGTTGATTTCCATATGGAGATTGGCTAAATCAGCAGCAATCCTCCAGACTTTGTGGATTTTCATCATTGCCGAGGGATTTGGTTATCCTGGGTAACGAGTCATCCTCTCTAGAGATAAGACCTTTCCATGCAGCCATTTATGTCCTCGAAACAACAGTGCCCTTCTACCTTTGCAATTTTTAACAGTGCTGAAAGATAGTGCTGCGTGACCTTGCTTTGGGCAGTGAGTATGGACTGAAGGCAGACAGCAACATTTTCATCTGTTCTCAGCAAAACTTCTTCCTTCCCAGTCCTCCTCTCCCTGTTTGCCCTGGTAATTGGAGATAAGCTGGACCCACACGGTTACGCAGCATCAGAAACGTAATCTAGACATCTCTTTTGTGAATTGCATTGCTGTTGTGCCCTTCAAATAGAAGTCAGATGTCTATAATCTATTTTCTGTGAGCTGCCTGGGAAAAATCAGAGCCACGACTATTGGTAGATACCTGTTTGAGGAACACCTGGAGGTGTCTGATGTTTCCGTAAAAACAGCACAATACTTCACTGAAAAGCCGCTTTGCTCAAGGACAGCTTTATCCACTTCCTAAAAGGAGATCAAACTCTTCGTGGGAGGGCAGGCAGGGGCCACTAGGGACTTTGATAAGGTGATGAAAGCCTTTAAGTGATTCATTTTCTGAGCAGAAGGGGAGTTCAGGCTGTGTGGGTCTAAAGAAGAGATTTTAAAATACCCTCTCGTGCTGTCTGGGAACAATGGAGGACTTGGTGAAGGATCAGGTGCATTTTCTGCCTTTGTGCCCTATCCAGGCCCTTTTGTCGTTGAACAAAACCTGCTTGCTGTGCTATGCAGTAGCTAGCCTAGTCTCAGGTTCCCAGAGCTGGACCACCTTCTCAGAGCATCTGTTCCAGAGTGACAAACTTGTAGAAAGACAGGGGTGAAAGTCTTAGCCGAGAGGAACCAAGAGTGGGGGTGAGCAACTGCACATGGGTGGTAAGAAATGTTGATGACTATTTTGTCAAGATACTGAAGTCCTCCAAGTGCAGGATAATTGTTACTTACAGATCTTGTCCCCGTACTTGGGACCTGCCTCTCCAGAGACCTCTTGGCTAACTATAAGCACATTCATGGTTTGGCAAGACTGAGGCAATGGAAAGCTTGAAGGAGGGGGAAAGGAGGTCTCTGGACCAGTTACAGAATCACAGAATGGTAGGGGTTGGGAGGGATCTCTGAAGATCAGCTAGTCTAACCCCCCCAAAACAGATCAAATCCAGGCCAAAAAGAGCTGTTTGGACAGAGCTGTTGCTTTGAGACTGATAAAGCTGCACCTACCTGCTCAGCACAGAAGGGCAGAGATCCTGAGGCTTTATTAAAAAAGGAATAGCTTCTGGAGCCTCTAAACACACAGTGGGATGCTCTGAAACCCTGGTTGTGTGGGATCTGGGGATTCTCAGAACTATAGCAATTACACAGAGTGTTGCACTTGACTGAAATTGAGATTGTGCTCCTTAGCCTTCCCCTCCGCACAAGTCTCTTGGAGGTTTGAATCGTTTAAGTGGTGGAAATGAGATCTAATGTTCCAGAATGCCCTGGCTTGGGTGGTCAGTGAAATCCTGTGTTGTGAGGCCCAGTAATGCTGGGTTATCCAGATTAGATGCTGCATCTGATTATCTTGCTGATAATCCTCCCCACAGTAATTTAATCAGGATGGGGATTGCGAGGCCAGGATCAGGCAGAAATAATGGGCGACTGCCCCCTCTCACATCTGTAGTACTTGGAACATCTCGGTTGTGGCAATGTCTGTCATACATTTAAATAAATTTAAGTGTGTGGTAGTGCTGTGTTGCCGCTAGCTTTGCAGCTGGAGCCTCTTGTTTCTCACTCTTTGTAGGTGAGAAGTCAGTTATTGAGTGGCTTGGGGTGACACAGATTCCTGCATTGGCTTTCTGTGTGAGAGCTCAAAGAGTGTGTGTGTGTGTGTGAAGGAACTGATATGTGATGCCAATTTGAACAAATTGGGATGGCAAAGGGAATGATCCAGTCCAGTAAGAAGAACAGATGGTGTTAACTTGCCTGTCACATACAGGCAGGACTTCTTGCCTACTGCTGTGGGAGAGCTGGGTGAAGTGATCCATGTTCTGATCCCATCTCTGGCAAAAGCTCTGTCGGTGTGAGGTGGAAATGAAACTGCTTGGGCATGTTCCTGAAGAGGCTGTGTTCACAGTGGTTAGTGTGGTCGAAGAGGCAGTGCTTTCTGGAGCACCAGGTCCTATAGAAAAACTGGTACCTGGCATATCCAGCTTTCCCAAACCTGAAGTGAATTAAGACCTCATTGTGAGCCTCAGCTAAACATGCACATGGGAATAAGAACAGGAAAAAGCATCTTTATAAGGGTGCACTTTTAAAAAAGGCGACTTCCTTTGTGTACTGACCCCAGTAGCTAAGCAGTCTTATTTCACAATGATTGGTAGTGCCTTGGGGTTTGTGATGCTGCTTCAAGCTGCAGACTGGAAGATAATGGGTGCACTTAGAGCAGCTTCATGCATGGAGCTGAGTGTCACAAGCTGTGCTGGGCTTTCACCACAATGCACGTAAGTCATGTCTTTGAAAGGCACTTGAGAAATGCTAATATGCTCAGAGGTGTGAAACGCGCCCTGTGCATTACCTGCAGCTTTGTAAGGACTGAGACATAAATACTGACTTTGGGATGGGGAAAACAGAGCTCGACATTTCTTAGTCCAGCCAGGAGAGGGCAGGGAGTGGTTCCTACACAATACAAGTGGCCTCGGGCTGCTGATGCTTAATGACATTTAATGATCACTGCCAAGGGGTGAGCACTTGCAGCTAAAGCTAGACGCTGACACTGGAGGAAGCATGGGGCAGCTGTGAGACAGAGCAGTGCTCAGCTCTGTCTGGTGAAGGAGGCTCATCCTAGCATGGGGATGAAAAGGAGCTGAAAAGCAGGAGAAGGAGGAATGAAAACCGAGGGAGAGAATGGGTGCTGCAGGAAGAGGAGGAATAGCAGGTGCCTGGCAGGAAGATGAGAGCTTTCCTCCATGTGGAAACATGGCTCGTGTCATTGTGCAGATGCCAGAACTGCAAGGCTTCATGCGTGTAGGAGGGCTGCAGCCAGCAAATGGGGGATACAGCTTAGCTGGAGCTCACAGACTGGAAGGCTGCTTTGGGAAGGAGCCTGCACACATTGGAGATGTCCCCTGAGAGGTGGCACCCCGAGCACTGCACTTAGTGTGTGATTTTTTTGTTGTTGTTTTGCTTAGATATTCATGACTTGGGAAATCTTCAGGATAAAGCAGTAAATGTTTCCAGCAAACGCTTTTATTTTGGAGCTCTTTGCCAGTTGGTGCTTTCTTGGTGTTGGCAGGAAAACATCTTCCCACTGGAAAACAACTCCATTTCTTTTCCCACTTGATGTTGCTACTGGCTTTTTTCCCTCCTTCCTTTCTGCTGCTGCTGTCAGCTGCAGATCCCATCACTTGGTGTTTCTGCTGCTCTCAGCCTTGATACTGCATCTTCTTGTTTCCTTGCAGTCTGCACTTTTGATTGCTATAACTGATTACTTCCCCCAGTCATCCTCAACATCTTGCCTTCTCATCCCACTGCAATGTGTAGCTTGTTGATTCACTGCCCTGGTTCATTCCACTCTTGGCTTCCTCTGCTCCGGTTACTTGGGGGTTCTCAAACCCTATTGCAATGCTGATTGTGCTAAACTCTTCCAGTTTTGCCACCTTGCTGACTAAATAGTTTTCCTCCTCTAGCTTTCTTGCTGGCATGGGATTCAGTCACAACTGGCCTCCTGCCACCATGAGTCTGTCCAAGTCTTCCTCCTCTGCCTTCATTTCTTTCTCTGACCAGAATCTCTTCCACTTCTAAGTTTAAAAAGAAAAGCAAACTGATGTGCTCTCCATCCTTGTCTCTTGGGTGTGAGAACAGGCTCCTTTGCCCATCTCCCAGGCTCCCTGTATTTGTTCCCATCCAAATTGTTATTCTTCCCTGCCAGTCCCCTCTCTATTCTGTAGCTGTTCCTTACAAAACAAACTCGCTATTCAAGACCCCACAGGTATGGTGATACAGCCTATCTCTGCACCTTGACTTGCCAAGTGCCTTCATCAGTCAGCCCTTCTTTCCTTTCGAGCCCTTACTCTTACCACCTGGGGTTCTCCTTCTCTGTTCTTCACTCCCTAGGCTCTCTTCCGTAAAGTCCCTTGGAGGGTGCTGGTTTTTCCTTTTGGCCTTTTGATTCGAAATTTGTGCAAGTGTCCTGTATTGCTCTGTCCTTGGGCTCTTTCTCGCCTCCCTTTACACCTTATTTGACTGATCTCATCCAAGCAGTAAATCGCCTTGGTCAATGCCTTGTTGTCTGAGTGAGAACAGGAGGAGACAGGTCTACCCTGAAGATCTCTGTCCAGATCCAGCAACCTGCCTCGATTGGTCTAGAACAGAGCTCTCCAGTTTCCCCTCACCTCCAGTTAATTTCTGCCTTTTCAGTGACAATGGACATTGCCATCAGGCCCTCAACTTGCTTGTCCCTTGCCTTGGATATATCACTGGATTCTCAGGTCACAGACACTTTAATGCACACTGCTGTGTGAAGTCCCCTCTCCCACAGCAAAGAGACTCTTCCTGGCATTCCCTTACTGACACAGGCTGTTTTCCTCCCTTGATGAGCACGATCTCAGGCTCCTCCTCGCTATGCTGAATGTTGCTTCCAAGGTGATCCTTTCCCCAGTTCAGTAAAATACTTCTTGGACCTGGTGTTTCTGCAAAGCCCCATGAATGCAGCAAATACTGTAAAAAATACCCAAGAAGTTGGGTGTTCCCCCCTCCACCCCATTCTCTGTGCAGCTGCTCCTCTGTCAAGAGAAGAATATCCTCATAGCGTTGTTCCCTAAAGCTGCTGCTTGGTTTTAGTTTTGAAAGATAACTCCTTTCACTGAGAAACATGAACACCCTTTTACTTCATCAGTCTGCTAACAAAAAGGTTCCAGAAATGCAGAAGATGAAAGAATAACCTTATGTGCAGTTGAAAATAAGATCCTGGGAAGGGGCAATAGTGATTGTGACCCTCCTGAGGCACATAGAGATCAGCTTTGGGCATGGCTGGAACGGGTGGTGGTAGGACTGTGCTCCTTGACCAAGTATCCTGTCAGATGGCTGCTGTGGCCAGGCCTGGTCTGGCTGATGGCTGTGGGCAGCACTCACACAGCTAAAAGCTCTGCACTGCTGTTATAGGGCTTCTGAGCCAGAGCGGGGTCTTCAAGGGCAGGACTGGAAGATGGGCAGAAAAACATGAGTCTTTCTGATCCTGTCTGGGTGGTAAACTCAGTGCTTTCTGGACTCAGCTCTTGAAAAGACCTCTGAGACTTAATCTGGACTACTCTCCATGTATTAGGCTCTGTAGAATAAAGAACAAACCCTCACAGGAACATGTGGTCCTTCCAACAAAGCGCTATGCTTGCTGCTGTCCATTTGAACACCTAACGGACAGCAGGTTACAAACTCCGGCCATGACCTCAGCCTTGCTTTATCTCAGCCTTTGCTGAAAGTTCTGCAACAAGAGGAACTGCTGCAGAGTGAACAGAATTTGAGTGACTTACTGGCTACACTGAGAGTAATCTCAGGGTCTTCCCTGGGTCTCCACTATTTTCTATGCTTACACTTAACTCTTCCTTGGAAGATGCCACTGAGTTGTTCAGACAAACAGGTATGCTGTGTCTACTCCATCTATGGCAAAAAGGAGGGGTGTACTCCCCAGGAAGAACTGAGCTCCTTTTAAGCAGTCGTGTTTCTCAGGTCTTTGGTTAAAGGTGCGTGGTTTGGTTCTGCAGATGGGTGATCTGCAGATGCAGCTGAACATCTCTGCACCTCTTGGCCAGGCTGTGATCATGGTTGCCAAGCGGGGAGCAAGTAAGCAACATCAAATTGTGTCCATCCTTTCAGGGATCTTCATGCTATTCCCTGATTCATACTAGCCCAGGATTCCGTGATGGATTCAGGAGATTTAATCAATCAAGCAAAGCAAGGTGTAAATAAATTAGTGTCTATATGCTCAGGCAAAGTAAACAACCCAACCAAACTTTCAGCAGAGGCAGACAGTGTCTTTCCAGGCTTATTAAATAAGCCATTGGAGACTGTCTGTGCCTAGTGTACAGCAAATTTGGGGACAGATGGTAGTTCAAGTACCCTTCTGAACACAGAAAGTTCAGTCTGGGCATGACTGGGGCTCTCCTGTCAGTGTCAGACCCTCTATCTCCAAGACAAGTGTCATCCTTGAAACTCAATTTAGGTTGCCACAGGGGTTAATATTCTCATTGTGTAGTTTATATCCCACTTTAAAGGCACTGCAGCAGAAAGCAGCAGCATCATCTCTTTGTACTACAGAACTGCTGGAAGCTGCTGTGGGTTAAAATGGATTTAGGGGTCAGGATTCACCCAGGCCAGTTAGAACTTACAATATTAGCTTCAGGGATCAGGTTTGTCCTACAAGCATGAAGAGCTGTCGTCTTAGTTTGCAGCCTTTCATGTCAGGAATGAAGGAGACCTATGGATGCTGCCTGTTCCTGCAGGCTTCATTCTGGGGGGAGTATAAGCCACCTTTTTTGTCAGTTTCTCCTGGAAAAGCACCTGAGTACTTGGGGCTAAGCATGTGGATGTTTGTCTTTACCATGTCTATTCAAGTGTTTCAAGTTTGTGCTACAGCAGGATGGAATCATGCGGTGTGGAGATGATATTAACTTCAACCCAAGAGCTGGTCTTCCACCTTTGCAGCTGAGACTGAGCCTGCTTAGTTAAGATTGCCCTCTGCTTTTGCCGTTCTTCCTTCTTCACTCCTCTTCCTCTTTTTGCTCTATTACATATCTCACTTTTTATTTCAACTCCTCAATATTTATCATGGTACCTTGCACGAGGAACTTGATTTCTGAGCCGGTCCAGTCTAGTGACTGTCGGTGGTGCCAGCGTTAAGCAACACTTACCTGCCTCCTGTATTTGGACAAACTCCGAGTTTCAGCTTATCATAGGAAGGTTCAGTTCCCTGTGGCACAGGAAAGCTCCACGACAAATACACGGATGCTGATTGTCCTGGCTGTGCAGGTTTTATTGCATTTGGTTTTTTCTAATGTTCTGGAAAACACGGAATTAAAATGACCAGGGTAAACAAAGGCAAGTGGGAAAAGTGCCGGAGCTGGGCAGGAGACCACTCTGTCTGCTTGTGCCCTACCTCAGTGATACTGGAGTGGGATTTTGATGGGTGTCGGTTGCAACTGAATGGCCCTCTTAGCTGGCATCTCACAGGACTGTGGGGTCTAAGGACAGAGTTCCCTACCTTGGAAATGGCTCTCACATAGCAAGAATAAGACAAAGAAATTGCCTCCTGGGATTTGGACCTCAGCAGGAGTCAGCCTGCTATGATTTCCTGAATGTTAATCAATGCTAACGACTATGAGCTAAGAGTTCTTTATTGTAGGAAATAGATGTATGAAAATAGGATTTTAAGATAAATTGTCCATTCCCTGCAAGCATTTGAGCACCTGGCTCTTAAGAGGGTTGAGCTGCCAGCAGGAAGCTCCTTCCTGCCTCTGCCCCGTAAAGATTTTCTTCCCTGTGTAAAGCATTCTGAGCAAGTGTAATTGCCTTTTTTAATCAAGTCAAATAACAGTTAGCGCTTAAGTAGCTCCCTTCAGCAACCTATTCTAATAGTTTCCTACATGAAAGTCTTAAGCTTTTATAACTGTGTCAAAATCTGACTTTTAGACACCTTCCTCCATTTCCCCACCTGGAAGAGAAGGTGATAAGCTGTTTACTACACTGAAGAGCTGTAAGTCTGTGGTGGCAAAAGAGGGTCTGAGAGCTAGCCCTGGATTACAAAAAAATGGGCATTTTGCTGCAAGGACTGAGAACCACCTCCAGCTTTCCTGGACTCTGAGGAGATCTGGATGCTCAGTGCCTCACAGAAGACTGAAATAGGGAGTTGAGCTGTTTGGGTCAACAGCTGAAGTCAACACAAAGTCTCTTGCTAACGTAAATGGGTGTATATGGTTGTTTATGAAAAAGAGCAGCAGCAGAAAGCTGGTGGTGTTCTACTAGCCCATTGCTGATGGTCAGAACCTTCCTCTGTGTCAATGCAAGGGTGGTTACCTCCATCCACTAGTTTCTTCCATAAGAATTTTCTTACTTAGTTGCAAAGAATTGCAAAGCTGCTCCCTTCTCCTGGTAATTTTGTGACTACTAGTGCTTTTTTCTTTATTACTTTATTAATGTAATGCTGGCTAATTAACCTTAACATCTTCTGATCAGTAGTTTGATGTAACTAAACTGGCTGCTCTTGCTCAGAGCTTGCGGGTTGCTGTGGTCTTTATTCCACACGCCAGCTCCTAGTGCACTTACACTGTGCTTCTAGCAACTCCTTGGATGGTGTAGTAGTTCCTGTCCTTCTTGTGCATAATCACCCTCGGGGTGGTAGATTACAGCCTGTAAAACGTCTTGTATTTTACCACATCTATAATATTAACAATTTATAGTCTTTGTTTACTCCCGTTTCCCCCCCACTATGTTCTTTACCTTCTCAATTGTGTTAGAGGTCCTTCCTGCTGCTGCTGTGTCATGGCCTACTTTCTTGGAACCTGCTGCTTTGGCTTGTGCTTATATGCAGCTCATGGCATGCAGACATCTTCTGAGCATGGTGTGGTACAGAGCTGTTTTGTTTTCTGTCCTGCTGGCTAACAACGGCAGCTAGCTAATGACGACCGTTGTTTTTTGGGAACAGATGCTTCAGAGTCCAAAAAAAGACCTCTTGAAGCACTTAGCTGAGTCCTGACCCTCATTGCTGCTGATTTCAAGGGAATAGATCCACGGTGAATATCAAGGTTAGTAATCATTCCTCCCTCTTGGTCAGAACTCAGTGCAGCTCCTGTTTGGTTGAGCTGTTTGTTGACTTTAAAACCCACTGTCTTTAAGTTCTGGGCAGGACATGTACCTTTCTCTCATCTGCAGTGGAAGCACCTCTGTTTCTGTCTGAAAAGTCTGATCTGGCTGCTGAAGTTGGCTTCTGGAAAGTGTGGGAACAGACTTGGCCATTGATACTCCTTGAAACCAAAGAGAAGAACTCGAGGTGGCTTCTGGACAGTTTTGAAGCTAGTTCCCCTAGCTCTTGAGATCATGCTTCAACTGGCATTGAGCAGATGAAATCCCACCACTGGTCATCTGTTCCATTGTGTAATACTCAGACTCATGAAGAAGTGCCTCATGTAGTCATGGTAGTGTGTGTGGGGCTGTGTGCATGGCCTTGCTGGCTGGTGCCTCTGCCCTCGTGAATGGAGATTCCCTCTAGAGAAGGAGGCATCGTGCCAGGGTAGCAGATGGGCAGGAGTAGCAGCAGCTGGGAGACCATGTATGATCATCACGTGGGCTTACAATCTGCAGCAATGCCAAAATGGCCACTTTGCTTTATCATGTCTGTGCTCAGAGTTGCTCCTAAAACAGCTGCTTCCAGAGGCAAGGTGTGTAATGGGGACAGGCAGCAGTGGCTGCAGCAGCCAGTGGGCTCAGCCCGGCATCCATCATCAGTAGGGAAAGCGTGAGGTTCCTTGAGGCTGGAGGCCTTGGTAATCATTTTCTCTGTCTGGAGCGCGATGTTAGAGCTGCCAAACTGAGCCTTTGCTGTTCCATCTCCTCTACAGGCCTCTCTGCTATGTAGCAGCACCTCCACATACACTGTCCTGCTGCCTCTGGGGACAGGAGTAGCTCTGTTCGCAAAGCGAGTAGGTGTGTTGGAGCAGGTAGCTCTCCAGTAGTGCATTCTGTGCAAAAGCCCTGCTGATCAAGCAATAGTGCAGGTGGTCCTGAAAAAGCCCTGCAGCAGCCCCACAGAAACCACCCAGGACTGACATCAAGGCTGAATAACTCTGCCTTTCTCCGATAGCCACCACCTTTCCATGACAGGAGCCAAGAACACACTAAAGCATGATGACAAATGCCTATACAGGGTGGTTTGTGCTTGGATTGAGCTGTCTTCTTAATTGGACCATGATGTCAGCTTTCTCCCAGAACTTGAACATTTGAGGAAAACAGTAAACAAGTGAGTGAAGGTCCCCAGCAACTTGGTACAGGAGAGTGGACCTTCAGAAACTTCTTCCACTTTGGCTGAAAAGGTGTGGGATGGGAAGGAGACCAGGCTCAGCACTTCCATATCTCCTGAGCGCTACAGTGTTTTGTTTTCCTGTGGTTTGGAGAACAACTTGATGCATTACTGAGATGCCATTAATGCGTGTGCCTTCATTTGATGCCTGTGACTTGCAAAGCCACAGTAGATACCTGACTTTGCTGATGGACTGGAGAAACAGTGATCTAATTCAAGCTGGTCCAGCTTGCTTGATACTTTAATGCAGGACACACTGTTGAAATCTAGAGTAGAGCACAGCCAGTATTATGTTCCTTCTTGCCGATAAGTAGTTCGAAATGTGATCTGTAAGCCTCAAGAGAGGGAAAATATCCCATGGATTTGTCCTCTTGAACTTGCTGCTTTGTATCAAAGAGAGAAGCCTCAAAGGGGCTTCATCCATGTTTGGCACAGAAAGGGGCTTCTTTCTTCAGGATGTTTTTTTATTTGAAGAGCACATGTCTTAAGGCCTTGTGATGGTTTCATGATCTGGAAAAGAAATTTTAATGTCCTGGATGTGCCCCAGAAAGAGATCTGATAAACTCTGATTGAAAATGCACGCGTGGATCAGTGTTTGGGTGTTTCACTTAGACTGTGCTCCTACCTGCTCTTACCTCGAAGGAAGAAATGCTTCCGAGTTTGAAACAGCACAGAACATAGCAGAAATGTTTCTTTGGAGGTCTTCTTGTGTTGCTCCCCACGGGAGAGCCTTCTTCATTCATAATTCATTTAGTTCTCCATGGAAAGGACCTCCACAAAGAAAAGAAACCCTAGCAGAAAGCAACCTACCTTTGGCCAGTGGGGAGCATGCCGTGGCTGTCCCTTTCAGGACACTGGAAAAACACACATCCTACATCTGCAAAACCTAGTCTTCATGTCTTCCTATGGCAAGGGGGGCTTATCCGGATGCCTGCAGCTATGAACTGCTCCCCAGCTTTTTCTGTGAAGCTGACCTAGTGGTGGCTGCTATCTTTCCAGGGAGCACGCAGCTTTGAAAGGAGTCTCTTTGGTTCCTTGATCGAGTGCCTGGTATTACAAACGGTGCCTCAGATGATGTTCTGGGTAACTAGCCCAGCTGTATCCTGAAAGTTAGGGTGTGTCTATGCTCTTACTTCTTCCTGGTGAAAGTTGGTCTTGAACCTGGATGCCAGGAGTCTTAGTGGTGTCCTGTGAGAGTTTGCCTGGCTTTAAGCTGTGGGAGCAGATAACCTGAGTCTTTTAAAAGATGAGGCTGAGGGATTACTGAGCCCTGTGGTGTGTGTTCTGGTTGCATTTGGAACACTAGTAAGGACTTAGGGACCTTGAAAATGTTACTGTCTCCTTGCTTTCGGGAAAGCCTCAAGGGTTGGCTCTGGAGTGTATTCTGGTCAGCTTGGCAGTGAGGATGGGTACTGACAGACAATGGGGAAACAGAATCACTCCAGGTGATGGCAGAAACAGAACAACAACAGACTTTTAGGATTTGACTAGAAGATCAAATTAAATTTCTAGGTTCCCTATAGCACATTTTGGTGCTACGCTCACCCGCAACACCTGAATATTCACTCCTCAGATAAAATAAAACCAAAGTTACTCTTCACAGGAACATAGGACCTAGTACATGGGTAGAGGCCAGTTAATGCGTGATGTCTTCGCGGTGGTTTGTTGTAGTTTGAGCCTGATTTTGGAGAAGAGGGTTACTGTTGCAGTCATGGGAAGACAATTGGGAAGATGGAAGCTCCCCCCTGCTTCAGTTACTCACTTGCCTCTGTAAGTTTGAGCCGAACAGAGACTCTGTGAATAAACATATTTTGGAGAGGGAAATACCTCTGGGACAAGTTTCCTGCTGGGTTTGGGTCTTTCGTTTTGGGAGAAGCTATGAGGTCACTGGGCTGAGCACACAACGGCAGCCATTTTTTACCCTGGAGGAGAGAGAACTTGTGGAACCCCAGAGATCAGTGGAGAAGAGTTCCTGCAAAATCACTGTAGAGTGCAATAGAGTAAGAGAGTCCTGTCTGTACCCCATGGATGATGACATGCTGGAGCACGGGAATGCCCCTGAGGACATGGAGCAGGCAACTTATCCTAAAGGAAGCGTTGCCTTGGAGGAAAGGAGCTGGGCTGGAGCAGTCAGATGCTGGCATAACCCACAGCCTGCAGAAAACCCCCACACCAGACAGAGAAAGATCATGAAGGGCTTGTCTCCTGTTGTGGGGAGGACACCACATTGCTACAGCAAAAAGAACTGCTGATTTTTCCTTCAAAAGGAAAGCAGATAAAGGAGCTGGGCCCCAGCACATAAGCACCATATGATGGTTCTCTGTATATTTGGTGATTGGATTTGAATTAAATGTGGTTTGGTTTTCCCCAGCTGAAGCTGTCCCTTTTTGCCTGTGACTCATAGGTGGTAAGTGAACCCTCCTTGTTCTTGTTTCAGCTCGTTAACACTTGCTAATTAGAATTCATCCCAGACCTAGTCAGTGTGGCCAACCAACATAGATCTTTGTTCAGCTCCTCTGCTTCTAGCTGATTTTCAGGGGCATGTTCTTGCACTAATATGCTGTCTCTAGGTGCCCTGACACCTTCTGGGGTGAGAGCTGAGACTGGAGCAAGCTTTCAGAACGGTCTGGACCCTGTACTGAGGTGGCATCACATGCACAGCTTTAGCTTCCATCACCGAATTCAGATTTCTGCTTTGGGATGGAGAAGGCTGCAGGCAGGACACAGGTTTACAGGAGCTTAGAATGAGAAGACATCTATGACCACAGACTGTCTTGCCAGCCGTAGGTGAGAGGTGAATAGAAACACTGGGCTGTATAAAGAAACACCAGGAGAGAAGAATTAACGGCTCCTGTATTTAGAAACTTAGGCAGTGCCAGAGCCATCTATCCTGTGTGCAGCCCTCAGCACAGTGCGTGCCTTGAGCTGCTTTTCCAGTAACACAAATCATAAAAATAAGCACAGAACATCCTCATTCTACCAAAGCTGAAAAATCTGGGGAAACTTAAGAGCTACAAGAATAATTCCAGTGTGGAGAAACTTCCTTGTGGGGGTGAACTTAAGAAGTTCAGTCTGTGCTGTCCGAAGAAGTGACCTGATCCTGGTCTGAATGCTCTACTGACTTCTCATTAGCAGTGGGCTGCTCACAGTCAAAAAGAATAAATCCAGACACTGCATGCAAAAGTGGCAAAACACAAACTAGCCGTGAGGTGGGTGGTTTGTGAATCAGCACCGTGAATCATGAGACAGCATTACCCAGAGGAGGCCTGAACCTGGGACTGGGCATCTCTAAGGAGATCGTCTCTATATCTGCAGCTAATGAGGGCTGGGCTTGGTTTATCTGACACAGAGAGACGGGAGGGGATCACACCTGTAACCAGACTGGTCCGGGGGCTGCCTCAGCTCAGGTGCCGTGCACAAGCCCTGTGAAAATCTGCTTGGCATGATGGAGGGGTGTGCTGGTCCCGGGTCCGGAGAAAAAGTCTTATGAGGAGCAGCTGAGAGAACTCTGGTTGTTTACTCTGAAGAAAAGGAGGCTGAGCAGAGACCTTATTGCTCTCTACAGCTACCTGAAAGGAGGTTGTCAAGGGGCGGGTGTTGGTCTTTTCTTTCAAATAGCAAGTGATAGGACAAGAGGAAATGGCCTCACATTGTACCAGGAGAGGTTTAGGAACGTTAGGAAATGTTTCTTTACTGAAAGGGTGGTCAACACTGGAACGGGCTGCTCGGGGCACTAGTGGAGTCCCCACCCCTGGAGGTGCCGAAAAGCTGCGTAGTCGGGGTACTTCAGGACATACAATCGCTGAGGTTGGAAAAGACCTTTGAGTCCAACTCTAAACCCTGTCCCTAAGCTCCACACGTACACGACTTTTAAACACGTCCAGGGGTGTTGATTCAGCCCTCCCCCTGGGCAGCCTGTTCCAGTCCCTGACGCCCTTTGCAACTGAGAAGTTTTTCTTGATGTCCAACCTAACCCGCCCCGGCACAGCTCGTGTCCATCTCTTCTCGGTGCTGTCGCGCCGACGGCCGGACTTGGTGATCGTGGAGGTCTCAGCCAACCTTGACGATTCCGTGACGATTCCACGCCCGGGCGCTGCTTGGGGGCGCATCCCGCATTCGGGGTGCGGCGGTGCGGCGGGGGCGGT
>JAOXOE010000702.1:8086866-8112662 GCA_028565055.1 Phoeniculus purpureus
GGTGGAGGGGGGCGGTTGGTTTTGGCGGGGGGGCTGCGTGTGTGTTAGCGTTTATTTATTTTCCTTTTGGGTGAGACAGATGTTAGTTGGCGATTTGTTTTCTTAATGCTGATGATTTGCATAATAAATAGGAGGTCTGTCCCATGATTTTTCGTCACTCGGCGACGGGGAGATTTTTAGGAGATGAGAAGCATTTCGTAATTAGAATGGCTTTGCAAAAAATGAATTTTTAATTTTTGTCTTGAAACGGGAAGAACAGGGCTGTAGCGCTCTGCCCTCATTACGTTGCATGTTTAAAACATTGGAGCATCTTGATAAATTGGGGGAAGTGCCCGGTGTGTTGGCCCGTTGAACTGGCCACCAAAGAAAGAGGAAATCATTAGATGCTGCTTGCCGAGCCTGTGTTTGCACACACGGGGTCATGGCTCCAGTCCACAGATAGTCCTTCGTGCTGGGCATGTAATATTTCATTTCCGTAGTCCTACGTGTTTATTTACCTTCTACCTCTACAGCTGCATCAGACATTGTACGTTCAACTGGTACCTGAACTCAAAATCTGTAAATGTTAATCACTGATTAAATATTGATAGTAAATCAGTCCATGCAGTGGAAAGGCAAGTTGCCATTCCCACCTAACCCTAGGTGTCCATTCTCATGTATAACACAAGTCTTGGAGCTGTTTAATTGATAGAGATCAAGGCAGTGGGGGAATGTGGACTGTATTAATGCAAGAAAAATTATGGTAGACTTGTATAACACAATACTACATACCTTCTAGGGAGCAGAGTGAGCTATATTTAAACCTCAGGTTTATTTTTGTAACTATCTTGTCAATCAGGGCTATAGTTCTCCTGTGTGGGAATATCTGATTATATGCTGATTAAGAAAGGAAGCTATTTCAATCATATGGAGGCAGTATGTCCTATAAAGTACAGTTTCTTGTGGGCAGTGATCAATAAAACTACCAGGGTTTGAGGATAGGCAAGTAGCTTTTTTTTTTAAAAAAAAAAGAGTAGCTTTTTTTCCTTTCTTTTTTTTTTTAAAAAAACAGAAGCATATCTGCAGTGACTTGACTTAGATTAAAAGCCTACAGCAGTCAAGTCCAGCCTTGGGATTTTTTTGGTTTTGCTGTCCATGCTATTTTTGCTATTAACCTGAAATGTGACACCTTTACTTTTTTGCATGTCTTGCTGGTACATGTCTTGATGCAAAACAAATAGACTGTGACTTCAGTAATAACACATGATGTGCCTTGTCATAGCACTACAGAAGCAGGCAAAAGGCTCTCTGTGGAACTTCTCATGAAGCTCATGTAGCTGAAGGAGTTGTGCAGGAGGCAGGAAGGTATCATCTGCAATAAAAGAAAAAAGGTCCAGCTAGCTGGTAGGAAAAGCAGCACCTGAGAGACTATTCCTGTCTTGTGGAGACAGATAGCAACTGTCACGATGCTGTCGCTGCCTGAGTTGGCAGTGAGCAGCTGAACAAGACAGCCTTTTGGGCCACTGGTACTTGTGTTTAATAAATGCAAGACAGGCTCTACAGCAATGCATGTTCTCAGGCTGTTGGCTTTGGTGGAAGGGTTATTAAGAGATAACCCCAAGAATCTTTTATCTTTTGCAAAATATTGTCAGCAATTTTCTCTTAGTAGAGATTTTCATTGCCAGAATGGGAATGCCAGGTGGGGAACTTTTTGGGTTTCCTCTATGCAGCGAAAAAGGGCTTTTTCAGAGTAAACCCAGCAGAAATCCAGGCACCGGAATGAGGCAGGTCCAAAGTAAAGATGACCTTAAAGGAAATACACAAGCAACTTTGGCATCTCAATGAGGACAATCGGAAAGCACAAGTCGTCTCCTCACGGCAGGGATCCAGTTTTGTTGGCACTGAAGTAATTTTTGGAACTCGGTGTAGGAGTAGCGTGGAAAGACCTATGGTGCACAGATCTATCAGTCTAACTTAGTGTATGTGTATAGTGAGGCACAATGAAGGACATCTACCATGAGGGGAGGGTACAAGTCAGTCGGAACCATTCTCATCTTCAGCTTTTGTTGCTAATTCTAGATGAACTTGCAATTGCATTGCCCTACTAGAGACTTGTTTACATTTTATTTTCATTACTAACCAAGCCTCTGCATTGCAAATCCTGCATTATAAGATTGCTGTTTGTATATGGTGCTTCTCTAAAGTCATCCGTTGCTTTTTAAATGCATCCTTCTGCAGCCTTTCACCCACCCCTCCAGTCTTCCTCAGTGCAAATCTTAATTCAAAATCAGCGTTATGCAGATACTGGAAAAGTGTGTGCACTGTATTAAGCAATATAAGGTCTGTTTAAGAAAACATACCTTCTAGTTCCTGAAGTCCACTGTCCCTGGTGATTGCTACGGATGTTTCTGCTTATGACTTGCCATCCCAGGACAACTTGGTCATCTGAATGTGACTAGTGCTGATGCTTTTCAAAGCCTGCAGTCCCCTAAAAAAAGATCTAAAGGCCCATCTCCGTCACTGCTCAGAGCAGCCATAACTGATTGTGCTGGTTGGGCTCATCCATGAGACTGAGGGGAGAAACACTTATTCTAGTTTATATGCAGTGGGGTGCAGGACTAAGGACTTCACTATTGTAAGGTCTATTGCAGTAAGAGTTCAAGCAAGAGGGTCCTGATGTGTCCCTTGGAGCAGGTGTTGGTGTTGGTGCAGCCTCTGCCTCTTTCCAACAGTCAGACCTGGCTAGAGATGAGTATCCTGTACTCCTCCTGGCTTATAAAAGATAAATAATTGTAGCACTGCGTGGATCTGCAATATTACTGATGCTTCTTAGTGGTCTAAAAGTAACATCTGGCCTCAGCTAACTTACAGCTTCTTTGACTTACTCTGTTCTGCATATTCACTGTCTCCAAACCTTTTCCAGCAGTGAAGCTTAAAAGTTGTAGCTGCTTCCAAAGCTCCTTAGGCAACAGGGAAAGGGAGGGCATGGTGGGTGAGGACTTGGTTTTGCATCTGCTGCCTGATCCCTGTTCTCTGAATCTCGCCACTACAGCAGTTCCTGTAGGCTGCAGCAGTAAGCGATATCACACCAGGCATCCCGAGAGCTGGGCTTTGCCAAAGCTAACAATAGTTAATGTGGAGGTTAAAGAATACTTGGTCCTTTGCCAGATTCTTCAGTCACAGTCAGAAAGACACTTAGCAGGGGAAGGAACGTCACACAGTGATGTTCAGACACAGAGGCTGGGAAAGAAATTAGCCATTCAAGAGTCCAGCTGCACAGTGTGGATCATATCCCTGGGCTTCTGGATGGAGTGGAATGGGGACTGCAGGCTAGCCTTGCTGCAGGGAGAGCTCCCTTCCTCAGAAGCTGCTGTACTGTTTTCTGTAATCCTGGAAATGCAGGGAAATCCCTTTCTGGCAGTGAGGGAGAAAAGACATGTTACTACTTTTGTCTTCTCTAAAGTGGAGTTTGGGGGGCTTGATATGCCGATGTTTCATGGGAGGCAGGGGCATGCTGCCTGCTGGGGCTTCTGCAAGGACCCAGACAGTTCCTGATGCTTTTGTGCTAGGCACTGGTGGCCCCAGTGATGTTTCTCTGCCTGGCTGTGGGGCAGGCTGCTGACAGCATAGGATAACGTGTGCTGTTAGCTGGAAGGAAATACAGCAGGACTTGTTCTCATCAGCAGGTCTACTGGGATAGCAAAGCGAAAGCATGTTGCTGGCTACCCCACTGATACCTGGATGTGCTCTTGACAATCCCTTGAGCCATGGTCCTGCCCACTTGGATAGTACGATTGGATTAGAGAGATGTTCTCCATGCAGTGGGTCTTTCCCCAGGAACACCAGCCTAATGACTCAGAAGGCTGTGTGGTAAAAGCCAGGGGATTCGGCCTTACAACTCTCTTCTGTTGGAGGGTCCCAAAGCAGCAGGGCTTTGCAGAAATGTCTGCAGAGGATGTCTCTTCAGCGACTCTCCCAGGCAGATGTTGCTGCAGTACTGCTATCCCAGTAAAGTTCTTGTTCCAGTCACAAAGGCTGGAAGCAGGCTTTTTGCACAAAAGCCACAGAGCTGTTGTTTGTAGATGTGCAATATTCAGCCCTTTAAATGACGTCCTGTAAAGTAGCAGTAAGATCCAGTGTACCTAGAGTTCAGAGTTGCCCTTCATAGAGCTGGTAAACAGACCTGAGCATTTTGCTCTCACTGTCTTGTGGTAGGTTGATCAGTCTCTCTTCAGTGGAGCTGCTTTGAAGCCTCCTTGGCCAGACCCAGTGTCGTAGTCCAGCTTTCTCTGTGCAGCTGTCTGTATGCTATGCCTGTAAAGGACAGAATCTTCACCTTGAAGAACTTGTGATCAAAACCCAGTAAGAGCTGAGGGTTGCAGATGGGCTTTCTGGACAAAGTGAGAGATGGTGGCAAGTGAGAACATGCAGTTCTGGAGATTGCTGTGCACTGTTCCCAGCTTTGTGGCTTTCTTCAATGATCAAAGAAAAGATCTGGGTGATCCTTGCTGTAGTTCATATCCTGGTGCTGTTTGGGGTGTTCAGGTCAACACCTACCTCATCATGCATTTTCCTGATGGGTGAGTGTGCAATGCATACATGTATTGAAGACATGTATTGAAGTAATGTAGATTGCGTTGGTGAAGACTGGGTCACACAAATCTTGGTTACTTCATTGTAATGGAAACAAGTAGTGGCACAGTTACTTTTGTTATGAAACTGTTCATTTTAGAACCAGTATAGGTTGGTACCAGTATAGGTTGGGGACTGACCTGTTGGAGAGCAGTGTAAGAGAAAGGGACCCAGGGGTCCTGGTGGACAGCAGGATGACCATGAGCCAGCAGTGTGCTCTTGTGGCCAAGAGGGCCAACAGTATCCTGGGGTGGACCAGAAGAGGGGTGATTAGCAGAGCAAGAGAAGTTCTTCTCCCCCTCTGCTCTGCCCTGGTGAGACCACATCTGGAGTATTGTGTCCAGTTCTGGGCCCATCAGTTCAAGAGAGATGTGGAGCTGCTGGAGGGTGTCCAGCGTAGAGCAATGAAGATGATGAAGGAAGTGGAGCACCTCCCTTATGAGGAGAGACTGAGGGAGCTGGGTCTCTTGAGCTTGGAGAAGACGAGACTGAGGGGTGACCTCATTCATGTCTATAAATTTTGAAGGGTGGGTGTCAGGAGGATGGATCCAGTGTCATCTAGTGATAGGACAAGAGGCAATGGGTTTGAGCTGGAACAGAGGAGGTTCCACATCAATGTGAGAAGGAACTTCTTCACAGTGAGGGTGACAGAGCACTGGAACAGGCTGCCCAGGGGGGAGTTTTAGAGTCTCCTTCACTGGAGATGTTTAAGACCCGTCTGGATGTGTTCCTCTGTGACTTGATCTAGGTGATCCTGCTGTGGCAGGGGGATTGGACTGTATGATCTTTCGAGGTCCCTTCCAATCCCTAATGATTCTATGATTCTATGAACAGTTGCATCTTTTTCAAGAGGGTCAAAGGCTTTGTCGAGCAGCTTATTTTGCATACGGAAGGTAACTGCGTGCTCTCTGCCTTTCACAGTGATGTGTCTCGTCAGACCCAGGGCATGTTACTGAAGCCAATAGTTCTCAAACAGGGTTCTTGAAGTTGGACCCAGTGAAGGATGTTTGGGAATGTACATAAATGCCATGATCTTTTAGTATGTTTTTTTAGTACCTCCCCTGTGCCCCAGGCTGGATACTTCCATATGGGCACCAGCTATCTGTGCAACAGGGGGACAATTTGGTTCACTCACCTTAACACCTTATCCTTGAGGCTGGAGTGGGAAGCTGTGAAGATTGCTTTGTTCCTGCGCCTCAGACTCCGTCTCCACTGAAAGATGGAGGAAGTGAGCATAAGGCAGTAAGCTAGCACCGCATGCCTGCTTTTCTCATAATGCGTTTCAGAAAGCAATTGAAATGTCTGTTCCTCTTATGCTAGAAATCACATTAAACACAACACAAATATGACTGTCTTGGAACAGCTCAAAGATGGTAAAGAACTCTGGTTGCTGTGTGGGACTTGCAAATAAGCAAATTTTGGTTAAGTGCTGCTACCTAGAAGAGCAAGTAAGTCTAATGCCTTTAACCGTGGTTTGGTAGCTGCTGAAATATTGTGGGCAGACATCTGCAGCTTCTGGATGAGAGGATGACCCAAGCCTGCCTGATGCTGGGGAAGGTGGATGTGGTAGCCCATCTGTGCTTTAATGGGCCTTGTAACAAGGAGGAAAAGTGTAAATGGCCTTGTGTTCCTTCCAGGTGGCTTGTATTCCTTCATACCTACAAACCTACCGTGTTACTAAAACAAAGAGGGAGAGGACCCTAATGACAGGCTTAAATGTTATAAAATTAGGAGAAGGACTTAGTCATATGGCTATTATTAAAATACCCAAGAAACAGACAAATGCCTCCACCCCACTTCCACAAGTTACGTGGGAGCTGTGGAAGTTGCATTTAGCCTGAATGAAATGCTAGAGTAATTTTAAATGATTTTTAAAAATAAGTCGTTCTGACATACCATTTATACATATAGTGGCTGGAATCATAATCTGTGGGTATGTTGAGTAATGACCTGCATGCAGCTGTTTCATCCTTGGTGCACTTAGGGTCCAAACATTTTTTTTTATATATCCTTAGGGACTTTTTAGCAATTTTTTTCCTTTCTCATTGCAACTTTTCTCTTATCCGCTCTTATCTTTCTCTATCTACTCTGCTATTCAGATCCTGTCTGAATTGCATGCATTCCTAATGTGCAATAAAACTTGATATGCAGAAGCCAGTTATTTAGGGAGAACAGCAGAAACTATTTTAGTCTGTGTCTTTTGACCTATAAATGAGATAACAACATGATTAATTTTTACATGAGAAACTTGGTGGTTATTAGCATGGTAAAAGGTAATTTGACAGTGAAACATATTCCGGATGAGCTCAATAATTAATGCTTTCATTCAAAGAATAAAGATTTAAATAATGCTGTTGTGCTAAATGATTGAAGAAACTGTTTACTATTTCCCTGTCAGTGATACAAGGCCATTTCCTTTTTTGTATCTTCTATATTCCTGCTTTTCTGAAGTGTTCTTTGTACTCAATAAGAGTACAAATCATCACGCTAATTCATTGAGTTGCTTTTCCTGGGTCCCAGGTTTGGATGAACCTTACGGTATGATACTTATGCAGGATACACATTGAAAGCTTCAGCTTTTTTCTCCAGATTGAATTAAAGTATTTATGGTGTCGTCATGTTTCAGTAGAGATCTTGTGGCTTGGGATGATGGCTGCTCAATAGAGTGCAGGAGCAATACTGCGGCATGCCTTGAGCCATGCAGCCGAGGGAGGGCTGTGCATGCATCAGGATGTGCACTTTCAGAAGTAAGGCGTTTGACTTGCTATTTTTAATAGCATGTGCAAAGCAAGAAATCAAGAAAGTACAGAGGAGCATTTCTAATTTGGAGAACTGTTTTTCTTGATCTGTGCTTCTTCCCCTTGTGTTTTATCCCTCTATTGGAAGCTGCTTTAGGCTGCCTTTATCCACCATCACACTTCACTAGGTAAGGTTAATTTACTGAACGTAGCCACTGTGGGAAGACAAGCCAGAAGTGCTGAACGTTTAACTGGCACAATGAGGGAGAGTTGTCTCGCTTCTCAGTCACTGAGAACATGTCATTAAATGCAAAAACCACTTTTCTTGAATTTAGTGACATGTCCAGAAGAGGTTGACAAGGAAGAAGGCCTCTCCAGGAAGGTTGAAGCCTATCTGGGCACTAAGTTTCTTATGCCATGCTTATTCCAACATTAGGTGCTACCAATGATTTATATTTTAAGTTTTATTTTTCTCTCACAAGTACAGCCAGTCAAAGATTATTGGCAGGATGGGGACACTCAAGAGTTGTGATAGGTCCTTATTCAAGAACTAAAGACCTTGAAGTCTGTTCTAGCTGATGTTGGTCTCTGATATTACTCTACCAAGGAGCCTGAATTCTAAGTCTGCTTCTGAATTCTCTGTCCTGCACCTTCCTCCTCCTATTCATTTGCTGGTCTGTATTTCCCTCTCATATCTGAGTTTCTACCATTACTTGGAGTGCTGAAGAGCTGGATCCAGATGTTGTAGATAGAATTTGGCTGCGATTTGTTTAGGAGCTTGGGGCTGGAGTTGCAAGTGGCTGTACAGTTTGAAAGATCAAATATTTATCAAGTTCAGCGGTGGAATAAACTTATACCTTGGAGGACAACCATTGGAGCTTCATTTTTTACTGATGTGCAGTCCTGAGTTTGTGTTTCAGGCAGAGCTTCAGTGAGTATAAAAGCTGTAAAACCTTCAGATAAGAATACCTTGCAGCAGTGGCTTTAGAATGGTAAGAAACAAACAGAAATATTCTAGATGTCCTTTCGTTATAGGTGCTATTATTTTGAGATTCAGCTTAGTTTTCTGAAACTTTGTCTAGGAAAGGATGTACAGTATGAAGTTGTTCTTTATTTGAAAATCATTGCACCTGCTATTCATTTAGAATAACCCCAAATTCAGTCTTCTATCTAAGTGCTAGTGGCTTCAACTGTAACTGAGAGGGGAACAGCAGTAATGCCAATAAATGAGCAAACATGTAGAATCAAGCACTTTCTCGTAAGTGGGGAAAAAAAGCCCTACTTGTATGTAAAGGAAGACTTGGTTTTCATAATTTGATACTAATGAGCCATTGCAGCATGTTCAAAGTAGAATGAGGTTCCTCAGCCAGACCTGCTCTCTGTGACATTTTCAGCTTATTTGATCTCTTTGGAAAGCTCAATCTGAGCTTTCAGAGGTATTTTCTAGCCTTAAATTCATATTCTGTTTTAGTATTGACCGGTGCTCCTGGTATTCTGAGTTTGCCTGCTAACCAGGGCCATGCATTATCAAATAATTGCTTTGACCAAGTCAGCTGCTAATTTTTAAACTTTTTATCCCTATTAGTGTGTCCCAGTGGAGGAATTGCCTAGTTCAAATTGTAGCCATTTTGGTGCCATATGAGAAGTGAGGGAGAAATCAGCAGAGAAGCTTAAAAATTATTGTCTTGGCTCTCCTCTTCCAGTAAAGATTTAAGTCTGTGGAGCCACTCTGGATTTGTACTTGTATAGGTAAAAGCACCATTTGGTCAGTAGGCAAAGGCCAGATCTCCAATACCTTACCTGACTGAAAGCACAATGGAAATCCTACTGATTATATGGTATAAGACCTATTTCAATGCCTTCAGATCTTAATTACTTAAGAAGTAGTGAAGGCTTCAGGAAGCCTTTGTGTTGGTTTGAGGGGATGTTAAAATAACAAACAGTTATGCCTGACTTACCTTTTGTTTTCTTCCTACCACTGTGAAGGCAGTTTGCTGTATTGGAACAAATTACATAGTTCAGACGCTTTTGTGTTAGCAAACTGCTATTAAAATTGCCTTATCTTCAAAAATCAGAATATGCACCCCATCTTGAAAATTACTATTAGTTTCAGTTATAACAAGTGGCTCTGTGCCAAGACATGTGTCTGACATTCCTACTGAACATACTACTAGATTATCAAGTCCCTGGATCACCTGTCAGTTTTATTTGCGTGATTCATCTGACTAACCTGCATTTCACGCTTTCCTGCCTGAACTGTACTTGTACTGCAGTCCCCCCCCCAAAAAGTCAACATCCAGGAACAGCACAACTGAGGTCATTAGGGGTTAGGGGGTTTTGGGAAAAAAGCTGAACAAAGCAGCAGCTAGGGTTGAATTTTCCACCTACTTTGACTAGAAGGTTCCCAGAAATAGTGAGGACAAGCCTGACACGCTGAAGCAGTGCAAGTGTGCAGCCGTGGGCAGTGTACGAAGAACAGAGTATGTTTAAAAATATTTATTTTTTATAGTAAGAAAATACTGGGTTTGATTAAATTGTCCCTTCTGTGGCACCGCCCTAAGGCTGACGACAGCAGAACTGAGTGCAGAATTTAGCCTCCTGTTCTGCTGTCTGTGAAATCGAGAACAAGGTATTGAGGCCGATGCTGAGCTCTGCACACAGGGGGATCTTCTAGTGCAAGCAATGCTCTGTGCTGGGCAAGTCAGTCAAATGGTAGAGATCTTGTGATTGATGGCCAGCTGTGGGCATACTGCTATACAGATGAAAACATGGGCAGTTCTTTTTTTATTTAAAGGTTTTCAGGATCAGTGATTCCAGAAGAGCTGCTGCATCTCGGCTCTGTTGAAGCCGACATCACCACCACTGAAATCAGTTTGTGCTCACGTGGAGCGTGAGTTTATTCTCAGAAATCTCCGAGGCAAGGCTGGCATACAGCTACTTTACTGCTTTTGTCTTACTGAAGTGATCTTTGCTACCCAAAAGACACGCAGCAGTTTGGTCATCCAAGCCAAACAGAGCATGGACTGAACACAGCTTTCCATCGTGTCCTGAAAGTGTCTGTGGTGGGTAGTTGGCTTCGAGATTAGGAAGGACCATGTGGGCGGAGACACCCCACTTCTGTTCATCCCCTGTACATTCATATCAATGCTGTAAGTTGGGCTTTGGCTAAAGGCCTGGCGGGGGCACACAGGAGGTTGTTTAGCACTTAGCTTTTCTCCATGGTTCCTCAGATGTATGAGGGTTTGGTCCTCTACAGTTTCCTGCATGTGGGCCGTCTGCTTTCTTAGTGTCAGGGCCCTTCCTTTCAGCCTTAGAGGAGGTTGGTCAGTAGTCTAGCAAAGGACAGTATATGACACTTCTGAGTTGCCCACTGCGTGCCGGAACACTGAAATGTGTACCTGCCTCTTCAGCCTCCTGTCTGCAGAGGAGCTGCCTAGAATCACGTCCCATTTCCTAAGGTTTCTGTGCCTAATCGGATAAAGCCCAGTATGTTTCATACCATTCAGGCCAGTCAAGGGCTGCTGGGACTCTGCACTTACTGATGGGTGCACACAACACAACTAAACAACTTCACCGCCTGCTGTTCTTGTAAGGAAGCATTGCAATAGCCAAGTCTTGCTGATATCTCAGGGACTGTGGGTTTCATGGGATGCTTTTAAGGCTCTTCCAAGTGGAGGTACATACGGACCATAAAGCTTTATAAGCTTTTATTATTTCCCTAATGAACCCTATAGCTCTTTTCTCTGATGTATGGAGGCTAACTTCATGGGGAAAATGCTTATTTACACCTTTCCGTCTTAACTTCCTCTGTAAAACCAAAACAGAGCTGTTCACGAGCAAAGGAGAGCCACGCAGTCAGGAAAGCCTGTGTATTCTTCCCTTAGAAATGACTTTGTTTCAGTCCTAAGTAACATGTGTTCTGAAATTATTTCCTTTAGGGAAAAAAAAGTATAGAACAAAACCCGTTCTAAGCAAAGCAAACAGTGATGCTTCATTTAAAACTTAACTGTGTATTTTTTCATGGCATTCCCCAGGGCAGTTCAACGCAACTGGTCATGAAATTGCAAGACTATAGCACGTATTTCTGTGCAGAAGATGCCAGCTGCAAATGTTCTGCCCTGGCTTTTCCAGTGGTTACTCGCTCAAATGCCTTGCAAGGAATGTGAAATTATTTACCTCATGAAGATGGCTGATCTGGCCTCACCTGGATGTAGCTGTACCAAAACAGCCTCACTGAAAACAGACTGCATTGTCGTGGCTTGTGAAATACACGATTTTCACCTGGCATCCCAGAATAGCCCCACTTGGCATCAATGACTATGAACTACATATATTTATAGTGATTCTGCAGGGTATCAGAAATAGTGACCAAGGTGGCCACCGGCCAATGGCTGCTGAATGCACTGAGTCTAATGAATTGAAAAGCTGATGTACCTCCTTGAGGGGAAAATGCAATCAGATCATCTCTAATTACGACCCCACACAATGACAGAGCAATCCAGAAATAGCAGAGCATGGGTAGTGAAGTCCCTTGATATAAGGCAAAACCTGGATGGGTCTGGTGTTCAATCCACTTTTATTTTCTCACTAGAAGACCTATTGGACTCTTGGTTCTGTTCCTGGAGGGGCTAGTTACAACTACATGAGGCAATAAATCAGATCCTGTTCCTCTGGAAGAGAAACCCCTTGGCTCTCAGCTCAACCCCTGCTGGCATAGAAGTGTGGAGAGCCAGAGTCTCACACAGCTGTGCCAAGTCCAAGACACCAGCTTGTAAATCACCTGGGTTCACCCCCTTATATCTGTACACTGCAGTGGCAGAAAGGCTACAGAAACATCTGGTTAATTGAGTTAGCACACATGGGGACTGTGTGTCAGTATGGCTCTGTTCTTTATGTTAAATGCGAGGCTGCCTGGTGCCTGGACAGCACATGTGTATGTGTGTACTCTGAGGCTGAGGCATAGAATGGCAGGGATCTCAGAGATCATCTAGATCCAACCTCTCTGCAATGGATGGGGGGTCACCTCTCACTAGACCATGTTGCCCAGAGCCCTATCCGACCTGGACTTCTGAATACTTCCAGGGAGAGGGTAAGCCTTCATTGCTTTATGTAGGAGTTGCATTAGGTACCCTATGTGGTTTTAGTGCCTTACCCCGCTGATATGAGACATTGCTTGGGCAGAATTTGCAGTTTGTGTGGGGCTGGATCCAGATTGTGATGAAGTGGAACACCTCCCTTATGAGGAAAGGCTGAGGGAGCTGGGTCTCTTTAGCTTGGAGAAAAGGAGACTGAGGGGTCACCTCATTAATGTTTATAAATATGTGAAAGGTGGGTGTCAGGAGGATGGAGCCAGGCTCTTCTCAGTGTCCTATCCTAGTGATAGGACATGGGGTAATGGGTTTGAGCTGGAACATAGGAGGTTCCACATAAATATGAGAAGGAACTTCCTCACGGTGAGGGTGACAGAGCACTGGAACAGGCTTCCCAGGGGTGTTGTGGAGTCTCCTTCTCTGGAGATGTTTAAAACCTGCCTGGATGTGTTCCTGTGTGACTTGTTCTAGGTGATCCTGCTGTGGCAGGGGGATAGGACTGGATGAGCTTTCGAGGTCCCTTCCAGTCCCTAATGATTCTATGATTCTATGATATTTGGCCAGAGAACTTAGGGGCTTTGGAACAGGTCTTGCTGGTGAATAATGAAGTGGATGGTACAGAGCAGCAGGATTTCTGTGTTAAGGCCTGTTTCTGAGTTTCCATGTGCTAAAATCACTTTTCAAACCTCTGTGTGCTGCTGAACTGCGTGGAGATTGGTAACGTAACACAGCCCTGAGACCAGGGCACTGGTGTTTTTTGCTTTCTCCTCCTAATCCAAAAGGTTTTGAGCCATTTTACTACTAAAGCATCTCTTCAGCTTACAGGGGTGCTGTTAGCTGTCTTCTTTCCCATTTTCTGAAGCTCATCACCTAATGGTGTTCTCTGAAACATCTGAGATGAGTTGAACTGGAGATGCACCCCATGCCAGCTGACATCATGACTAGCAATGTTAACGTTTACCAGCTCTTTTTTGAATGATGGATCCTAATAGTTTTCCAGTGCTGCAGCAGCAGAAAGAGCAGCACAGTGTGAGGCCTGGAGACATGCATTGGTGCTACAGCATCCTAAATGGTGGTCAGAGATTGTAGAAGGATAGAAGCACTTGTCAGGACAGACAAGGACATTAGGAAATGTCTGTTCTGTTTGTTTTTCCCTTACAGGTGATTGCTGCTGTAACATGTTATTCTGTGTGCTTTTCTCTCTTGGCTGCTGTTAAGCCTCTATGTTTAGGCAGCAATCTGGTGTGGGTGTGATATGGTAATGTCCCTTGTGTGCCTCAAAGGCACTAATCTTGTCCCTAGTAAAGATGGTGATGCAGAAGGTACTGGAAAAACCTGAGGTCTGGGGACTGTTTCTATGTGTGCTGTATCTCAGAGCGAGCCCTTTACAGAAACAGAGCCAAAGGACTGACTGTCACTTTCTCCTTACAATTGCTAATAATCTGGCATCTCATAACATCTTTTCCTCCTCCTGTGCTGTCAGCTCCAATGCCTGCTTTACACTCTCTCATTCATTGGGATGGCAGAAGACTGGGATCCCGTAACTGCATTATAGTTGGTTTGCACCGAGTCCCACGGATGGAAATTACCTTGAACGGTAAATGAAGTTACAAGTGCATGTGATCAAACGCCAGTGTGCCTCACTGCCCTCTTCACATTTTGTACTGCGTGTGTAACGTTTCTATTAGCTGTGACTGAAGGACTTGTTCATTCATTTGCACCATTTTGCAGGGTGCACTAGACTTCTGTCTAAAAGAAAATCCTAATGTTTTCCCACTGATGAGGCCTTATTGATATGCACTTTCTGGGAGGATCTAGGCTCCTCAGTATAAAGGACATTTTGCTTACATGAAGTGTTTCATAGCTTTATATATCAAAGGATCTTTATGGAACTATGGATGTTATGGAGCTCACATACAATCACAGATTCACCGAACATTAGGGATTGGAAGAGACCGCGAAAGATCATCTAGTCCAATCCCCCTGCCACAGCAGGATCACCTAGAACAAGTCACACAGGAACATATCCAGGCAGGTCTTAAACATCTCCAGAGAAGGAGACTCCACAACACCCCTGGGAAGCCTGTTCCAGTGCTCTGTCACCCTCACCGTGAAGAAGTTCCTTCTCATATTTATGTGGAACCTCCTATGTTCCAGCTTACACCCATTTCCCCTCGTCCTATCAATAGCTGACATTGGGAAGAGGAGAAGAAATAAAATCAGATCTGTTCTCTCTCATTATCAGTGATTTTACTCCAGGATATGTCTATATGTCTTAAAGCAAAAGTAGTTATTCAGTGCTATGTGGGCTAGTCTACAGATTTACTATCATCAAAAGAGGTGATCCCATCACTGCCTGCTTTCAACAGCTGCAGGCCCTCGTGATGCCTCGGTGCCCAATAGCGGTTTGGTTTGCACATCCAACTTGCCAAGCCAATGAAAAAAGGCTTTTTCATTGCACTGGTTTTCCTCCGGCCTGGCAAGGGAAATTATCTCAGAAGATGTTAACACAAGTACCAAAGAGGGTAGGATCACCTGGAACAAGAAAAATCAGGACAGAGATTGTCCTCTTTCAGCTGCAGTGAGACATTACATCACTTTGACTGTATTGTTTGAACAACCCCTTTGAGAGGTCTCTTTTAGGGCAAAGTGCTGGCCACAAGAGTTGGGAATGTGAGCAGACACACAGCCTCTTGTTTGGTATCGCTGGGAAGCAGGACTTCTGGGCCAGCTTTTTTTGTTTCGTGATTTCATCAAAGGCAGAGTTACTTGTGGGTGATGCCAGCCAAACAGCTGCAAAGCGGTTTCAAAACAGAAGTGGTGGCTTGCTAATTCAGCCATACTGCTTCCTTTTCAGAGGCAGATTGTTCAAGACATTGGCAGAATAAATTTGGACCTGTCTGCAAAACATTGTGTAGACATATCTAGAGAAACATTTGACTCCATCACTTTTTTTCCACTCCTGGGTAGAACAACCTGAAGTATTCCAAATTTTGGCAAAGAGCTTAAGTCAATGCAATAAAAGACAAGAACGTGTGTTCACTTACTATGGGACTGAGCAGCTTCATGGAATCTCTATCATGAGTCTTTGCTGCCCTCTGTACATGAGTGAGTTAGATCCCCAAGGCACGTGCATCAACCAGCAGCTCTGTAAGAGGCACAAACGCTCTTCCTGAGCCTAGTTCTGAGAGCATTTGCACACTTGAGCAATAACCTTCACAATCACCAAGAGTATCTAGGAGTCTACTGAATTACACAGCCTGCACAGCCTCACACTTACACGCTGCGGGAGCTGAGAGCAGTGTGAGATCCCGCTGTAAGGTGCACGCCATAGAGAAAAAATAATGTGTAAATATGTAAAATGAATATTGAAGGAGGGGGAGCACAACACGGGAAGATGAGGAGGAGGGAGAGGGGCTGCCATCCTCTGGAAATAAGCGTAGGACCTCGTTACGTGAGCAGAAATAAAGAAATGAACACAGAATAAAAGGAGCACCACACAAACTATATATCATTTTAATTAAAATCTACTATCTGCTAAATATATGTACAGCTGTTGGTTTTCCTGAGCTAACTGATTCAAATAGGTTTCACAAGGACTCACAGATAAGGAATTAAAGAATAAAATCAAGAGTTCCTTGATACCTAGCCAGAAACAGATCCCCTTCATTTTATGTAAGTTAATATGGGATGGGGGTGTTGATCACGGAAGACAAGCCTCTTAATTCCTTTCAAATAAAACGAGCAGGCATGACACGGTGCTATCACAGAAGAGAAAGAGCTGCCTGTGTGTATTAAACATTAGTGCTTTGCCTGCTTAATTATTGGTTAATCTAGCAATTTAGCATGCTTCATTTAATTCTAATTAGGAGAATTAATAGGCAGGGAATAAAGATTTAAATAGACTGGCACAAAACAAAACTGAGACTTAAACTGCTCTTGGAAAATGAAGCCTTATTTTTTTTTCCAATAAGGTTCCTACAGCCTCGCTTGTCTTTCCTCAACAGTGCTGCTGTCTTAAATGGGAGAGCCTAGGTGATTGTGGAGGAGATTGTAGATAGGAGAGCATGGGTGATTGTAAAACACCCTGGGCCCACTCCTCACTTGGTGTTGATGAGAGGAGACATAAAGATTTACACCAAAGCCCAGGATCAGGGTGTTCCTTTTGATTCCTCTCTCTCCCACTGAAACAAGACTTTGGGGTTTGACTTCCTCCTCTGGAAAGGACATAAGGTATGGTAAGAGATTACTGTAATATTTTTACACATTTCTCCCACTTTCTGTTTTTTTAAGAGCACTGTGGGGTACGAGATAATTTAGTAGCGGCATGATCCTCAGGAGTCACACACCATTCATGTTAAGTGATGCCTTAACTTGTGGAATTGTAAATTATTTTATTCCTTCCTCAGTCCGATGCCTTCTTTATTTTTTCTCTCCTGGCAAAGCTTTGGGGGATGAAGACACGCTCCTTTTCCACTTCACCAGCTGGCTGCCTTCCATTCCTGCCGCCCCCAAATGTTACAGCCTGATTTGCATGGTGTGTTTGTCTTTGCTAATCAAGCTGCGTACTCTGACAAGTCCTACGACATTGGACATGGCTGTTCTTCTAATTAAGGTGCTAATTGAATTAAATGGCTGCAGTAATGAGCAGATGAGCAGCATAAAAAGTAAAGAGTCAGATAGGCCAATTAACAAAAGAGCTGAGCATAATTATAACATTTAAAATACATGCAGCTCTGTACCAATATTGTTAATTGTTACAGGGGAATTTATGATAATTGGCTCAACAACAGGCATGCAGGCTTAACCTGGGATGAAGCCTGCAATTAAAAAAAAATGATATTCAACACAAAATACAGAGCAGGGATAATTAACACTTGATTTACATAAAAGATGTTTATAAAGTGAGGCAGAGTGCTGCACAAATGCTGCACCACGCACAAATTCTCTTGCACCTTGGCATTTATCAGCACTACAAAGGTATGAAAGCACAGGCCAGAATTCAAGCTTCTTTCAGACCTCAGCATGGGTCAAGGCTGACTTTCAGAATGGGGTAAAACTTCCTGCATTTTGCTAGCACAACTGAAACAAAATCATGGTGTCTGCCGCGTTCCTATTTAGCAGACCCATGTTAGCTGTACCCCATCTGTGGATGGTTCTGTGCCTGCAAAGGAGCACTTTTAACAGCTTGTGCTGAGCTGCTGGTAGCACAGCTGCCTTGGCACAGAATCTTTCAGTTAACACATCTTGACTCTCCACCAGGGGCTCTACCAGCACAGCTGGAGCAGCCTTGTCGGACCTTCACACTGAGGTCTCACCTGGGGTCACCAAGGCAACAGCATAGAAATAGTTCTAGGAGTGATTTGGAGCCATGACTCCGTTTGTACCCGGTGGATTATGATGGGTTTTTTTCCTATGTTGCCTGCAGAGCTATGTTCTCCCTTTCCCTTTGTTCTCCTTCTCCCAATGAATCACCAGGTTCTTGCACAATCTTCTTCCCTTTTTCATCACAGCCTAGGGAAGAAGACATCGGTTGGAATTCTCCCAGGCCAGGGAGAGGCCAGAACCTACGTTTCCTATGGCCTGATTAACCTCTCCTATACGCAGTAAACTAAACGTACGAGGGCACATTGCCCTTTACCTCTGTGTTTTCAGTGAAAGGGTGTCATCATAAACCTTAGTAAAAGTTTTGTGAAGGTTTTGGATATGCCAGTCGGCTCAGCCATTGCCCCAAGCTGGCAGCTAAATGTAGACTGTTCCCTATCTGGCAACCAGGGCCAAACCAGCCCAACCCCATGGACCCATCCTGAGCAAACTTCTGAAAATCACAGTATCCCGGAATGATTTCAGTTGAAAACAACCTGAAATATTAACTAGTTCCAACTTCCCTGCCAAGGACAGAGACACCTTCCATTAGACCCACTCGTTCAAAGTCCCATCCAACCTGGCTTTGAATGTATCCGGTGATGGAGCACCCACGACTTCCTCAGGTAACTTGTTCCAGTAGAACAAGTACTCTCAGTACTCGCAGTACCCTCACTTTGTTCCTGTGGTTCCATGGACATTTACCCTCAACCTGAGGACCTCCAGTGGCTGTAGAACACTTATATTATAGGATGCAGAAATGACCAAAACTGAGCTGCATCTGACATGAAAATGCAAAATGCTGTAGCCTGGGGAGTGGTTAATAAAAAGTGGAGAGTACTGACATTGACAGTCTTGTGCTCCTCAGGTTTGTTGAGGGAAAGCTATAAATCATTTCCGTGCGATATACCTTCTGACGCATTGCCGTTCATTGCCATCATTATATGTCAGTATCTTTATCTCTCAAACCAATCATTAGTTTTACAAGACCTATGCACTAACACCAAAATGTGTCGTACGGCTCTCTGAGAAACAGCAAGACAGAAGCTCTTCAGTTACACTGTCTTGAAAGCAAGCTCACAGAATCAGTGGCAGACACACACACAGCACAGCACAGAGCACAAACACGGACCCGTAGGTTTCTACATTCTTTTCAGTTAGCACTGAAGCTGTCATTTATTACCTCTGTCAACCCTCTGCCTGCAATTCTGTAACAGCACTGAGACAATTAGTGGCTGAATGCTGTAATGTGAATAAACTCATCGCAGTGCTCCTCCGGAAACACAAGTTTGTCTTACTCTGTGATGATGTGCAGGGAAGGAAAAGAGTGTTACAGTGTTATGCTGCTTTTTAAAAAGACCACGTTCCCCAGCTGCTACGACAGCACTATCGGATGTGCTGCAGGGGTCTGCTGTGAAAGGGTGATGGCTGAACAGAGAAAGACCATTTCTATTGGTGAAATTCAGAGCCATCAGCAGCCAGCAAGGGCAGCTGGGACTAAGGGTCTAAAAAGAAGTAGCACCGACAGCAGAGGTAACCAGGGTTTTACCAGCATATGTTTGGGTTTCTTTCCTTCTTCTCCAAGTTAACCACCATAAATCTATCTAGTCCACGACTGCACCCCTGAATCTGACTTTTCATAGAGAAAATTAGGAATAAACATGAGTAACTAAAAGTAACTGCGAGTAACAGTAACTAAAGCAGTTTGTAGTCAATCGTCTGCTATGCATCACTGTAGTGTTAATCATTATAACAGGCTTATTTATTTTTGTGGGTCTTTGGCAGAGAAAAGCTGTGTGCTAAACTAACTCAATACACACTCCACTTTGGAACACCTTGGAAGTGAAAATTCCATTTTGAACCAGTCTAGAAGCAGAGCTGTTGACAACTTGGAGAATTTTTGCATACAGATTAGAATGATCCCTCATTACTTTCTTTTATATCTCAAAGCAAGTTACATCTAGAAAAGAAACAAGCAAAAAGGGACCCTAATAAATCATCTAGTCCAATCCCCCTGCCACAGCAGGATCACCTAGACTAAGTCACACAGGAACATATCCAGGCGGGTCTTAAATGTGTCCAGAGAAGGAGACTCCACAACCCCCCTGGGCAGCCCCTTCCAGTGCTCTGTCACCCTCACTGGGAAGAAGTTCCTTCTCATATTGATGCAGAACCTCCTCTGTTCCAGCTCACACCCACTGCCCCTTCTCCTATCATTGGACAACACTGAGAAGAAATAATGGCACTGTTTCTATTTGTTTTAAATGTTCTAGCTCATCTCTTTTGCTCTAAAACTGCAATCTGGCACATAAATGCAGAAGCTGTGTTAGTGTTTATAGACTGAAAGGTATTTTTATATCACTTTATGTTAGCATGACGATTACAGTACTTGAGAGAGACCGAGGTGAGTGATGGAGTGACAAGGCTTTACATGCAGCCAAAACATAAATAATATTTAAAGACACTTGCAGAGACAGGGCCTTTAGTAACTGGCCCTGCTCTGTCACTTACACATGATTTGTTCTTGGTGTAGATCTTAAAGATCTGTTATTTGTGTCCATGGGGACTGTGCTGACTTTTGGATAGCATCTATGTCTTTGGAGCACATTTGAAGCTGTTTCACAGAGAGAAGTCCAAGCAAGGACACATGTGTGCAAGATAACGTCTAGACTTGGACTTCAGAGAGGCTTTTTTCCAATGGCCTTATGGATCGTTACTCTGCTCTCAGCGCATTAGTAATACACTGTTTTACACTCTTCCTGGGTGTAAGTGTGTGGGGTTTTTTCCTACTCCGCTGCTAATGACATTACAGAAAGAAATAAACTGCTCAAGGGGGTAAAGTCATCATAGAGTCGTTCAGGTTGGAAAAGACCCTTGACCTCTGCCAAGGTCACCACGAGAACTGGTCTCTAAGCACCACATCTAAAGCATCTTTTAGCACCTTCAGGGATGAGGACTCAAAACCCTCCCTGGACAGCCTGTTCCAAGCCTTGACTAGTCTCTCTGTGAGAAAATGTTTCCTACTGTCCATCCTAACCCTCCCTTGGTGCAGCTTGAGGCTGTTTCCTCTTGCTCAATCACCTGTGAGACCAGACCAGCACCCACTTCTCTGCAATGTCATTACAGGTAGTTATAGACGGTGATGAGGTTTCCCTGACCCTCCTCTTCCTCAGGCTAACCAGCACCAGCACCCTCACTCCTCCCAAGCCTTGTTGTCTGGGATGGAGGACACCATTGGTGGCGAAGGCCTGTGATTAAGGGTTGACCTCATTAATGTCTATAAATATGTGAAGGGTGGGTGTCAGGAGGATGGAGCCAGGCTCTTCTCAGTGGCATCTAGTGACAGGACAAGGGTCAACGGGTGTGAGCTGGAACAAAGGAGGTTCCACATCAATGTGAGAAAGAACTTCTTCCCAGTGAGAGTGACAGCACTGGAATGGGCTGCGCAGGGGGGTTGTGGAGTCTTCTTCTCTGGAGAAGTTTAAAAGCCACCTGGACATGTTCCTGTGCAACTTGGTCTAGGTGGTCCTTCTGTGGCAGGGGGATTGGACTGGATGATCTTTCAAGGTCCCTTCCAACCCCTAATGCTCTGTGATTCTATGATCCAGGTGATCCTGCTGTGGCAGGACAATTGGACTAGACGATCTTTCGAGGTCCCTTCCAATCCCTAATGCTCTGTGACTCTGTGATTAAGGCAGCAGTCTGAGAGTCTGTGCATTTAGGTATCATTTCAATTTTTCTCACATCTATGTCATTTTCTTCGTGACTTGACTTCTGTGAACCGGGCTGCTGTCCAGCTCTGTTGGTAGTGGTGTAGGATATTGTTTGTTATTGGCAGAGGAAATGCAAAGCAGTGTCATAATTGTTTAAGAGGAATGGGGGAGGAGGGAACAGAATCAGCTAATCAGAGGCACTGACTGTGCTGGAGCTGATATGTCATGGCAACTTGCTGACAAGAAATCAGCTCTTAGAACAAGAGCTGTTTCTATTAATTTGTTTTCCTCTGGGAGTACAACTGATGACATGCCCTGATGAAGAATAAGCTTCATTTGCATTGAAAAATGTGAGAACTACAAACAAATGCAAATCTTACATCTGTCATGGTTTTTGTGTCAAGAAGTAGTAAGCAGTGTGTTGTCTGTATCAGAGGAGTGTTCTTGCGCTGCAGTCCACAGCTATGGGTGCTCCCCATAGATGTAAATGCATCTTGTGCAGTGATGACTTACATGCCAGTGCATGCACACGAGTCCAGCTACAGCAGCAGTAATCACACAGAATCACAGCATGTTAGTGGTTGGAGTGGATCTCAAATCCTCCTGATTGTCTCAGTACACGGCCGTGTAGATCTGCCTGCGTCTCTGGATGGAGCAGACATCCCACAGCCCCTCATACTGCCATTACTCATTCCCCTGGTACTTGCTGTGGATGGAAGAGGCATCCTACATGCTGAAGCCCCTAATACTGCCATTACTCCCCTGATGTCTTCTCTGGATGGAGCAGGCATCTTATGTGCTGAAACCCCCAGTGCTGCCATTTATCATCTACTGACTTGGCAAGATTTCCCTGTGTCCTTTCAGTTGTCTGGGGAGAACTCCTGAGGACGTGGCTAACAAGAGTTTCATTCCAGGAGCATGGCAACTGTTGTGGCACCAGTAGTCACTGATTTTGCCAGGCTTCCTGTGGAGAACCAGAAGTCTAAAATCCCTGGATGCTCCATGAGGGATAAGATTGCCACAAGGGCTTAAGGCAGTAATTCAGAAGCATCCATGAGAAGAAATTCTCTTGGTTCCATCTGTATCTTTATGTCCTGAGTGGTGAGACTGAGAGACCTGGGTAATCAGTCATTGTTACTTCACTTCTGAAACTTACTTTGCCTGCTTCCCTCGAGACGTTCCTAGCTGCAGGTGCTCATCAGTTAAGAGCAATAGCAGTAATGGTAAATTACAGCTATTCTCACGTAAGAGGAAGGATTCAAATGTCTAATTCTGGGGCTTTTAAATAAGTACAGATTGAGAAGTTATATTTAAATACATTGCCATTTCTGACGAGAAGACTGTAAACCACTGCAACAGGGAAACGGCAGGAACAGAGAAGTGGAAGCTTTCCAGGGGAACAGGAAGGATGGGAAACAAAAAATGAGGTTTAATTGCGGCATCGCTTGTCAATGCCATTAGTGATGGTAATAGACTGCAAAATAATGTAGGAAGACTGCATCTGCGAGCCCCACAGTGGTTTTTGTTTCCAGTATCTCTTCTTTAAATACCATCTTCTTCTTTTTTACCTCTTTACAGCAGTCCAGAGGTATTTCTCACTGCCTGCATGCGTGTGCTGAAATGATTGTGTTCTGCGAGGGGCATTGAGAATTCAGCATTAATTGGAAGCAAATCTCTGAGAGAGAGCAGTAACGGGCCAGGAGCTGTGTTTATAGCGCTAATTATAAGTTTATCAAAACCTCTGTCTTCCAAAGACATTGGCTAAGAAATTGATGAAATGACTTCCAAAATGGGCTGTCAATACTTTTATGTTTGACAGTTGAGCCGTTTGCTCTCTGTCTGCTAATAAGATCTCAGAGGAAAAAACCTTTCAGAATGTCCTGTATCACTCAGTGGTTACCCCGGCAGTTATTGAGCCCTTTGTACAGTCTTTGTGCCTCTTATTTGTGTATTTAAAGCAGCATGCGGAAGCCTGAGGCAGAGGGAAGGGATGAAGGTTTTGATTCTTCCCTATATTCAGCAGTCTTTACCTTTCTGCTTCTGCAATGTTATCTAGACCCCAGGGAGAAGGGGATCGTAGAGATCTTGACCTTTACATGCATCAGCGCAGGCATTTCAGAAAGATTAGTCCTCTAAACAGCCAGTGAACTCCATAGTTCTACAAACAAACATTCGTAGAGATTCCTTCTATAAACAACCTAAACAGAGACTTTGAAGAAGTGAACTGTGTAGGTTTGTGATGAAAATGGGAGCAACGCTCTGTTTCTGGGGTGGGATGCAAGAAGCATCAAAAGAACCAAGACTGCAGCTGTACAGCCCTGAAAACCATTGGATACCTGCAATTTGACTTCTGGGACGCCCAAACACATCGTGCGCTAGTGGTTTTCTTTTAGAATCATACAAGCATCAGGGGTTGGAAGGGACCTCGAAAGATCACCCAGTCCAATCCCCCTGCCGGAGCAGGATCACCTAGACCAATGCTAAGACAGGGTTTTCCACCACTGCTTTTCAAGAGTTCTTGACCTTAAAATGTAGTACAATAATTGCCTGGAACTTCTGTTAGTTAATCATTTCGAATAGTGCCTGCTGCATCAAGAGGGATGTGGAGCTGTGGGAGGGAGTCCAGTGTAGAGCAACAAGGATGATGGAGTGGAGCACCTCCCTGATGAGGAGAGGCTGAAGGAGTTTGGTCTCTTTATCTTGGAGAAGAGGAGACTGAGGGGTGACCTCATTAAGGTCTATAAAGATGTGAAGGGTAGGTGTCAGGAGGATGGAGCCAGGCTCTGCTCAGTGGCATCTAGTGATAGGGGCAATGGGTGTGAGCTGGAACATATAAATATCAGAAGGAACTTCTTCATGGTGAGGGTGACAGAGCACTGGAAAGAGCTGCCCAGGGGTGTTGTGGAGTCTCCTTCACTGGAGACATTTAAAACCTGCCTGGATGTGTTCCTGTGCGACCTGGTCTAGGTGATCCTGCTGTGGCAGGGGGATTGGACTAGATGATCTTTCGAGGTCCCTTCCAAACCCTAATGATTCCATGATTTTATGATTCCAGTGCCAGAGTGCAGCTGGGTGATGCCAGGCAGCTTTGTACAGATGGAGAGCAGTACTAAATGCAGTTCCCTCTTGGCTACCAAAAAGAGAACTCGGTGATGCTTCTACAGATAAATACAGTCACGGCTGTGCAGGGAAAGAAGTGGATGCTGAAATATTTATTTACTTATCCCCTCTTTCATGGCATTATACACCGGGAACTCTGTCAGCATTGCATAGTAAACACATTTACTGACTTGAATTCAAGTCTCTGAGCTTGCAATTCCTTTAGAAAGGATCTGAGCACTTGCAATCCAATTAGAACTGTGGAGGTAGCCAAGGCCACACCGAGCAGTCCTAACCTGATTTTTCACGGCATTAATCGTGAGTGTGCTGCTTGCAGCTGACAATCGATTGTTTTGTAAGACGAAAACCCATTCCCCAGTTTATCGTAATGTGAGTCTGACATCGTCACAGAATTCTCAGGTGTGGTGTTGATCACTGCTAGTGAAGGGGACGGCGTGTGAACGGCACATGCAGAACATGAAAAGTGTGCTTACAGTCGGCTGCAGCCACATCGAGTGTTTCACATATTAAAACACCTTTCACAGAATCACAGAACATTGGGGATTGGAAGGGACCTCGAAAGAACATCCAGTCCAATCCCCCTGACACAGCAGGATCACCTAGACCAAGTCACACAGGAACACATCCAGGCAGGTTACTGGGTGCCTCCACGGGCTCTTAAGCTGCAATCTAATCATACACTGCTGCAGAAAAAGCCAGGATGTGCAGGGCTCAGGCTGTGCAGCATTTGTCTCTGTTGGAAAACTCTGCAGATGATAGAACTAGCTCTTACTGCTCTATCTAAATATGAGTTTAGGTGTGGCTGTGAACCAGAGTCAGGCTTCCTTTTTAAAGCCCAATAATTCTGTGCTCTTAGCACTCACAGCAAAGATTTGAGGCAGTTGTGTGGTTAAAGCTAACCACGTTCTTCCCTGCCTGTCCTTCCCTGCTTCCTCCACACCTTGGTATGGTGTGATATTGTGTGTTTGTTAGAAAGTAAAGGGAAAAGAGGGGACACTTGACTTCAAAAGTTTTGGGTTTGGTTTTTTTGGGAGGAAGGGGATGCGTATGAGAGGAGGTCCCAGCCAAATCTGCCTCTTGCAGTCATAGAATCACAGAATTGTTAGGGATTGGAAGGGACCTCGAAAGATCATCTAGTCCAATCCCCCTGCCACAGCAGG
>JAOXOE010000702.1:8122463-8155653 GCA_028565055.1 Phoeniculus purpureus
ACAAGACCTTTAAGATCATTGAGTTCAACAACTATTCTAGCTATACCAAGCCCACCGCTAAACCATGTCCCTAAGCTCCAGACCTACACAACTATTAAATGAGTCCAGGAAGGCACCTTCCTGGGCAGCCTGTTCCAAGGCCTGATGACCATTGCAATTAAGTTTTTCCTAATGTCTAACCTAAACTTCCCCTGGCACAACTTGAGGCCATTTCCTCTTGTCCTATTGCTTGTTCCTTGTGAGAAGAGACCAGCCCCCACCTCTTTACAACCTCCTTTCAGGTGTTTGTAGGCAGTGACAATGTCTTCTCTCAGCCTCCTCCTCTTCAGACCAAGCAGCCCCAGATCCCTCAGCTGCTCTTCACAAGATTTGTTTGCCAGAATCTTTGCCAAGCTTGTTGCCCTTCTCTGGACCCAGTTCAGTACCTCAGTGTCTTTTTTGTATTGAGTTGCCCAAAACTGAGCCCAGTACTCAAGATGTGTGGCCTCACCAGTGATGACTACAGGGGGACAATAACTCTCCTACTCCCAAGTACTGAGCCCTGGGGAACACCACTTGTGACTGGTCGCCAGTAAGGTGGAGAGGATGTAAACCTAAGCCCAGAGAGCCTCCATAGTTGGGTAAAAGGTTAGAGTGCTTGAATTCTCAAGTATGTGTCCTTAGAGTATATGTCCTTGTGTTTAGAACTTAGTTTTGTCGCACAGAGCAAAACAGACCCTGAAACGCCTGGATTTCTGTGGTTAGAGGCTTCTGCTCACACCAGCACCTAGAGGTGACAAGCAACCGTTGCAGGAAGGAGCTGTCCAGCAGTGTGGGATGTGATGAGGTCTGTATGAATCTCAGAGTCAGCAGAGGGTAGGCACGGCTCCAGGCAGCAGTTTGGTCATTCACACTCGTGTATTTAATTGGAGTAATTTCTTCAGGCCAGGTTGGGAATAGGAGTTGGCTCCAAAATAGAGGTGAAAAGGATCAGCTCTAGTTGATCCAGCATGGCCTTCCTCTTCCATGAAGAGATTAAGATTGTGCTGTTGCAGATGACTAACAGGCTCTCATAGGCTGATTGCAGCAGCAGAGGCTCATGTGAGCATCCAGTGAGGGTGCTCCAGTTTTGTTTCTAGTTATTTATGCCTGTTAGTGCTTTGGAAACATCTTTGTGGGTCTCAGCTACTATGGAGACATATCAAGGAGACAAATTTAAGCCTAAAAATTTAAAGGCTCTAGAGACTGAAGTCAACCTCTAAGGGAAACGCAGTTTTCTTCTGCTTAAAATAAAGTCATTTATAATGTCCTTTACTCTGCAAGATCTCTTTCAAGGCTCTGCCTGGGTGGCATTGACTTGTGCATAGCAAAGCTCCTGTGAGGAATGAGAACCAGGAAATTCAGGGAAGGTAGTTTTGGGCAGGCACGAGAGGAGAAGGGAAAGGGGAAATGCTGATAAGGGTGACGAACAGTTTCACCTTCAGGAGTGATGAACTGTGGGAGAGTTGGCTGCATTGAGGGTCTGGCACAGGTTCAGCATGCGCACGTGGGGATAGATCAGCTGAGAGAAATGACTGCGTTTATTCAATGAATTTACATGAGGTGCTTGCGTTGCCAGAAAGGGATGGGCTCTCTCCCCCTCCAAAACGTCAGCAGCACCATGCAGGAACAGCAAGAGGGGAGCAGCAGGCTTGGCAGAGAGACGGGGCAGGGAAATTTTCAGCCTTTCCTGTGAAGGCTGCTCCATGAGGCACCCACACACAGCGCAGGGTTCAGCTCCCCCCTGCCGTTCCTGGGGTCTGATTCTTATAAACTGAATTGATAAATGATTACACATAGGAGTCTGCTGCTGGCTGCTCTATCAGTTGCTTCTGCCTCTAGCTACACTCACTTTGTCCTTCTTCTCCAAGCCCCCATCTCTAAAAATCAACCAGCAGCTTCTTGCATGTCTGATTTGAAGAATGCACTTCTGCTCTGCAGTGCTGTTTGTTTTAAGAGCAATGCCTCTATGCAGGGTGTAGGGCAGGAAGCACTGATTTGCAGTAAGTGTAAGGGACAGAAGGGGAAGAATAGTTCTGTATGTAAAACTTGGAGCCACAAATGCTTTCATAGCGCTTGCTGAGAGGACTGGGGCTTGAGGTGGGGAGTCCCAAGGCACCTCATGCATCTTTTGGGCTTCCTTAAAGCATGCTACGCTCTGCAAAACAAAACCCACTTACTTCTGTGGTCTTGTTCCTGGCCCTGAGGAAATGTCCTGTCACAAGCATTACACATAGGAGTTAAAGACCTCGTTAAGAAATCACACTGAAGAGGTTAAATTTCTTACTCCTTGACCGTGTTGGTTTAGCAAAGTGACTGTTAAATAGGCTGCTCAGATCTGTGACTGCAGTGTGTTTGTCCTAAAGGACCCCCCCCCCGCAAGGGCTGTTCTCAGCACAACCTATTGAGCTAGAAACAACTCATCCACACTGGAAACTAGTTGGAGTCCTGCAGCTGATGATCTGTTCCTTCAGTTTCTAAAGCCAAAGAGCATTCGAAGGAGAGCCATCTCCCACAGTCCTTCTAAACAAATTAAATAATACATGATGCATGGTGAACATGTAATATTGAATTGGAATTTCCTTGATCAAGGATTGGAGTGTTTGCTATATGGCTGGTTAGAGCTGCTGCCTTGTCCAGCGTCCTGCAGGACATGAGTTGAGCTGAAGCATCACAAGGTCTGGGCTCTGTGTCTGTATGCATGTTCTACCCCCAAGAGTCACGTTTGGTGGCAGATGCTGAGGGATGAGTTATTGTGATACCACCTTAGCTGGGGAATGCTGGTCAGCATATGGTACAGCAGAGATTCTTCAGTCTTAGAACTTCCATTCCTGAGAGCTGTTAGAGCAGCAGAGCCTGTCCCCAGTGGCATGCCACAGTGTCCACCTTGGAGTAACATTCCTGCTGTAGGGGTCTCATGGGACATAAAGAACTGCTCATGTAAAGTCTGTGCTATGAAAACAATTCCCTGGCTGCTCTAAATTAATTTCTCTTTTAGCTAGAAAATTGCATCTGAACAGGAAAAGAAAGTTAAAATCACCCTATCACGTTTTTAATGCATGATGAAAAATCCATGAGAGCTTTTATCACTCTGAAAGGCATAGTACTGGTAATACTGTCAACATCAGCATTAGCTAACAGAGTTAATAATCATAAACATGCACTGTTTTAGACCTGAGTCTGTCTGGTTTTGTATTGCCTCTTGTTAGTCTGCATTGGCTGAAGGATAGAGCTCTTTGACTGAATTTCTGTTTCTTACGTAGATACTTGCAAACTGTGATCAGATTGTCCTATTAACCTTCTCCCTTCATTAAGGAGAACAGATGGTATTCCTGGAGCCTTTCTCTAAGCTGAACTTTTGGTTCTTTAATCATTCTCTTGGTGGTTCTCTGCACTGAAGCTAATTTTTCAATATCCTTCTTAAACTGCAGACATTAAAACTTACCATAATTTTGATAGTATTACTGTCAAATGCTGCACACCGATTTATTTTTTATTTTAGGTTTCATCAACCCATATCCACAGCCTCTCTGAGCTCTCTTGAGCACAGGACCATTCTAGCTGCTATTTTTCCATGTTTACCAGGAAGTTCCTGCTAAAATCAATAGGATGCTGTTCCCATAATTTGCGTTGCTGTATGTGCAGCAGTACTGAAGTCTGGACTGTGTTCTTTGGTGCAGCTTATTTAAGCACACACATCTGTTGGTCTCTCCTCAGTTATTTGTCATTTTCAGACTTGATGTGTTAATGAATTGATAACTACTTATGTTTACACCAGCCCCTGCCAAGCCCTCTGTAGGAACATGCATGTGTACCTGTGACTGCTTAGTAACAACTGCACGAGATTATTTCCACGCATTAATATGCGCATGCCATATTATTTCTTAATCCAATTATCGTGTAGTAGGAAGCTAAATTATGTGTGGAAAAATCAACAGTGTCATTTTAATGAGTAAAATCATATTATGTAAAAGTTTAATTATTATTTTATAATTTTGAAAAAAGTCAATAATACTGCCTCTTCTGGAGAATTCCTCTCTACAGAATTTTCCCTTCTACCCTGCCCTGGTGAGACTGCATCTGGAATATTGTGTCCAGTTCTGGGTCCATCAGTTTGAGAAGGACACAGAACTGCGGGAGAGAGTTCAGCACAGAGCCATGAAGATGATGAAGGGAGGATAACACCTACCTTATGAGGAAAGGTTGAGGGAGCTGGGTCTCTTGAGCTTGGGGAAAAGGAGACTGAGGGGTGACCTCATTAGTGTTTATAAATGTGTGAAGGGTGGGTGTCAGGAAGATGGAGCCAGGCTCTTCTCAGTGTCATCTAATGATAGCACAGGGGGCAATGGGTGTGAGCTGGAACATAGGAAGTTCCTCATCAGTCTCAGAAGGAACTTCTTCATGATAAGGGTGACAGAGCACTGGAAGGGGCTGCTCTGGGGGGTTGTGGACTCTCCTTCTCTGGAGACATTTAAAACCCTCCTGGATGACTTCCTGTGTGACTTGGTCTAGGTGATCCTGCTGTGGCAGGGGGATTGGACTAGATGATCTTTCAAGGTCCCTTCCAATCACTAATGTCGTGTGATTCTGTGATGTTCTGTGAATTTGCAGTTTATACAGATTAATTTTGTCTCTCTTAGTTAATGAAAATCGTTCATAGGATTTTCTATTTACTTCTTAAAATACTTGGCCCATCAGCAGATTTTGTTCCAGCCACTGTGACTTCCATGTGCTCAGGATATATTTAAAATTTATATCAATAATACAGAGTGTTTCAAGATGTTCTTTTAAAACTGTGGTGCAAGTCATCCAAACTTGCTGAATTTAAGTTCTGCTTAATTAGCTGCTCTTTAAGGTTCTGCTTAGTTGGTGGTAGAAGAAGGAGCACAGAACTGATGATATAGCACACGCATACGCCACCAAACTGCTGTCCGTGCGCAAGGAAAAGTGGTAAAAGTCTCCTGTCATTCTTTTTACCTCTAGCACATGGAAATTACTGAACTAGCATTGGAGTCATTTTTAATTGCCCTCATCTATATGGTTCCTGATTTTACTGTCCAGGTTTACTCTTTGCCTTTATTTAGAAACTTTTAGTTCCTAACTTTTGGCTCCTTGTCAACACTTTTCCCTTTCTCCAGGGTGAAGTGTGCTTGATCCTGTGCCTCTAAGCAGGTTAGTGTCGGACACAGCACTTTTGAGTCAGTAAGTTGTTGTCTGTATGGGGGTGTTGATGTTTGGAGGTCATTAAGGTAACAACCATGTGGGACCTTCTGTTTCCCCATGGTGAAATCTACTGCAATGTCTCTATTTTCACTCTAATCCATTCTTGATGGTGGTTAAAGAACAGGAGTAAAGTCTAAACTTTGTCTGAACTGTCGCTGACTCAAGAACAGTGAGAGTTGTTCCGTTTCTTCTCTATTTACCATTCCCAAATAGATTAAAACCTCAGATTTCTCCCTATTCCTTTGCGTGACTATCTGCCTGGATGTAGTACAGTCAAGCAGTGGAGTTTTCAGAAATGAGCCATCCTGGCTCCTGTGATGTGTTGTAGTCCTTCTTCTGCTGTGTTGACAGATAAAACAAATTAGCCTAATAGAAGACGTGTGGAGAGGCAATAAAACCTACACTTATTTACTTCCTTTTCTTTTCTTAGATAAAACAGTGTTTTGCTGTTGGATTCTCACTTGTCTGGTCAAACCCAGAAGAAAAGGTCTTTCTACTAAGACACACATCCTGGTTCGAAGAGTTGGTGGAGCATTATTGCACAAGGTTCACTAGTTGAGCGCTTGCAAACTGAGACAGGCACCGTTGAAGAATAGCGATGAATACTCTTACAGTGAATATCACTCAGATGTGGCTGTATGTGGTGAAGCTCTGCTCTTAGTCCCCTGGGATATTTGCCAGCCATCTTCAGAAGCCCTGAAATTTGTATCTTGTCTTGGCTCTGGGAGGCCATCCTGTTGTTTTCTTGCCTCCCTGAAGAGCACTTTCCATCCAAGGTTCAAAGCTGTCAGCATATAGAGGGCTTGTGGAATGAAAATCCTTCCCAAATGTGTGCCGTGTGAAAGCACAGTTCATAGTTAATAGCTAAACCCAGAATTCTTAACACTTTCACAAGAGCAGAAGAGCATTTTATTCCCGAAGTGTGTAGCTTGAGCAAACCTGTATGCATAAGTTAGTGAGGTGCATGGTGCACGATTCAGCTAATCCATAGCATCTACCAAGTGCACAGCGTTTGGGGGCAGAGAAGGAAATACAAAGCAACTTGGGCACACTCAGCTTTCACTTGTGAGCTGAACTGATTCAAGTTGTCTTGTAGTGGGCTGAAGCTTAGGATTTCCTAATCTCAGTGTAAACAGGGTTCCTCAGTTATCGTGCTGCCTTGTTGTGTCTTATTTGTCTCAGTCGTATTCTTTGAGTTCTTTGATGGGTTTGTGTGGCACTCAATTAATGGGATTTTTACGACTAAATTCATCAGGTTTGTAGAAACAAATAGAGGAAATATTTTTAAAAGGCTTCCTTTGAGAAAACAGTGTTGAAGTGCTATGAATGACCTTGATATCAGAACAACAGACACATCACAAGGCTTCTAAGTTAGCCTTTCTGAAATCTCATCCGTACTCTGCATTTGAAGTAGTTCTTTCAAGGATTATCTCCTCCACTCTCGGCCTCTCCCCTTCATAATTGAAAGCTTATAGAGCAGCCATGTGATTTCAATATGGGCAGTTGGCAAATGTGACATCACGTCTTTAATTCTCTTTCTCTGTTGTGATGTGGTGAGAATGAAGATTTGTGTTGTCACACCAGATAACTGTGCAAAGACTGTTAATGTGGAATCATGTTGTTACCGGATTAAACAAGTGTTCAAAGTCACATGGAGTTTTCCCCCTATTGCTTTGACCCTCTCACATGATATGAGCAGAACTAGATGAGATGAGCTCAGTAATTAGACCTATCTGCTTTTAACCTGCTTGATGTTACAGAAGGTTAGCTGTGAGTCCGGAATGTCCCAGGCTCAGGTATTCAAGTGCTTGCATGTGGCAACTGGCAGGTCTCTGTGGGGTGGTTTGCTCTCTATTATTAGTAGGTTTGCTTTCAACCCGCACGCCGCTGTAATGTAGCTTTTAATTAGTAAATATATATGGAATGTAATATGGCCCTTGTCAATGTTGCTAGTAAGGTGTACTTGCAAGTCAGAACCTTTGAGAGCAACTGCAGGTGTCGTTGAGCATATGTTATACCTGCAACATGGAAGATGTCCTCTGGAAAATGCAAGTCTCAGATCATGAGGCTTTAAATTGTAGTCTAGTGCACATGGGAGTCACAAACAGCATTTCTCTCTTTCTGAATTTCTTTTTTTCTATGCTGCAATTTTGCTTTGTCTGAATGCACCCTAAACTTCCAAAGCAGTAGCAGAGAGGGTAGCTACAACTGTTCTCTCTCCTAGTCATGGGCTGGAGGTGTCTTTCTTTATTAGAGCAGTGTGGCAGGATCCCTTCTTTCCCTGAATAGTGGCATGCACAGTAGTATGTCATTGGAATCTTTTTTTCTAATGAGAACATACCTACAAGCTTTAAACTTAATGTAGAAAACCAAGGGCTTTAAAGATTGCTTGGAGGTCTCACTTGTTATAGAAAGTACTGCCTCTGGTGTAGGATGATTTCTGAGAGATGATTACCATCTGCTTTGGAGAAAATACCGTCTCCCCATGAGCAAGTCTGGCTCTGATACCCTGTTAGCAGTGACATGTGAATTCATTGCAGGGTAAATACTATTTGAATCATCTCAGAAATTACTTACAGTAAACAGTCTTGACTCAAGATCGTCTTCAAGATTGTATTTTTGTCATGCTTAATTCTGTCTTTCAAAGATCAGATTTTTCTAGGATGTCTCCTGCTGAGACGTGCCCCTGTGAGCAGGGTGGAGGCCAAGTGTTGTGTACTGGATGTGCTCAAGGGCCAGTCAGCCTCATCCAGCACAAGGCTGCTGTCTGCCTACAGCAGAGAGCAGCAATGTTTGTTCCTTGGGTTTGGACTCAAAGTTGATGCACGCTTGTCATCACAAAGCTGCCCAGTGGTGAGGTTCATAGGACTCTTGACACTGGAGCTGTTATCAGGTCCAAGGGCATGTATTCTGGTGGCAGAGAAGCTGACTTTAGGGGTGACACAGGTTTGTATAATCCCCTAGATAGAGCAGATGTCTCTGGGCATCACTAGGACTCTTGCTACAGACCTGTGCTGACTTCAGCCAGGAAACTTTTATGTCTTCCATATCTACTGTGAAATTGATGCTACAGGCTGATGCTAGAGCAGAGATCCTAATCTGAAATTGCTGTGGGAAATGGCCCAGGAAGGAGAGTCAGGCTACCTCTGAGCTCTTCCGCAGAAGGTTGTGGATTCACCTGTGGGAGATGATGTGGCAGTGGCTGCATATGTCCCAGGGCAGCGTGCTTGTCAAGGGAGATGTAGATAGGGTTAATGAACAGTGAATTTCCTTGAGTGTTTTTAAAGAAAAATCATCAGTTTAGGAAACCTTGATAACTGGAAAACAATCAGTGAACACAGGAGTATTAGGTGCAAGTAGCTAATATTTATGGTGTGTACCTTGGATGCCTTTCCCTGACTGTCTGCTGATACACCACAGGAGATGGGACACCTGCCTATGCAGCCCATCTTATATTAAGAACAAAGAAATCAAAACAAACTGGAGTTGTTTGTGACAGTTCATGTTCCTTGCAGTAAACATTAAATGCCATGACGCTGGCTCTGTAATTCAATTTTAAATATGCCGATATCTGGGTTCCTTCTTAGTGCCTCTCCTCTTTTGCTCAGGAAGCCAGTTCTTGGTGTAAAAGGTAAAGTGTATTAGCGTTCATAGTTAATAAAGATCCAGTTCTGTTCAGTGATAGGACAATGAATCAGTGCAGCAACACACTGAAAATGCTGAGGCTGCTTCTCAGACGTGTGGTGCTGCAGTTTGCCGTGGGTTTAGCACAAGTTCCTCATGGGTGTGTTGGTTTCTGCTGTCCAGCGCAGTGAAAGTTACTTGCAGAAATGTTAAAGGGAACTTTTTTTTGCAAGACACATGCTGTGAGCAGAGATGAATGGAAAAAGGATTTTGAAAATGCCTGAGTCCTCGTTTTGGAAAGGTGGAAAAATTATGTTGGCTAATTCATCCCTCGTGGCATTCTGCTGCTACGGAGTTAATCACAAGACAGATTTGTCCTTATAGTGCGATATTTCTGTAACAGCACAAACTTGCTTATTTAGTGGATAGAAAAGATTTTACAGCTTAGCTATTAAAGATGTGAGAAGCAGCCTGGCTGTATTATGAAAGAGATGTGCTAATGTGATTTCAATGTGAAATGGTCCCAGACACTGTGCTCCACGAAAGTACTTCAATGTTTTGAAGCAGTTTCTACTTTTAGGCTAAAAAATACGAAGAGAAGGTGATTCTTTTTTTTCACCTAGGTTCCCTTCTCTTTCCTTTTTTGCCTTTCCACTTGAACTAGACTGAAGGAGAAATTGAACCGGTTTTCTCTAGTTGACAAAAAGGCAAATTTCTCTTCCATTTTGTAATAGACTTCCTTGTTGTTTGGAGTAATCACATTAATTTATTTTTGACTACAGTGTAAGAGTGTTCCCCTGCACTCACAGGTGTACATGAATGGAAGTCCTGGAGCCTGTCGTATGTTCTTCAGCTTTTTCCCTAAGGGCATACTTTAACATCAATAGGGCTTACTTCCACTGTGCTACTTTGATCCACACACAGGTAACGGGAACTCACCTCCCTTGTAAACTGGACCTTCTGTCTTCACAGAGAAGAATCCAAAGATTTATTGTAGGAAGGAAATAAATTCAGTGAAGAGCTTCATGTCTGATCCCTTTTCAGCTGTGCAAATTGTTATCCTAGCAAAATTGAAGTGAATATAATTTGTCCTTAAAAACAATTACTTTAATTATCTTCTTGCTATGCTGCACTCTGCTGCTGGCATGTGTGGCCAGTGGGACTTATTTAAAGTATCTATGCTCTTAATATCAGCTCAAAAAGAAAGCTATCTCAGCTGGAAAAAGTTAATGCAATGTAAAAAATCAGATTATTTTTTTCCATCTGACCTTGCCTCTATTTAGTTATCTCTGCTTTTGATGGTGAACTTTTCAGATTAATAATTGTAACTACTTGAGCAAAGTCAGGGTAGAGAACAATTACCAACTGCAAACAGATCCCTCAGCCAGAGCGCGGGGTCTACAGCACCCTTATAACTGTGCACGCAATTACTCGCTTCCTAACACAGGAGAAACTAATTACTTTTCCAGAGCTGTTTGCTTCCAAAGGAGGGATTTCCATTATCTATCTGTCATGGCTGAGGTCTGCAGGGATGTTTACACTGCATCCCAGACCTCAGCCAGTGTATTTTATCTGAGCTGCCTCCAGTAGGACCAGAAGCCCAGCCCAGCAGCACCCAGGTCTGGTTAGGTCTATGTGGGTTTTTCAGGCTGGTTTTGCAGTCTGCTGAATTTCACCCAGCCCTTGCTAACCTGCTATCCATCCCTAACTTTGTGCTTTGGAGCCAGCTTGACTTGCTCTGATACGTCACAGTTGGGCTTTCATTGCTGTGTGAGCAAATGCCCTTGCTTGGGCCACATAATACAGCGCACTGGCAATACCGGCGTCACCAAGCCATCTTCATCCTTGCAGGTATGTGCTTTGTTGTCATTTGAGTTCTCAGCTCATTCCCTTAGAGCTATGTTTGGCAAGTGCTCTTGTATCTGAAATGTGTATGTACATGATAGCCCAGTTTATGTGAATTTGAGTCACTGTACAGGTGCTGGCACACTGTGGCTGAGCCACGCTGTGGGCACTGCATAGATAATGTTTGGAGATTGCAGTCCAGTGGTATTGCAGTTGTTGAGGTCAAGTGAGAGCTATAAAGGTCAAGCCCATCAGACCCATAGCAGCTGATTGCATGTGACTGCAGGAGTGACTTCTTGAAGGTGCTGTTGCAGACAGACCTTGCAGCATGCAGCATGTTTCCATGGTGTTCTTGGAAACTAGACCTGAAACTGACTTTGCCCCTAGGGCTTTGTAGTGGACCACCTTGTTACAGCATAACTACCTGAATTTTTGCCTTGGAAAATCTCTTACCATATAAATCTAATTAGTGCTGTATTTTTTCTGAAAACTTGGGGTTCAGTTTGGAGCTGAAACCAAGTGTTCTTGAAGAAAATATAGATCTGTTGGAGCAGGTAGATCCTTGAGCAAGACGGGTGATAAAAAGACCTGTCCTCATCACTACTGATAGAAATTGAAGAGCTGTTCCTCATGCTAAGAAGGTTTTTGTTTTGCATCTGTAGGCTTGCAGGTGGTTTTAACACAGAGCACTGCCCACCAGATCAAATGCATGATTGGGAAATTAGATGTTTAATTATTGCCTGATTTTATATATATGGACCTGCTAACAGAGACTTCCTCCCCTGCCCCAAAGTTGTTTCTAAAGCTCTAATATAGGAGTTCTATGGTTACTTCAGACATTTCTTTTTAAGAGTTAAAGGCTAACTCATTCACCTGCAGCCCAGCTTTATGGTCAAGACTAATGGAGTTTGAGAGCTGACCCAGTGGTCTTTCAAGCAGAAATGAAATTCTGTCTGCATAAGTGTTGTTCTCCCAAGGTCCTCACTTTGTCCCTCCTTGGATTTGTGTGATTGGGAAGTGACTGGTAAGCTGTGGAGCTGTGAAGGTGCAAATAACCAGAATGCTCTTCGAGAACTTTTCATGTTAGTGGGAGCAAGGAGCAGTTATATGGCTATTGCTCCTCTGCCTTTTGTGCACACCAGCTACAATTACCGCCGCACCACAGATAGCTGCAGTGCTTCTATAATTAGCTGGTGACATGGTGAGCGCTGGTGAAATAAACTTTCCTTAGGGATACGCTGGCTACTTACCCAAACACACATTGCCTTCTGAACAACATCATAAAGGTGCTTATTCAGTCACAATTAGCACTGTTTTACGTGCTCTGTATGTGAAAGGATTTTCATTTGCCAAACTAGGGATACAGTCAGCTGACCACCTCACTAACAGAGCAGAAGGGAGTTAAAGCAGTACATTGAAAATATATGCAATAATTAGTAATATTAAAATAGTCTTTAAAATATTACTTCTGACTGTTAAGTTATTCAAGGAGCTGGATTTTGCCATATGCTCACGTTCCCATTCCTACCAAGATCCTATTGGATTTCATTTAGATGTGGCTTTGCTTCATGTCATATCCTGTCACAACCTGTGACCCTTCTCTCTACCTGATCCTGTTATAGACTTCAGTGTTGCCTATTCTTCATACAGGTGTGAATATGAATAGTTCTCATAGAATCTCATCTTGATCAGGTGCTGCTCGGTTCTCAAGTCTGTGTTACACCCCCCAGTTTCTGTAGCTTCCACAAGGCACAGCAGAATCAGAAACGGTGGGAAGCAGAGGTGCTTGTGTTGGCAGGATGGCAAAACACTTGAGTAAACACTTGCTTCTTCGTATGGTCTGGGAGAAAGTCTAATTTAAATGTGGTGGCTGCAGAAAAGTTGCTAATGAAGCGAACCTGGCAGCCTCATTTACCCGTATGAAATCATTACCAGTGGATAATTCATTCTCCTGGACAATACAATACTAGTAATGGAATACACAGAACACAATACTACTCTCTAATAAGTCTGACAGGCAGATTGCAGTGTCTGTTTAGAGTGTATTAGCCAGCCAGCAATTTCAGATGCTTTTATGTGCAGACTCTTGTTGCTCAATTCCTGCTCTTTGCTGTTCAAGCTAAACTAATTAAAGAAAAATGCACTGTGGCTGAGAAGTCCAAAAGAAGCTAAACACAGCCCTTCTGAACACAATAACCCTCCCAAATGAATAGCTTCCAGGTTTTGCAGAAATAGAAGTTGTTTTGCTACGCATTGGGAATGGACAGGGCATTATGCTATGTTTGATTTTGTTCAGGATCTTGGATTCATAAGTATGGACCTTCATTGCAGACTAAAAGCACTGAGGAAGACTTGTATTACCTGGCTTTTGCTCTGACAACAAGAAGTGACAGCTCTGTTGAGGTAAACAGTACTAGAGATGCAGTGCATCTGGCTGGCAGATGTACCGTCTTGAATCAACCCATTTGTGAGCAATGGTCATTATCTCACTGGTACACTCACATGCCTCTAAGAGTCCTTTCTGCATCCTGTGCCATCCTGTGGGCTGGAAGAGAACTATGCTGGTAATGTGTGAGTGTAGCCCAGAAGTCCAACAATATCCTGGGCTGCATCAAAAGAAGTGTCATCAGCAGGTCAAGGGAGGTGGTTCTTTCTGTCTGCTCTGCTCTTGTGAGACCTCACCTGGAGTACTCTGTCAAGTTCTGGAGTCTTCAATATAAGAAGGACGTTGAACTCTTGGAGCAAGTCCAGAGGAGGGTCACAAGGATGATCAGAGGGCCGAAGCACTTCTGCTATGAGGACAGGCTGATGAAGTTGGGGCTGTTCAGCCTGGAGACACGAAGGTTTGGAGCAGCCTTGAAGTACCTGGAGGGGGCTACAGGAAAGCTACGGAAGAACTATTTACCAGGGACTCTAGTGACAGGACAAGGGGGAATGGTGTCAAGCTAAAAGAGGGCAGATTTAGATTAAATCTTAGGAAGAAATTCCTCACTATGAAAGAGATAAGGCAGGTAGGACAGGTTAGCCAGACAAGTTGTGGATGCCCCATCCCTGGAAGTATCCAAGGCCAGGGCAGCCTGGTCTGGTGAGAGGTGTCCCTGCCCATGGCAGGGGGAGTTGAAACTGGGTGATCTCTGACGTTCCTTCCACCCAAGCTGTTCTATGATTCTATGGTCCACAAAATCCTACTCTCGTCTACTTATATGAAGACTGCTTTTTCTGTTTTTCTTGTTTCTTTATCTGAACAGCAGTTTACCTTTCTGAAGCAGTGAACTTGTCTCTCCATATTACAAACACTGCATGTAGCTGGGGGTGCCCTGTTGTGTTCACAGTTCATCTGGGTTAAACCACTGCAGGAAAACTGGGCTGGTTTAGATTTCCTCTTGATGTGTTTGAGTTTGATTTGAGTAGCCTGTTCTGATAATCTCAATGGTTAAAACAGGTCCAGATTGGGAAAATTTTGTCGATGTCATGTAGAGACAATAACTTGAGCAACACTTCAAGTAAAAGTGTAGAAGCTCTGTTCGCTCTGCAGCCCGGGTTTGAAAGTTGCATACCCATTTGGCGTTCGAAGAAATATTGGCACAATGTACTGTTGAATGCTGGCCCGCTTCAATTACTGACGGAAAGATAAAACACATTTTGCTCTTGGCTGGTTTTCTTGCTTGCTGATGCTAATAACATCATGAGCTCAGCATTTCAGGGGTCATCTTGAAAGAAGCAGAGACCTGAACCCCACTAGTCCTGCCTTCCTGCTGCTGCTGCCACTGCAGGGAAACGTTGCTGGGTCAGAGACCAGTCTTAGCACTTCAGCAAAGTGAGTGCCAGGTGCTCTTAAGGGCCGCTGCGCAATGGGAATCATGATCCAAAGCAGGGTCATAGTGGTTCTTCTGGCTGGCAGGCTTCTCCATGCACATCACATCTGTTATATTGCACTTGTGCTAAGGTCAGTCTGAAGACCTGCAGAACTGCAGATTTCACAGCCAGCTTTATAGGATCCAAGGCTGAGGAATATCTTGCCACGTACATGTATGTGCCTCTTTCATGTCCTCTAGGGAGTTTTGTAGTAATTTTGCAGCTCCCCAGGGTGACAAATACTCTTTAAAGTGAGACTCTTCACACTGAGGGGGAAGAACTTGAAGCTGGTCTGCATCATGACTAACAGTAGGAGACATAGTGCTTAGCCATAAAAACTGCATACGTGCCTATAAGCTGACGCATGGTAAACTCGACTGCTTCCTCAGCTGCCTGCCACTATGAATGACAAAGATGATAGAAATGAATGTTAACTTGTTCATTAGTGTGAAAATCAAACAACTGCAAGGCCAGCTTTGGCTCTACCTTGCTCATAGTGATTTTGCTGCAGCTACTTAGTGCCAGTTATTTCTCCACGTGGCATTGTCCCACATGAAAAAATGATAGCTTTCTTCTAGTCCAGTAACGGGAGTTTGTATTTTTAGCACCTGATGATGGAGACTGCAGCTTTGCCTGGACACCCAAGAAAGATAGAAGGGGCATCATGTAGAAATGTTCATTCCTGCTTCAAGTATGTTGATAGTTCTGCAAACACTTAGTTCCGAAACGAAGGCACAAAGTAGCGTCTGAATGTTCAACTAGGTATGTCCACTGTCTCCCTATTGTCCCTCAGGGAGGAATATTGAATCAAGAACTGCTTAGGAATTCAACGTGTTTGCTGCTTCTAGCTGCTTTTTAGCAAACTGCAAAAGCCCGCAGGTAGCAGGAGCCGCTGAGCATTGCTCTGACTTACCGTGGGGATGCTGTTTCATTTCCCCCTGCTCACATTGTCAGGCTGGCTTTGACTCATGGATGTTAATTAACCCAAAATTGTTTCAGCCTCTATTGTGGATTTATTTTTTCTTAGCACTAAGACTTCTGCATGGAGTTGGCTTATTTATCCCATATCCCACCAGAGTGGAGAATTTTAATTTTGTAAGCACCAAGTGTCTCTTTCCTCTACATATGGCCTTTTATTAGCCTGCTGCCGTGGATCAGTAATTAGCTGCACAAGTGATGTTTGCAATCATATTTTCTACCTAGGGAGGTTACAGTAGGCACAGGATGGTCATGATTCAGACAGTCCATATCCAAATGCTACATCACTAGCTCTGCTAATTCTCTATCTCCTGGCAACTTTCTCTAAGGGTGTTGCATAATTGCTCTGTTGGAAACATTTCATTAATAATGGAGTTTAACTTCTTAACATCATATTAACTAGATTTCTTTCTTTTAGGCTGACATTAGCTGTGGTGGCTCCTGTGGCTCTGAATGGTCATGCAAATGTCATTGTGTGCAGAACTTGATCCTGTCACTTGGGGTGATGGTTCCCAGATCCTCCAGTGAACTTTGCCAGCTTATCTGAGACACTTGGATCCTGCAAATCTGATTTCTGCAGAGTCTTTGTGTTCTTGAACTTAGAAAGTGTTAAAAAAGTCTATTCTGGGAAATGATGAATGTCACAGAATCACAGAACATTAGGGATTGGATGGGATCTCAAAAGATCATCTAGTCCAATCTCTCCCTGCCACAGCAGGATCACCTAGACCAAGTCTCACAGGAACATATCCAGGTGGGTTTTAAACATCTCCAGAGAGGGAGACTCCACAACCTCCCTGGGAAGCCCCTTCCAGTGCTCTGTCACCCTCACCGTGAAGAAGTTCATTCTCATAATAATGTGAAACCTCCTGTGTTCCAGCTTACACCCATTGTCCCTTGTCCTATCATTAGATGACCCATGCTTGAGTTTTCTCTAGTAATTTTAGTCCAGCTGGTAAAATCACCCATGAAGTTTTCATGCTTCAAGCTAGTCATGCTGATTTAAAACTGCAGCATCTCTGTTGAGGTTTTATTACCACATGAAGATGAGCAGCTTTGTCTCTCACCCAGAAAAGATGGCTTGATAAAGCATTTCTCTGCAGACCTGTAGAATGCTGAGGGTGACCTGTGAAACCAAAGGAGCCTCATGTTCCTTCTTGGAAGAGCAGCAGTAAGGGACAGTCCACATTCCGTCTCAGCTGCTTGGCTCAGTCCCCCAAGGGAGCTCATGTATGGAGCTAAAAGCCATGACAGCTATGCTTATCAGAAACGCGATTTGGGCTGCTTTTAAGTTCCTTACATTTATTAAAATCTGTTTTCCTTCTCCCGGTTATAAATTAGGCAATGCTTTCAAGACTCTTCAATTTGGGTTGTAACAAGGGCTCATTATATCTAGCAATGATGAATAAAAGGTTTGACTAGAGCATATGTTAATGCACAGAAAACAATAAGACTTAAAATAAATGCCCCCAAAGTGCCATATTTGGCAGTGGCTGCTGGAGATACGTAGCCAATGATGTAGTGCTGCTGCTGTGCTTATGAGGGACAACAGCAGCTTCTGGCTGGTTCAAGGATTTAATTTTGCTGAGCTCCAGCAGCAGTGTGGGCATTGACCTGCTGTGAGTGTTTTGCAGCCAGGTTTTCAGAAGTAGCCACTGATTTGAGCTGCGTAAGAGATTCATTGCAAATCTGCCCACAGAAGGCTGTGAATGGCTGCGATTGCAAGGCATCTCCAGCACTGGTTGTGGGACTTTGACGTGCTGAGGGCTCGGTGGGTTTGAAATCTGGACTTGATTTTTTTTCTTTGAGGTTTCCAGCCTGAATGTGGTCAAGTAATGAGTGTCTATAGCTGGGATATAGATCTGTCTGTACAGGATGCCACCTACCAAAAGACATCCTTGCATATTTATTTGCTGTGTGCTGTGTAGCTTAAATCAATTACCTGGAAGAGTGAAGTGCCCTTTGCACTAAGACACAGCTTTTGCAGTAGCCTGGTCTTTGTACCACAAGCAGAATGATTTAAGCAAAGTGAATTATCCTTTCTTTTGGCGATTGCTTTTTTTTCTCTCTCTCACTCTTATGTTTTCTGATTTTACTGTAACTGAAGAAACTGAAACCCTTGTTTGTTACTTGCTTCGTAGTAGCAGTGTAATGCCCCTGGAGAGGCACATGTAGTAAAAGCTTGGGCTTGTACATTTCTTTATTAGTTAAAGACTTATTTCTTGCCTGTGGGCACAAAAGTTCAGTTACATGTCAGCTCATTAATCAGCTTAAAGAAAAGCCAACCAAGTTTGCTAGCAAGCACGGTGCTAGTTGAAAGGAAATGAGGTCGAGAGATGCACAATATTTCATTCAGTATACAGCCTGCAAAGTTTACCAGCCTTGAGCCTCCTGGTGCTGCTTTTGCTTTAGGACATAGAAAAACATAAAATCTGAAAGTGTGTAAAGCTGTAACTGCCTGTTTCCAGAAAGGGGTTAGTGCAGGAGTTGGGGTTACTGCACAATGTAGAGAGTAGGGCTGATTCAAGTGTGCAGGAAAGGGTCACCTTTTGTTTGGAAAGGCTGTAGCCAGGTTGGTCTTCTGAGCTAGTGCATCTGGGGATGCACCAGATACTGTGGGGCTTGAAGCTGAGCAGAGTGAGGGGAAAGGAAGGGGACTGCACTGGATGTGCTGTGGGGGTCCAGGCTATGCAGCTGCTGCATCGCAGTTGGTTTTGCCGTTGCATAATGGTGTGTTTGCAGCATGACTTGAGCGCATGTTGGGCTGGCCATGGGCAGGTAGCTCTGCTGGGGTGTAGAACAGCTCCAGCACGCCTGTGGGAAATGGCACGTGGGACTGCATCTTGCTGGGTGCTGTGCCTGGGCCAAGGCTCTGTCTTTCCAGGGAAATAAGCACTGCAGACTGCATGCTGCAGCTTGAACTGATACCAGCCCCAAGCCTGTGTTTGCTGCTGTATTCAAGTTTAACCAGACTGCGCAGGGGCACGTGTGACACTGCTGAGAGCCAGCCATGTTTCTCAAGCAGGCATGCCCAAGCCTTGCAGCAGGAGAAAAAGTGTGGTGGTATTTCTTCATTGTGACAGGGCAGGGCTCTTGTAGATTCTGTGGAGATCAGTGTTAAACAGTTTGCAGCAACCCCCTTGTCACAGCTAGAAGTGGGCTGTGGAAAGCTGAGTGAGGGAATTACATTCGTGCCTGTGCCAGGGAGCACTTTTGCTTAAGGGAGTTCATGTGAATTTTGGCATGAAATGGCTACAGGTATGAACTTAGACAGTCAGGGAGACAATTTGTATCATGACCCTAAAGAACAGCTATGTTGTTGTTGAGAGCAATGGGAATTTAGGATACTACTAGAAAAAACTCCCAAACGACCTGACTGGTAGAGGGATTACTGTTTCCAGACCTCGGTTGAATACATTTGCACTGTTTCTTTTTGCTCTGCATTCTGGGAGGGCTTTTTAAACCAGCGCAGTACTGCGGGGGATCTAGCAGAGGAGTCAGATCTTCCTGGACCTTTTAGGTCAGGCCAGTTGTGATAAACCCTGCCAGACCTGATCTAGTCTCCCAGAAGGAATCAGACGTGCTGGTGGCATTGAGCTGCAGCGTGGGGAGCCTACCCATTGCAGTGGTTGGGTTTCTCTAGCATAGTTGTGTAAACATCAAGGAGTCAAGAGTTGCTGTTACTTAAGAGGATCTATAAAAAGAGATTTTTTTCCTCTTTTCTGAAAATAGAGTTTCCCTAAAGAAACACCAAATACTTCAATAAACATGTGACAACCAGGTTGGCTTTTACAGCACGTTGGAATTTAATGCTGAGTGAAGGCTTGATTAACTTTCAGGAGTTGTTGTGTCATTAGAATTGTGCTAGGGAAATGCACTGTCAGTTTATCAGGGAGAGAAATTAGACTAATCCTTTGGGAACCTTCCAAATTTTACTCTAAGATATTGCTTTATTAATGAAACAGAGAAAACCAGAGGATTTGCAGTTTTACAGAAATGCTGATAAAATGGGCTAGTAACAGCTCTTACTTTGAATGAAGAACATGTATGAATTAACAAACATGTTTGTTCAATAGTCTTGATTTGTAATCTGCGTGGCAGATAGGGACCTATCTTTGGAAGCAAAGGCTGAGCTGAAAAATCATCTATAAGACAAAACCAAAACCCTAAATTACTGCTTCCAAGCCACCCAGGCTAATGAAGATCAGAAGCAAACATAAGTGTTTGTACTTGCCCATCCAGTTACCTGTGACATGTGCTCCCAGGAGCTTATTGAAAGCTGAAATCTTTGCGTTTCCTCATGCTCTTTCTATTGTGTAGCCCTAAGCCAGCATCACGGGAAATGTTTAAAAGCTTTGGCTGTGACTTATCTTCATTCATATTAATTGACCGAATTGTTTGTTTCTCACTAGTGTTTCACTGAGCCTGGGCTGTATAAGAGGAAATAAAAGTTGCTGCCTTCTCTAGGACAGCAGGACTTTGCGAGCTTGCAGTTGAACTGAGACATCCCTTGGGGTTGCCTTATAGGCAGAAAAAGTCCTACAGACTGCATATTAAACTTCCTATTTTTAACTTTATGTCAAGTTTAGAGAGCGTAGCAAGACAACCCAATTCTCCCCTGAGGATTCCAGTAGAAATATCAGTCTGTCATTTCAGTTCACTAGTTGGGGATAATTAATCATCACTAAGGACAATTCATCATTTGAAAGAATTTGTTTCTTGAGAAGGACAGAGACAAATAAAAGATAAAAGTCTGTCTGACCCCGTCTAAGATGAAGCCAAGGCACTGAGATGTGTTAAGTACAATAGTAATCTGTTGCAGTCTTGTTGGTTTCAGAGTGGCTTTGGTGCCGTTTGGATTCCTTGGTCCCATCCTTGATGGGTTAAACTGTAATTCTGTTGGGATGCAATTTCTGACCAGTTTGTTCAGTAGCAGTTCCTCATTTCAAGTGACTGTGGAGAAAGCTCAGCCTGTTGCAAGAGCCAGAAGGACTCGGAACAGTATGTTTTGCTGCATAAGCTGAGGATGAAAGGGACTTCAGGCTTTCTTCCCCACCAGACCAGCAGCATTAACTCATCTAGAAGAAGGTGTGACAGCAGCCAAGGCTGGCTGAATAGCCTTTGCTGTAGGTATGATTGCCTTTGGACCAAATGATCCTAGTGCTTAATCCTGTCTGAAATCAGCTGCTGCTCTCCTACCTGTCATCCCATCTCACACTGCTTGCTAGGTGCTCTGTCCTAATGACATGGTAAAAAGATCTTGATATGAAATGCTTTTCCCCTAGTTCAGCTGTGTTCTGTCTGTGGTCTTGGCAGGTCTGATTGTCGTGATGTTTATTCCCAACTTCATGAAAACAAGGGAATAGAGTGATTCTTTTCCCAGGGCTCTCAGCCATGCTGTAGGTTTGCTAGAAGAAAGCACCAGTCTGTAGAGACCCTGTACCCTTCCCCACACTACCTCTGAATGGATGTTTGATCCTGGCTAAAGCATCTTTCCACACTGGTGCCACTGGTACAAGTTCAATGCACATTTGTGGTGACCCACTCATGATCTAAGTGTCACACCTGACACTTCTAGACTATGTTGGCAGAGCAGAGGCCACACATGGTCTTAGATTCAGGGTTTTTCCTCTGAGCTCAGGATCACCTGCTCAGATCCTGACAGTTTTGGAGTCTGTGGAACTTCACCCCATTGCTCTTGCAAATATTTACTGGGGGATTCTGAATATACTTGCCACTTCTCTGCTGACTGCACTCAGGTGAAGGTTATGACCCTCAAGTGAGAGAAACAGATGTTGGTGGTACTTATCCAGTAGGCTCGTCATGCTTAGAGTTGCTTCTCTCTCCACTTGGGCCATGTTGCAGGTGTTGAACCCACAAATGTCTCAATGTGTGTTACAACAGGACCTCCATAGGTATGCACAGGGCAATTATATGTATTGATTTCCAATAAACAGATATCTCAGAGCTAAGTGGAATATATTTTGGGAACATGTCAGATTAAGCATGCTTTGTGAATAAGTCATAGCTGTGATATGTGGTAAGAGACTGTCTTATGAATAAGTTAGACTACTTGAGGTCAAACATGCTTTATTTAGGTCTTAGTAAATGTGACAAAGTCCACTCTCTGTTTGTACTGTAACTTGTCTAGCAAGTAAGCAGACTCTGCCATGAGAAGGAGCAGTAGCAAGTTGCTTGTTGTAAAGAAAGTAGCCAGGTAATGTTGCCCTGACATCTTTTCAGGTAAGTGTCTCTCTGGACTTAATGGACCATAGTTTCTCAGCATGAATCCCAGCAGCTGTGTCAATGGTCAAATAGAATTCTTTCTGAGTTCACTCTGTCTTAACCCAGTTATGACCCAGTCTGACTTCTCTTAAGGAGAATCACAAAGAATCATAGAATCAATATGGTTGGAAAGGACCTCTAAGATTATAAAGTCCAGCCTTGACTTGAGGCTTCCATATAACTAGACCGTGTGGTTTAAATGTTCTCCACAAGTGCAGCTTGTTTTGCAGCAGCACAATTGCAATGGATATTTGGGATTTTGAGATCCAGGTGTTTGGAATTGTTTCCTGAGGAAGCACAGAGAATAAGCGTAGCGTGAAAACGTGCCTCCAAGCGGAAGATCCCTCATCTTGCAAGCACTTAAGTAGAAAATCTGACTGCTTGTGTGCCCAGACGCTTGTCACGTACCCCGCAGCTGGTATCCTGTCTCTCCTGGAGAGTTTCTCTTGGTAGACAAGTAGTGCTTTAGTGTCTGACCTGAGTTAGAGGTGAAGCGCTCCATGGGCGAGGGCAGTGTCATAGCTGAGTCTTTGCTTTATTTGTGCAGCAAAAGGCTGGTGCAGCTCTTCTTGCTGCAGATGATTTCCTTAGCCCTGACTGCTTTGCTGCTGGCTGCCTGTATTTTGCCCAGAGCCTACAAATGCTGCTAACTGATGCAGTGGCTTTTTTTTTTCTGTACAGGATTGAGGACAGCTGAGCTTTTACATAAGTAAAGTTTACTCCTACATGCATGCACGCAAGCCCTAGTGCTGACTCTTTCTTGAAGCCAGCAGTCTTTGTCTCTAACCTCTCTGTTAATCAAATTCCTGAGCTCCTAGTTTGTTATTTTTCCTGTCCAACCTTCATTGAGCTGAGTGGGCATTTGGCAAATCTCTAAGAAATGCTAATAGAGAGAAACAGTTATTATCTTGAGAGAAACATCACTGTGAATTTTCCCTCAAGGTATTTGTGTTTCAAAACAGTGAGGAAATGTTTAGACAATAGCTGGCCCATAGGTGGGAAACTGAAGCATGTTTGGAGAGAGAAGACTGATTACAGTCCCCCTCTGCCTTAACCTGCTGTTATACCAAACAAGGAAGGGCAGACTTCTCCAGCTAGCTGGCCTGACTTTCTCTTGTTGCTGAAAACACATTGCACACCGCATTAGTGAACTTCAAATGCCCTGTTTAAAGGCTGTATTTCTGCTGGGACACTGTTTCAGAGCCACCCAGTACTGATCAGACCTTTCTGATTTCTGGGTTATGTGTATTCTTGGCCATATTTATCTGCACTGGGTTCCAATACCATCCTATAAATACCTCAGGGATATTCATATTCCCTCTTGCATTTGCTTTTGCTAGGTTTAAATGGGCCAAGCTGCTTTAGTCTTTGTGTGCATGGCTCAGTTTGTCAGCCGATCCTGCTGACCCTGCTCTGTACCTGCTCCAGATGGACTTCATCGCATTCGAGTGCTGTAACGCAAGCAAGCCACTTTCTTTCAGTATAAAAGTCTTTCAGGTTGACAAGCTTAAAGATCAACATCTTGTCTGGCATAAGGCTGGAGCCTGCAAATTCAGCATTTGGGCTTAAATAGTTTTTCATTTTTCACACATTTTAAAAAAAAGCAGTATACACACTAAACAGATGATGCTCAGCAGGGCACCGTATAAGCTGCTTTTTGTTGTGTATTGCTCTCAGTGATGGATGAAATTAGGCTTCAGGAGTCACTGGCAACCTTTCTTCTGGATGTATATCCAGATCTATGGCAGGAGATATTTTTTGGTTATTTGATTGTCAACTCTTGAGCCAGCACTTCTTAAAGTGCCTGTTTAGTTCTGCCAGCCTCCAGACAGGCTGAGGAATGTTGAAACATTTGGATTCAAATACTTTGAATGGTTTATGAGGTTCACGTCTGGCTATGAGCCTGGCAAGTGCCAAACAATGGGAGCTATCACACTAGATAAATTTATGGATGGTTTTGTCTGTTATCTCTCTGAAAGTGTCCAAGGGCTGATGTTTCACAGGGACATCTCACAAAGTAGCAGCAGATCAATGCTTCTGTAGGAAAAACATCTTCCCAGCCTCTGATATTTGGTTTATTCCCTAAAGTGTTATATTCCTCATCAAATATCTCAGCTAGTATCCGTGGATGTTCTTTCCTTGTAAACAGATGATCCTTTTTGAACCCTTGCAACGTAAGACGTCGTTACAGTGAGTTTCAAAGGATGTTGTACCTGCACTGTGCAAGTAGAACATACTGTGGGTCTTGAAAATGCTGATTCCAGTTACAGGTCAGGCTTCTTTTCATTTAAGAATGTCCTAGAAAATCTCAGAATCACTCAGAATCACATCAAATCCAACCATCTACCCTACGTTACGAGTTCACCCATAAACCACATCTCTCAACACCTCATCCAAACAATTTTTAAACACATCCAGGGATGGCCACTCAACCACCTCCCTGGGAAGCCCATTCCAGTGCCTGACCACCCTTTCTGTGAAAAATTTTTTCCTAATGTCAAGTATAAACCTACCTTGTTGCAGTTTGAACCCATTCCCTCTTGTTCCATCACTAATTGCTCGTGAGAAGAGACCAGCACCAACCTCTCCACAATATCCTTTCGGGTAGTTGTAGAAAGTGATGAGGTCTCCTCTCAGCCTCAGCTGAAACTTGTAACACAAGTTTTCCTCTGGTCTTCTAATAGACAGTAGGAATTATATGAATCCATGAATTCTTGTATTAATACCCTTAGTGTCACTTACTTACTGAACCTTAACTTGATTTAAACAATTGGTGGAATAAAAGATTACCGGGAACACGGGACCAAAATTATTTCTGATACTTTTTTGGAATGTGGATATGAATGAGGCAGCAGAGCAGCAGGTCTGAGGTGGTTGGCTCCTGAAGCTGTTGTAAGCATGCTGTTAATTAACATTTTTGCAGCACTTTGAAAATGTAAACTGCTCCAGGAATGTTAAGTATCATGATTATGGCAGTCTTGAAAAGTAATAACTTAATCTATGAAATTATGTGTCCATTTTCAGTACTACAAGTAGGACCGTGATGTGGGTGCTAGAGTACCAAACTGCATTTTAGATTCAGCTCTTGAAGCTTCTTAGTGGAATCTGCATGAGGTCAGATCATGGCTGTTTGTTGCTCAATAATAAGTGACCTGGAGGAAAGGTGAGGAAGATGAGGGCAGATCGTTCATGGTGAAATCATCGAGCTGCTCAATGAATTAGCACAAGCAAAGGGTCTGTAAAGAAGTGCTTGAAAAAGCAAGCATTTGGGTGCAGAGAATTGAGAGGGTGGCCTATTTCTGAGAAGCAGCAGGTCTTCTCAGAAACCAGGACCACTGATGTGCAGGACCACTGGCTAGTCAGCTGAACCAGAGCTCTCAGGATTTGATCTGAGCATTCACAATTCACATCCATCATGCTTCCACTTATGGGTGCAAGAGGGGTGCAACTACTTTCCCAGCAGCAAAGATCCAGCCTGGAGAGTTCCTTGCTGGTGACTGAATACAGCAAATGCTGTGTGTAGGAAGACAGACACAGAAATGTGGAACGGTAGCAAGGCAACTGTTTTCTCTGAAAACAGCACTGCTGTAAAATACCTGAGGCAGATTCTGATACCTGTAGTACTAAATAATAATTATAAAAAAACCATGTCAAAGATAAGTCAGAGAGTAGTCTGAGAATGACCAGAAAACATGAAGCTTATTAGAAGCTCCAAGAATTTGGTTAGTCAGACTGATTTGATTTGAGTGATTAATCAGCAGGATCGAGTGGCTGGGAATGAAAGGTGGACACATTCTGATGAGAAATAAATTGAAGTTTAACTGTGAAGCTAATTAGCCTTGGGAACAGTATCTGATACTGATGATTATGGTGAACTCTCCATCACTAGTAATGTTAAAATTGAGAGTTAATAATTTTCTGCTCCAGCGTTCATAGAAATTCATTCAGGACTATGTCTTGGTCTACGCTACATAGAATAACTAAAGAGATGACAACAGTGGCATTATTTATTCATTCACTCTATGGCTTTGGGCATGCTTAATGGAGGAGATGTAGTTCTAAGTACTATCAATGTATTCCCGGTTCTAGGAGTTATCAAAAGCAAAATTACAACAGAATTGCCAGGGCCAAGGTTTCTCCTATGCTGACTTATAAGAGTGATGAACACTCCAAAGTCTATTCATTTCAGCTGGAGTTTGCTCAGCAGCTGTGAAAATGCAGCAGTCAGTTGAGAAGATGTCTCCAGACAAACCATGTCTTCAAATTTTGTTTATCTGTGCTCAAGGATGAAGTTAGTTTCATGTGAAACAGGAGCTGATGTTGACCATTATCTCCCAAGGACATGCGTGTGACATAATGAGCATTTGGAACAAGGTGCATGTGGTTAAACCTGTTCCTCGCAGTGCTGCTGGACCTCTGACGCTCACAGTGCTGCCTGATGCCGAGTGGCTGAGCTGACTTGTCATCTAGCCAGAGAAACACAAGGTCTGTCTTTAAAAACAAACAAACAGAAAATCAGGATTTGATGCATGTTGTCTGTTTCTGAAACTTTTCAAACCCTGATGTGTAAAACCCTGAGGAGAGGCTGTGAGGGTGACATATCTAAGCACTGCTCCAGGCTGGGCAGAGCAGGAGTCTGAACAGACAGAGCTGCAAGAGAGAACTTGAGTGACTGCCCCTGTTTTTTTTTAACATTTTGATTTTGTGATTATTTTTTTTGTTGGCATTTTTTGACTAAGGGTGTGTCTGTTTGGTTTTGTGTTTCAGCTGTAAGCTCTATTTTTCTTTTCTTAATGTCTGTTCCATTGAGGCACTTTAGTTTGAGTCAGTTGGTGTTTTCCAACAGTTTTCCAAACAGCATTTTTGCTCAAACAGTTCTTGGTAACAGCAGAATGGTGCCTGGCCAAGGACAACCCTTTGAGGTCTGCTGCCTCTCACAAAGATGGAGATGATGATTTGAGGCTCGTCAGCTGGACAAGGATGGGAAGGCTGTTTCTTGCATTAGTGTGTTCCCCAGTGCACAGTGTGAGGACAGAGGGGATTTGTGTTCTGGAGGTTTCCTCGGTTTGCCTGAACTTACCTCTGTCCTTAGGACAGGCAGAGATGTTACTGTTACTGCTCTCTGGTGGGGTGCAGCAAAGACCTATTTGTCACTAAAAGATGACAGTATCAAAACAAGACCTTCTGTGCACAAAATGCTTGTACGTACATACAAACTGCCTAACCTGTTATTAACAGACACATATGGGGAACCTAAGTCAAATGAAAAGACATCAAAATTTGACCTATCCAAAGTCACACGTTGAAGCAGGAAGCAAAATCCAAGAATAGATTCAGGGTCCTGATCTTCCCCAACCTCTAGAATGGGAGTCGAATTTCATCTCTCACTTGTAATTATGGTCAAAGTCTGGGCTGGAAATGAGAAGCACTGATTTCTGTTTCTGCTCTGCAGTAGATTTACAGTGTGACCTTGGAGAAAATATGTGTCCTTCTGTGTCTCAGTTTACCTTCCCACTAATGGAGATAATTGTACTAGTACGCAGTAAGCTTTAATGGACTTTGTTCTGCACCTACTTAGTGACTCTCCTTGCAATGGGAAGACAACAGATGCACTATTTGTAGAGTCTCTGGATGAAAGGATGTTGTAGAAGTGAGACAGATAGTATTTGTTTTAACATATGGGCCTTGATAATAGCCGCATATGCTCACGTCAGTAGTAAGAGATGACAATTCAGTCTTGAGAACAGCAGCTGCCTCAACACTCCAAGCACTGCTGCTGTGTGCACATGTGGTCTCACCTGGCCTAAGTGCTGCTGGAGCACTGATAGGCTTGGGGCAAATTTGTAAGAAGACTCCAGAACCCAAATCTGTTGATGGTTCACTGAGCCAGGGAAGTACAAAGTCTTGATTCTAATATGATAGTAGTGAACAAATACGGTGTGTGGATAGTTGCTGGCTGAACTGAGCTCTCTCTGTGCTTTATTTTCCTCATTAAGAACCCCAGCCCATGCATTCTCCCAAGCTAGTTGTTTTTCAAGTATGCAGAAATGGGACAACTACTTCCAAAGATAAAGCTGACACTGACTCACTACGGTTCACAATGTTGAACTAGAAAAGTCATCAGTCCCAGCGCCGTGGAAATCAGTGCAGCATCACTTGTTACTCTGCATGTTCTCCTCTGTGCTGCAGTGGTCTGGGTGCATCTTTCAAAAATCTATGCTAGTGTTGTGTTTCCTGGTAAACGATGTTACCAAGTGGAGTATTTCTGGCAAGTGGGACAGCGTCCTCTGCTCTTCTGCTACTAGATGAGGTCTAAGCACTACTACAAGTTTATGCTTTTTCTGCTGACTCTTTGTGTTCTAGGCCAAGGGAAATAAATCACCATTTGATCTGCTGACCAACCAAAAGTCTATTCAAGTAAATTATCCCACAATGACTCTTTCTGTGCATTTTACTTTGAAGTTTTTCAGAACCTGATTAAGAAAGTCCCTGTTTTGAATTATCTAGGTTGGTCAGGTTTCTCTGCATTAGTATTTACTGAGTACTAGCACTGGACATCCCTGGAGTGATCACTTATTGATGAATACTGGGTTTCCACACCGAGCATGTGACTGTGGTTGGCTGATGCAGCTACATCCAAACCTGTGTTATCACTGTAGTGTGTCTGTAACTGCAGTAGGGTCCCTTGAGGGTGTACCAGGTGAACAATTGCATGCTAAAGACAGTCTCCATTCCAAAAAGCTTGTAACTTTGAGAAGACAAAGGGAGATTTAAGTCTCCAAAGTTCCTGTGTCAGGTCACAGTCACACTCTCCATTCTGCCTATCCAGGAGGAGGGGTGGGATCATGTTCTTGCCATTATGAAGCTTTACACATTCACACACACCCTCACCGCCACTTTTTTTGATTCTAAAATTATTTTCTCATAAAATTGCCCTTGATCTCTAGCCTGACACTCTGATGCATATTTATAACCCTTCCTCTGTACTTTCTTGTCACTTGACTTTACCAAATCTCAGCCCTTGTCTGAGTTAAGAATATAAAGCACAAGCTGCAGACCAAGTGGGGTTGGCGGCTGGAAGGACTCTCTTACTTTGCCTTTAATCTGTTCTACTTTGAGCTCCAGGTGTGTGCAGGGGTGTCATTTTGCTGCCTACTAACAAAGACATCCAGCTGGATGTAAACTGCTTAGTCAGATTAATCCAACTCCTGGTTGACTCCTAGTGCACAGGTAGCTGAACTTCCATGTGGGTGAGCAGTAAGTGGCAAAATCCCCTAACAAAGGCCTTTCCTCATGTCCTTTCCAGATATATATCACTGACACTGCAAAGCTGAGGCCAACTGTGAGCCTACGGTAACAGTCACAGCTCCATTGCCTGATCCAATTTGTCCTAACAAAGCACTTGTGCCTCACTGTTCAGCAACTGCCAAGAGACGTGATGGTTTGTCAGACAGCTCCCAGTCTCTAGAACCACAGCAGGGAAACTGGGCATCACAAATCTTGCACCTTAGCCCATGTTGTATGTGGAGCCTGCTAACAGTTGCTGTTGGGTCACAGCAGAGAGGGAGCCGACTGCCTCTCAGCTAGTTTCTCCTGAAGGGGTCCCTCTTTTCCCTGAGAAGCAGAGCACACAGTGGGGTGGCATCACTTTGTCAAGCCCTGGGGGTTGTATTCAGTAATGCAGCAAACCCTGCGCTGTAACCCATTGCACTGTGCAGCAAGCTGGGGAAGAGGTTTTAGGGAAGAGCTGTAGAACAGGAGCATGTTTTACACTGTGTCCTTGGACGTGAGTCATGGACATCTCCGTATGCTGAGGGTAATGGGCCTTTGTATTCAGATGATTTCCTGAGCTCTGTTGTTGAATGTTGGGGAAGAAAAAGTGTTTACTGTTGTTTTTCCAGACAGTGACAAAGTGCAGGGTGATCTATCGAGCTGCTTTCCAAAAGCTGCTCTTAGAGACGTGTTATTGGGCTCTTTCGCTTGGTCTCTGCTTGCACAGAGGCAGTCGGAGCTCTCTGTGTTTTCTTCCAGCCGCTGTCAGTGTGAGACAAAATACAATTCTGTGCACGAGCCTCAGCAAAAGGCTGAGTTGTAGTTGGACATGGAGGTTCCCACCTGCTGGTCTTACTGGAGTAACTGAAATACTTTTGGTATCTGCTGGGCATGGAGCATATTCAGACACAGAGAAAACCTGCTTGCCTTCAAGAGCATTTGTTGTTTGGGTTTTGGTTCATTTAAAACTGCAAAATGGGGACTGGCTATGGCTTGGACAGGAGCATGACTTACCCTTTGCTGTCTGACCTGTCAGTGTCAGATTCCTGGCATTCTGTCTTCTGGGGATGAAAGGAAAACGTCCCACATGAGCTATGCTACAGAGCTGACAGTCAGGACTTGCTGTATGGATGTCCTGTCATCTGCCTCTTCGTGTTGCACTGTGATGACATCCCATCAGAGCTTATCTTCCTGGCAAGCCTTCTCAAGAGGTGCTGAGAGAGCAGGGCAGTGTCTGAAGGCATGGAAGGCCCCTTGTGTCTTGAGCTTTGTTTTTGGCACAACGCATCTTTTGATGGTGTGGTGACATTTTAGGTCTGGTGCCATGGGTCAGCTGCTGACTGCTGCATGAGAGCACAGCTAAGGCCACCCCGCTCAATTCACCAGCTGTGTCAGTTAAATGATGAATGTCTGCTTCATCAGAAGCCACTGTTTTCTGAAAGCCGTAGAAGCTATCATCTCCACTGGGAAGAAAATTTCAGAGTGTCTCCTGTGGAGCAGGTGTGAATTTTAAAGAAGTGGGGTCATCTTTACTTAAGTGCCCTCAGTATCAATCAGTTACCAATATTTCAGCTCCCTTTCCAGGTGCCTTTGGAGGCATCCGACATCCATCAAATAAAGCAGCCTCCAGATGGACCAAACATATGTTCTATGTCTCGGAATAGCTGAAATCTAAATGCTTGCCTCCTTGGGAAGCTGTAGCCCCTTGCTGAGTCCCAGCATCCAAGGGAGATGCCTGCTGCTTTAATCAATATGTGTTCTATTTTTTTCTGCTTTGTCATAGTCATAATAATAAGCAACTCTTGCTTGAGCATCCCTAGCTTCAAGAACCTTTCTGTGCTTGAAATACTAAATGCCTGTCAGTCCCTTTCTTTCTTCTTGTCTTTCCTTCATCACTTGGACCCTGCTGATCTTCTCAATACTAGCAGTGCTAATTATCCTCCTCTTCCCTCCTGCTATTGTGGCTTTTCCTTCCTTCTTCTAATCTCGTATTTGTACAAATTACCAAGGGTGAAGGAAGAGTAAATATCAATAAAAGAACTGTGATGTTTCTAAGGGCTGCCCAAGCTACTACCTGGGGAATGGCGAATAATGATGGTAGTCACTGGTCTGCCCCACTTTGTACCAAAGTTTTTCTTGGTTTGTCATCTCTTAATTCCTTTGTCCTCACTCTGCAAATGGCAAAGCAATTTTTGAGCCTCTCTGAATGTTTCCAAACTTCTGCTGTTTTGGATCTTCTACCTGTTGTTGATGCTCTTGTCCTACTGTGCCCAGCAGTGGTATGGCATTAGGGCTAGGAGCTGGGCAGTGTCTGTGGAAAAGTAGTCTTGCAGCCTTTAGTCCCCATTTCCTTGTCTCTGTTGAAACTTCTTTGGAGGGCAAGTCTCCAGACGATGATGTGCTTCTTTATCTCCTGCACCCTGTCAAAGCAGCAAGTCATTTAAGAATAATGTATTCAAATAAGTTAAATTATTGGAGCTGGGTGGAACAAACTGTCTGCACAAAAGCTTCAGATGGAAACCTTTTGCCATGCCTGTAAATATAGAACAAAAATAAAGTATTCCTTTAACAGTGGCACACGTGCCTCAGGATGTGATGGTGTTGCCACACGTATGATATGTAAGTAATTCCAATTTTTACCTATTTGTTTTGCCTGCAGAAGTGTTTTTCCAGGACTTACCTAAATAAAAACGTTGGTTACAATTCCCATTGATAAAAAGGCCCATCTCTGCAGTTACAAAAACTAGGGAGCAGTTATTACTGCAGTGGTAGGTCCCTGTCATTCTTCAAGGTACACAAACCTTACTGAGTTTATATTGTGGGCAGTGTAACTTGTTAGAGACGTTAGAAGTTGAACTACTTGCCTGGGACTCCAGGAATGGCCTTGACCTGCTGAGCTCTGCACAGGATCATTATTGTCCTCTGGGATATGTTCCTGTCTGTCTTGGTCTAGGTGGTCCTGCTGTGGCAGGGGGATTGAACGAGATGATCTTTCAAGGTCCTTTCCAATCCCTAATGTACTGTGATACTGTGTCTGCAGAGCTGCATTCATGCACTCTCCAGATTGTGAGACTTCCATGCAAATGGTATAATCCACTGCTATGACATCTAGCTTTGTCTGTGTAATCTGTGCCTCAATTAGTTTAGCCCGTGGCACCCACTCAGAAAACCATTGCTTTTTATCCTGCTTGGTGTTAGTTCCCTGTCCTATGTTTGAAAATCAAAGCAGATGCTCCCCAGACTGTAGCTTTAAGTTTTTGAATGTGGAGATGAGTGTGAGAAGTGTGGGAAGGAGTTACTGGTACCATGGTTTCTTTTTCACTTTCCATAAATCTTTGTGCTTTGTGGAGCCCAAAATTCAAAGAAAGAACAGCCTCACTTTCTCCACTCCAGGCTAGTCTTGGCTGCAAAGAGGTGAGGATTGACAGTCCTAGGGCTTCATGTCCCACCAGTGTGACACCAGACTGACAGCAGTAGCTGATGTGCAGCTTGCGTCTGGGCTAACTCTTAGGATGAGACCTTTCTTTAATCTGCCTGTTTGCTGATGCTTCTGCTGCATGTGACAGCAAGGATTCCTGTTGGCACCCACTGTTTTGGTAGATAAAATTGGATAGACCAGGTTTATGTCACCAAACAGCCATCAATTAGCAGCAGCTTCCCAGCGTGACCTCACAGCTGCCCCCACCTCACCCTCTCTCTTCCCCAGAGGCAGCAGCACGTACACGTGTGCTGTGGAGCAAGCAGTTCCTTTGTGTGCAGATGGCAGAATATTCATGTGTCTTGTAAATTATTTACAAGTCTTGATGCTTACGTGCAGGAGGTGTATTGTGTCAGTTTTGGGATTGCAATAATGAATTTAGGCTTGAAATTAGAGAAGAGTTTGTGATGAGGAAAAATGTAACCTTCTGAAACTGAGACCAGTCCTATTCGATCTATTCCTTAATGACTTGGATGAAGGATTAGAGAGCACTGTCAGCAAGTTTGCTGATGACACAAAGCTGGGGGGTGTCACCGACACCTCAGCAGACTGTGCTGCCATTCAGCGAGACCTGGACAGGCTGGAGAGCTGGGCAGGGAGAAATTTAATGAA
>JAOXOE010000702.1:8155753-8220056 GCA_028565055.1 Phoeniculus purpureus
GGACAAGGGGCAATGGGTGCAAGCTGGAACATAGGAGGTTCCATATAAATATCAGAAGGAACTTTTTCACAGTGAGGGTAACAGAACATTGGAACAGTCTGCCCAGGGGGGTTGTGGAGTCCCCTTCTCTGGAGAGGTTTAAAATCCACCTGGATATGTTCATGTGCAACTTGGTCTAAGTGATCCTGCTGTGGCAGGGGGATTGGACTAGATGATCTTTGAGGTCACTTCCAATCCCTAATGATTCTATGAAACAGCTTCCCAATAACAGCAGTAACCTGCTTGGGTTTTTTGAGATGTTTTTTAAGTGTTTATGGTGCATCTATATGAAGTTATGATCCATATTAGCAGGTGTCTGGGACAGGGCACATTTGGGACCACAGCAGTTGTCTGTGGATCTCATTCAGTGACATATTTGTAATGGCTTCACTTACTTTCTCTTTCTGAAATGAAATGTCACTGATCTGGATTATCTGTGATTACTTCACCCAGCTTGCAGAGTAACCTTGCCTCGGGTACCGTTGCTGGCATGGCTCTGTGCAGAGCATCAGGGCTAGACCCCAGTGCAACACCATGCAGATGTGGCCATCTGGCTTCAGAAATTCTTCTGTACCTGGAAGTATCCTGGTGACATTTGTGTAAGCACGAGGCAGTAAGATCAGTGGGTCTACACTGATGGTTACCTGTGTGCTTTAGACACCTAGGTAGGTTTGGTTCTCTGCACAGCAGGCAGAACTGACAGGGCAGCTGCTGAAGTAGGTCAGCAAAAGTGTCTGGTGTGTCTCTGCAACCTCAAATTCATATTTTCCCTGTACCTGAATCCTCCCTAGCTTTCCTCTTGTTGCTCCTGCTATTCCATCCCTTATCTTTTTCCCCTTTTCTTGCAGCTCAGTCACACCTCTCTGCTCTGATTGCTGGAATCAGAGTTGCATGAGTGGCTCCTTTAGAATGAGGAGGTGCTCTCTCTCCTGTGAGCTATGGGAACTGCACCAAATGTGAGCAGCCTGATGCCTTTCCTGCACCTCATCACCTCGGTTCCAGTTCTCTGTCACTGAGAGCAGATACCTTTTATAATTGTTTCTGATAATGGTTGTAAGACATGTCATTTGCAAGATGTGAGGTGCTACCTAGCAGAGGGAGAGAAAAATCTTTCTGTCCATATGGTTGTTTCAGCACTAGTTTGATGCCAAGGTTGACTCTTGGTTAAATTGGGATCCCACTTTGCATGCTTACGCCTGCTGAAAGGAAAAAATGACGACTCTGACCTGGGGCCATAGAATTATTATATTTTTTCATAAAACGTGATTCCTATGCTCTCTTTCTCTGCAAACCATACAGCATAGGAGCATATGGCATAAAAAACCATTTCTAGGTGTAATGTTTAGGACTGACTGTGATACTATACTAGGACAAGTTAATTCAAGAAGGTCTCCATGGCTATCATGCTCCATCAGCTTGGCTAGTCACTTTGTACATGTATTTCTGAGGATGCCAGATCCATTGTTTCACACACCAGATAATTTATACCATATTTTTAAGACTGCCTATGATGTATGGGTGTAAGGGCATGTGCTACAGCTCCAGAAGTCACACAGGAAAGCTTCAGGGGTGGCATGTCCTCATTTCTGTGACTATTTTCTGCACATTTATTCGTAGGTGGTTTAAGTATGAATAAAAACTTGTGTTTTTTCATTGAGAACTTGTTGTGTCTGTTCACAAAGGTGATACACTATGGAAAAGTATTCTTTGTTCTTTTAGGTTCACTCTTGAACAAGAAGACATAATGTTGTTGCTTGTTCAAGCAGATATTGGAAAGTTAATATTCTGAAAGTTTTTGTGAAGTTAGAGTGGATCCTAAAGTGGAAGGTGTGGAGGGACTTCTGGTACAGTTTATTCACATAAGTGTCAGGTCTTGAGACTGGCTTTCCTGTGAATGCAGTGTATCCAGGAGGTGCTTTTCCATAGGTGCTTTGGGTCAGATTTATGCCCTCCATGTGGTCTGCCACAGTGTTCCTGGATGGTCAGAGTTTAAACTGTAAATCTGTTTTAAGGGATTCAGAGCCCTTTGTGCCAGTATTTGAGGCTGTGTTAAGCTGCATGGGGGTAGCCAGTGTGTTTTATCCTTTAGACAAAGGTTTTAATGTGTGCGTGTGATCAGTCTCAGCTTGTCACTTCTCCACTGTGTGATGTGAATGTACTGAGGGCTGGAGCTGAAAGCCTGATTGCAGCATGATGTTATTGTGGAACCTGGAGTTATTACACTCTAAACTCGGGACGTAGATAGAATTGTGAGTTGGATTCTTCTTCCTTATGATGTTCTCTATCTTCATTAAAAATACATACATACCTATTATCCCCAAATGGCAAATGTGTGAATCAGAAGCTTATAGATAGCACATTTTGAGGCTGCTCCATTTCTTAAGCAGCAGTTAATCTGAAATACCATAAGAAAATCTGTATTATCTCCTCTCTGAGAATTTGCAAGTAGGGCTTTGAACAAAAATAGCGTTTTAGTGGAGGCAAGTATCAGCTCTCCAGGTAATCTGACAGTCCTTTCCTGTTACGCCACATGGTCTGCAAATGCTCTTTTCCCACACAGTTTTTCTTAGTGGGAAATGTGAACTGTTTCCCCACTCAGCCAAACTACTGTACTTCCTTAAAAGCTGGGGGTTTGGGGGGAGAGAAAAGTTAGGCCCAGTGGTATTTCTTGCAGAAATTGCATGCAGAGGGAAAAAAATCAACTCACCTACAGGTATGGCAGACTCCAGACTGGACACATATCCTTATTCTGTAGCCTACAGGCATCCTGGAGCTCCATCCCTGAGACACGAGCTGTGTTCTTCTCATTGTGGGTACCAGCAAGACCATGTCAGAAATGCTGAGTTGTTAATGATGATGGAAAGGAGATCCCTCTCTAAGAAGTGTCTGTATTTCAGGCATAGCAAGTTTCCTCTCAGTGTTGCTATTTTTGAGAACACAGAACAATTGAGAGATATCTAGTGTGTTAGGGCAAGTGCTGAGTCTGGAGGAGTACCTGGCAGTCGTTATTCCACATCATTTCATCTGGCATCTCTCAGGCTCATTTCAGGAAAGGTGTTGGAATGGATGAGGCAGAGAACAGATAATGGATTTCTGAGGTGATGCTCTGAAAGATGTTTGGGGCTGGGCTAAGGATTGATAGAGCAATTTACTGTTCAGCCTGACACCAGGCTTTAAGCAGGAGCAAAAGCATTTGCTGACAGTGCTGGCAAAACTTCTTGAGAGTTGATGGACCTGAGGTTAAAACAGGTCTGTCCAGAAGGACTTTGTGGGTAAAATGCAGTTGCCAAGTGCTGGTGTCTTGTGCCATTTTGGTCTTGCCAAGAAGCCTGAGATATCCCTCTTAGTGCAGGCAGATGTAGCACCAGTGCAAGCAGAGCTGGTACAGCCTGCCGGCCAGGCAGAACACCTTGTGTGTGACTCCTTAAGTGGCACCAGATACATATATTAGATGATGAAGGTGACGGTTTCTCCTTCTGTGTGTGTGGCTGTGCTGAATTTGTTTTCCTAATGTGGTCTTTCCTGGGATTTAGAGAGGAACTAGTGATGCCTGACAAGGTTTTCAGTCGGAAGAGAAAATGCAGCTGAGAAACTCTATGAAGGAAGCAGAAATCTCTGGACTCTGGGTAGACAGGAGCACAGTTTTTTGTGACTGTGGAAGTCCACCAGCAACATCTGCACATATATTATAGGAACTAAAGGTGCAAAGCTGAGTGGAGGAGTTGGAGTAGTGGTGGTGCCTATTCATCCGTCGTGGAATGGCAGGGCAAACAGGTAAACACCCTTCTAGCCATGTAAACATAACACTTTGTGCTCTTGTGTTAACTTCTCCACAAAAAGGTCTGTAAGCCAAGCCATGTATAGCAATCACCTGTTCTCTTGATGCACTTACAAGGTTACTTTACATGGTTCCCAAAGCAGGGAGGAGTGTCTGTGAACATGAGCAATGGAAAATGCCAGGAGAGATACGTGCTTGCGCAGCCTCAGCTGCCAGCTAATCTCTGCACCACAACTCTGGCTGGTAAGTGAGAAGCAAACCCTGTCTTTCCTGGACAGCTCTCTGAGCGCTAAGAGGCTGCATATCCAGTGAACTAAAAACTCATTGAAACTGTACAGCTTTGTTTAGTTTTGCCTTGAACCATAAGTGAGGCTGAATGACTGTTTCAGTCTCTGTTGTGCTTGGTGTGAATTAAGATCTGGGGTGATGTGTTATGCCAGTGGTTTTACTGAGAGAATCTTCATTAGCACAGCGATGCAAAGATTAAAATAATTGAACAGGCAGTCTTCTTTCTGTTTGATGTTTTGGGATTTTTTTCTGGTAGGATAACTCCATGATGGTGGGATTTCAGAAGCTGTGCAGGAGACGATTTGCATCTTCCTAAAGAGCTTACAGGGTAAGGCTGTAGCCCTCAGGACTTGGCCATACCTGCTAGCCAATATGCTGCTTCATTGCAGGCTTTAGCTTTGTGTGTCACTATTTCAAGGATGAGGTCTAAAGGCTGAATGGGGAAGGTACAATGTTGTACAGGCAATGCTGTGTAATTTTTTTCCTGTACTGAGATTCTTCTAAGCCCTTTGGCTAAAATCTGGCAGTCTGAGGCACTTAGGCACGTTCCTCATGGAATCTGTGCAATCCTAACCACTGTTAGCAAGCTTTGGCTTTTATTAGTCTTTGGTCCAGATTTCACACAGTTCTCACTTATTCAGATCTGCAAATGAATGCCTTTGTCTTCCCACAGCACTTCTGTGCATCTTCTATCTATGTAAACTTGGATTTACCTCCTTTCTATTGATTTGATCATCTTTCCCTGCAGTGCCTTATCTGTATTTGCCTACTATTGATTTTCTACTTTGACTCTGCAAGAACTAGAAAGAAATTAGGAAAAAGTGGGCTCCTGGAGTGGATGTTTCTTGTGTGAGAAGCCACTGCTGTGTTTATTAGGACATAGTGAATGTCCCAAGCAAGGGGTAATCTCATCTCTTTGTGCCCCTAGAAAGTCAATATGTCCAAGCTTCAGCTATAAAACTGCCAGCCAGTTGCAGAGCAACACACCATCGATCCTCTATAGAAAGGGAGTGTTTTGCCAAGAGAGGGCATCTGCTGGGCAAGAAGAACTTATTAATGTGCAAGCACCTTCTGGCCTCTGTCCCTGCCCTCAGGCTTTGATGCAATGTCCTGCAGAAGCCAGTAGCAGCAAGGCTGCAGAAGGGCTCTGGACCTCCTGACTAGGTTTCTTGTTACCTAAGCTAAACATTTGTCAGGCTCCTTCACCGCTGTTGTAATTGTACTTTTGTGCAGCATGGGAAAGGTTGTTAACTTAATTGCTTTCAATTTTTACATAAAAGACTGTCAGTGAGGAGCTGTAACTGCTCAGAAGTTTTTATTATGGCCTGATGTGATGTTATTGTCCTGGCCTTGCACGCGCCTGTGGGTGTATTTCTGAAGGAGGTGGCTTTTGTTGCTCCAGGATGATGACTCCTCCAAAAAGTCATTCTCTTCATCAAGGTGACATTCAGGAATGACAATGCTGCATGTCACAGAGAAGTGCTTGACAGGGAACTGCAACTTTGACGTGATGTTTCCCCATATTGCCAGAGTCTTTTCCAAAGAGGATGTTAGTGATCCTCCAATTTTTCCTGTGGTATCATTCCCAATAACAGTCATCTTGATCATGAAGAGTAGTTGTATCCTAAGTTGCTTTGTGAACAGCCACAAAATGGGTCATGTGCAGCTTCTTTGTTGCAGGTGCTCCCAGGCTCCAGGGAAAGTGAACAGCATCAATAGAACCCTGAACTGCAAAAACGATGGATGAGGTGCTGGGAGTGGCTCATAGAGCCTTGTGCTTTGGTTACCTGGTAGCAGCTCTGTTCTCTCTCAGTTTGTGTAACAGAGATCCAAATCACATCTAGGGGAGATGCAAAGCAGTATTTGCAAATCTCTCAGCTTGAAAGTCAGGACATTCTTCCCAGAAGCTGCATAAAGCTGTGGTCTTTATTAAACTACTAACTTTAACAGGGTTTCCTATGATTTGGAAAGTGAAAACTTAAGACAATGGGTTGGACTTCTCAAGACATATTGGCAGAGTTTCTACAGATGGTGCCATGACCAGAAGACTTTGAGGGCTGCCCAGCACAACCTTTGTCCATCTTTGAGAAAAAGGACCATTTTTGTTTGTGCTTTTTGCAGGCTAGAGAAGGGGTAGGGTTCCCTTTTGTAGGTAACTTAATCTGATGCAGCAAAACTTAAACAGGTAGTAGTTTCCCTCCAAAGGGGCAGTGTGTGTGTCAAGAACGCTGACAGTGAGATCAATGCAGTGTGCCTGTCCTAAAAGTGCCCAGCAATGAAATGCAGCCCTCCTTTTTCAATCAGGTTCTGGAGATTGTTTTGCTAAGTATTTGTTGAACTGTCAACAGTAGTTTACTGGGGCAAAAATGAAGAAAAGGATGGCTTTTTGCAGTTGGAACTCTTCACAATAGTCAGTTCGATTGAGGAGGGGTCTATTTTAGCTTCATGTCCCAGGGTGTCTCAGACTGAAAGGCAGGGGGAACTTGGTTGAGTGATTTGTAATAACTGATTAATTTGTATTAAACATACAGACATACTAAATGGGCAGGGGAGAGTCTCAAACTGCCAGTGCTCTGACTGTTCTTTCATGGATGCTCTTTTCTTCCAAAATATGTCGTTCCTTGAGGTGTCCTGACCTCAGCTACGAAAAAATGAAAACATCCTTATCTATGTTAGATACTTTCTTTAAAATGGTCTATAAATGGATCTTGTCTAGAGTGTGCTCTTATGCTGAGCATGTGCTGCTTCACATGTGTAATTCATGCAGAAGATGTAATGGAGGAGTGAGCTGCTGGTCTGGATTTAGATGATGCTAGAAATTTTTTATAGGGCCTCAAGAAGGTGATGCTTCTGATGTCTTTATCTTTGGTATCTGTTTCAGGGGGACTGTGAGCAAACATGTATCTCTAATGTTGATGATCTACTGATAAACAAGGTCTCTAGAGGGACAAAAGCTTTTCCCTACAACCGGGAAAAGCATTTCTCTATTTCCCATTGCTTCCTGACAACGCTGTGAAGGGCTGATGGTCAGGTGTGGTACAGTACCTGGGTAGAGCAAGTAGGATATTCTGACTTGAGGTAGGGTTTTCACCACATGCATTTAGTGACTTCCACCCATCTGTAACTGTCCCTGTGAACAGACACAACTTGACAATCAGTGTAAAGTGTCAGATGCACTATGGTGTTAACCTGCTGGGTTAGACAGAGCTGTATTAAATAAATAGGATAGGCAAGGGAAGAGTTCATCTTTTTAAGCAATGGACAGATAAGAAAGAATTTCTGATTTAGGGGCTTGAGGGTTTCTTTGAACTTAGGTCTAAGTGAATGGAAATTTTTCAACTCTGCAAGTGCAGCTGGATGAATAATTTGTGGTGAATAATATATCTGATGGCTTTCACTGCATTTGGGATTGACAGCAAACACATCACAATTTTAATTATTGGGAATGGTTTGCTGAAATATTCAGGAGCTATTTTGGTTCCTGCAGACTGTGCATGAAAAAGTTGGCTATTTAAAAGTCAGACTTCTTTTTCTTTTTCTGAACTCCTGGCTAGTCTCCATGCTCTGCACAAGCTTATCTGAACAGGGTAACAGGATTCCTTGCATTCTGGCTTAAGAATTTAACATACAGGAGCCTTAAAATGATAATAAAGTTACAGCAAGTCTTCCTATACTAACACTCAGCAGAAACTGAGGGGGATCAGGGTGGGTTTGGTCTGTTGGTTTCTTGAGGCAGAGCAGAAGGCTGTCCATGTAACTGGGTTGTGATTCTGCAAGGTACAGGATGAAGGCTTTCGGAGAGGTGAAGAAAGCATTATGAAAATTTCATGTAGCTCTCCTATACTTTTCATGGTTTTGAGAAAGTCACAATCTCAGGACTGGCCATCAGCAGTTCAGGCTGGGTGTAATTTGATGGTTGCATAAGCAAGATTGTCGGGATAATCCTGATTCCTAATGTCGGGAGCTTCTGATGCAGCCATTTTCCACAATCTGCTGGAAACAGATATTTGCCCTCCTGATCCTCTTACCTTCCTTACACACCTCCCTGTCACGTGTTTCCATACTTTCGTACTGTCCTGCCATCCCAGTACCACACTGTGTGCTGCCCACTGCTGCAGGGGAGAACTGGCCTAGGGCACAATGCGGACACCATGACTAAAACTACGGAGAAACAAACTTCTTCCCAAGGAACAGGATAGGAATAACATGAAATATAAATTTCCCTTCTCATCTATAAAGAAATTAAGGCAGAATTTTGAAAAAGGAATGGATAGAGATGAATGAAAAAGTGGTTTTCCCGAAGAACTCAAATAGCACCAGAAAGTAAGGAGAAAGATGCAAGTACAGATCGCACTAGGTTGCCTGCGCGGCTCTTAGCTGCTCTCTGAAATGTTCTGCTACCCTCTGGTGGCTTTCCGAGGATTAGTGCAGTCTGGTTTTCGTATCTCGTAAATCCCTGCCAACTTTTGGAGATGCATTAAGAACCCCAAATGTGCCGATGGAGCTTTTCATTTTCTCTGATTCCAAAGCAGAAGTATGACAGTAATGGCAATGCAGCTCTGGGTTTTGCTGTGTTGGGCTCTTTTTCTTTTTCCTTTTGCTCATATGACGTCTCTTTTGGTTTAGGGTTCTAATCACAAAGGCAGCTTGATTGGGATGTTAAGATGAAAACATAATAACTTTGTGCCTAGATTGGCTGTGTAGTGGGACTGTTCATTGTTTGGGAAGGACACAGGCTTTGCAACCCTGCAGAATGCAAGCCCATGTCCTCTACTTAACTGCAGAGGACACAAAGCAAGTACCCAGTGAAGTCAATAATAGCAAAACTCCCATGATCTCCAAGAGCCCAGAATAGGTCCTATTCAGCCTGGTGCAGGGGCAGTGCTCAAACCTCTATAATTTGTGTTTTGGTCTCCATTATTCAGTAACTTCTTGTTTCTTCCCTTTCTCATCTTCTCTGCTCTTTAATTGATTCTACATTGTAGACGACGAGCTGTAGGTAGGGATTTAAAGGGCAGTGGTTTGACAGAATTTACAAGAAACTCCTCCCAGGCATTAATTCCTGGGTTATGGGGTCAGAAAGGCTCTTGTGATCTTCTCAGTCTGACCTCCTGTGGAGAGCAAGTGACAGGACTGCCCTCAATTGACTCCTGCTTGAAGTGCAGCGTTGAATATAGAAAATACCACCTCTTGGCTTAAAACTTTCCAGTGATGGATGATTCACCTTGTTAAATTGTTCCAGTGCTTTATCACCGTCAATGTTAACTACTTCCACCCTTTGTTTAGTTTCAGTTCCCAGCCTTGGGTTTTCTTGTTACTTCATGAGTTTGCGAGCCGTGTGTTGTCAGAACTGTGTCCTCATGAATTTGATTGAGTTGCCAACAAGCTGGAGCTCTGAGAGACACCTTGGTTGTAAGAAGTTAAAAGCTGTCAGCATTGTTGACTGAAAAATTTTGAGGTTTGTGAATTCATAAATTCATTGTATGTAGGGCACAGAAGCAGCAATACGGGACACTTCTCCATAGTGCGTGTCCACACTGATATTTCTGGGCTTCACTGATATTTCTGTGTATTTAAAATATACAGCTAGTAAGACAGGATTTATATAGATTTTCAAACGAAAATGAACTGCAAAAATCCAGCAGAGTTTCACAGGAGATGACTGGACATATAAAAGCATTTGTTGTTTTGGTTGTGGGTTTTTTTTGTAAACCAGTTGTGCTGAGGTCCTTTGGGATGGAAGCTGCTACATTCAGCATAATGACTGTTGTTAGCTTCTTACTCTGTTCCCATTGACAATACATTTTAAAACTGGCCCCTTCCACCTTGCAGCCTGATGGAGGTTTGGGTTTAGAGTGGAGAGCAGCCAGTGCTGCATTAGTCCCGTGGGAAAGATTGCAAGCCTTGTGGGGCAGTAAGCACAGCTTAAAGGCCACCTTAAAGGGAAGAGCAGGTTTCTGTGGTTTGGGCAGGGGAAAGTGATGCAGTAGATTTCAGTTACCTCAATCACAGGATATGCTGTGGCAGCAAGTGACCCAGCTCTTCCTGTGGTCTGACCTCCGTCAGGCCATACTTGCTGTTTTTAAAGCCACTCAGATCTCCACAGGAGGTGATAGAAAGACAGTTGGTGTGGAGATGTGGGACTTACTTTTAGGTTTGAAAGTCGTGTCTCTTCTTGGCAGAGTATCTGAGCCCGGCACGTGGGACCAGCAATCCTGAGAGCAAAGCCACTTGCAACACAGTTCCTTTCATGGTCTTGTGGACTGCTTGTGTGAGGCTTCAGGAGCTGCTTGTTTCAGTCCTGAGGCAATATCTCTTATTATGAAGAGAGGAGAGAAATTGCAACCTCAGCATGTCTGCCAAGGTGTACTGTAAGGATTTGTTAACATATACCGCTGTTCTGGGAACAGCTCTGCTGTTGATGTTCAGCATCCATCATCCATCTTCTGGCAATGATGCTTTCTAGACCAAATAAGAGTTTTGAGCTGATTTCAGTAGGCATGAATGCATCGTTCATGATCTTTTGCTGCCAGATGCATTGGGGTGTGTTTTGGGCTGGCCGGACTCAGTCCGGTTCAAGGCTTCAGGCTTAATTGCCTGGGTGTCTGAGCTGATAAATCCACTCTCTCAGCAGACTTACACAGCTGGGTGTAGTGCTTTGCTGACACAGTTACAAGACTTAGGGACTGGATACAGTTTACATCCATTCCTCTGAGGAAAACGTCTTACTTCCCTAGAAGAGAAAGTGTAGATCCTTCTGAACAGAGAACATGTGTACCAGCCTTTGAAAGTCAATGCTCTTTTCCTGGCTTCAGTTACCAAGCACATGTCAGTATGAAATGGAGAAGGCTTCAGCTGAAGCATTTTGCACTTAATATTTTAATTTCAGTGTCCAGCTCCATCTCACCAGACCACAGCTAGTTCTAGAGGAAGACAAGGTACAGACTGACAGCCTCAAAGGAAGGCCATGGATTTATGGTCTGCAATGATAACCCCAGGCTTCTGCACTCCCCCCTGTAGACTCTGTAGAGTAACAGGATATTTTTCCTATGGGATCAGGAAATCATGATCCCTGCATGGTCAGCAGGAAAGGGCTGGAGATGAGGGTCTTTCTCTGATGTCTCAATGTTCCTGGAAGCTATTGCACTGCCATGCACAAAGCACCTTCTTCCTCAGCTTCCTATATAAGAGGGCATAAGAAGTGGAGGTGTGAAAAAGCAGAGAAGTGTTGTGTCACCTACTGCTCCAAAAGGAGAGAGGGGAGGAGACAGAGGGAAAATAGGGCTCTATGTCCTTAAAAATCAGTTTTTACCATCAGTTTTAGAAACAAAACTGACAGTGGTGTTGAAAGAACAATCCCATCTAAAAGCTTCACCAGTGAAGCTTTCCCTAGTTTGGCTCCTTAGTACTGAGCAGAACGAAGCTCTGCTCCTCCCTGTTTTCCAGGGCACTGCACCTTCACTCTGTGAGTGCATCAGACAACTTGCCCAAAAAGGCACTTTGGGGATGTAGCCTGCATCTCTGGAAGAAACTGAGTGGGGAGCATATCTTTGCTAATGAAAGCTGCAGCCAGAAATAAGAGTTCTAGAGGTTGAAAACTAGGTTAAAAGCAGCCAGCAATGGAAAGCAGCTGAATGTGGAGTGGGTAAAAGAGCTCTCAAGCATTAGCCAGTGGATGGTTTTGCACCACTCCCAGCTCCTAGCTAGTGCAATCCTAGCAGTGTGGCAGGGCTTCTGGGGTGAGTTGTCACAAGATGGTTCGGCTTGTTGGTTTTTTCCCCTTAGGTTTTTATTTTTAGTTGAATTCTCCTACTTAACACACACTACAGTGACCCCTACTGCTGTCAGCAGTCAAAGACCCATCTCAGTGCAGTTATTAAATTGTGGTACAATATGTTGCCTGCAGTGTTCTAAACAGATAGTATCACTGATGACCCTTAACTATGCAGAAAGTCTGGTGCTTAACTCTGCACCACCAAAGGAGAAAACTTTTATAAACCCTTGTGATGCTTAAACTGTGGTTACAGTGTTTGTGTAAAGAATAAAAATCAGCCAAAACATTCGCAATAAACATTTTCTCCCTTCTCCAAGTATGACTGGAGAGGACATGCTGACCAGCTGGACCTCCAACACCACAAATCTGCTATGCTGCACCAGAAGCAGAAACACCACCTTGTTGCTCCTACTCGACTATAGCCACTGGGACCTTCTTCTCTATTTTTAAGAGCAGTTGCAGGATGGGATGGTGAGACAGCACTAGTGTGAAAGGACATTCAAGGCTGCTGCCATTGTGACAGTGGCTGGCAAGTGCTCTGCCTTCTCTAACTTTTAGTGATGTGCTAAGGGAAGAGCTTTATACTGGTCTATGTGTGGTATTTTGTGTCTACATTAACTACTCTGACTCTGGGTTGAACTATCACCCGATTATTTAATCCCAGTCTTTACAGCGTGATCTTTCTGGTGGGTGAGTTTGTTCTTAACACGAACAACAAATTCGCCAGAGATCATGGAGGAATATGAAATGGAATAAAAGGAAGTTGGAAAAGATGGAATGTTGAGTATAAATAGTAGGGTCTTGGTGAGGTGCAGTGCAGACATAACTGCTATACAACAGGCTGGCTGAGCCACCGTGTCCCATCTCCATGAATCCTAGCCAGTGTAAACACCCCTGAGAGAAACAGTAACTGGCCTTGTCAGACATCCTGCATTAAACAGCCCTTCGTGGGAGTAGCACTAATGAAGAAATCAGGGGGTACCAGAGGTATGACCCATCAGTTACTACAAGGCACGACCGTAACTGGGAATGCAAGCTGGGGAAGAGCTGAAGGAAGAAGCTTTAAAATTAAAACACTGCTGCCTGCATCCCTGATAGACCAGTGCAGACTTTTCCCAGTGACTTGTTCCCCTGGAATTGCTCTGTTCTAGTTTTAGCTGCTCAGAGACCATCCCACAGGCTGAAGCAGACGTCAGCTCAGATCATTCCTGATTATTAATTTACTCTGTCTTAATGTAGGCCCATTATCAGATGCTTTCCCCAGTGGTGTGCAAGTAAAGCTGGTGTCTGCTCTGCCTCTTTCAAAGGCAGCAACATGTTATATCTGGAAACTGAGGGCTACTGAGCTTCCTGAGAAATATTCCCCCCCTCTTTTGGTCTGGATAAGTGGACAAAAAGGCAGATCCCTTACCCTTCTGCCTGAGTCCAGAAGTGTTCTGTCAAGTGGCAGGGCATTCTGAACATGGAGCTGGACGAGCACTGGGAGGCATCCTTGGATCTTGCCTACTCCTCTGTGTGGACAGCCTGACTCATGGCCATGCTGTGCCTGCTGAACATCTATGGACTCTGGTAGCGCTCTTCTCCCCTGCTGCCCAGGTTAGTGGTGGCCTGGGGGAGGCTGCTAAATTCCTGCAGCTTGGTGGAGGCCCAGGTGTCCCACTTATGAGCCCTTTCATGAGTTATCTTGGACAATCTGTCCTCTAAGAGCATCATCCTGAGAAGGATCCTTCCACTTTTACCTGCTTTCCTTCAGGAAATTTGCTGTTGACATTAAACATCTCAGACACTTATGGCCTTGCCTGACTGAGGGAGCAGGGTGGGGAGCAAGGATTTTCTCTGTTTTGCTTTGCTTTCACGTGCCATCAGTGCCATCTCACTCACACATCACTCTCATTTGCTACATTACAGCATAGCAAGTAAAAACGAGGAGCTGTGTTCTTGGTAGCAGACTCTTCTCCTTCCTGCAACACGGCACTCTGTGCAGTCCAGCTCTGCAGAGCTGAACCAGGATGTTTTTGTACACTGCTGAGTGATTCTGGATTCCCTATGGTTTCATTATGGCTTGACACTGAGCACAGGAGAATGAAAACATAGGTGATGTGGCTGTGATGCTTACTGTGACTCAGTAGGGGAAAAGGAGAGTTCCCCCTGGGAAGTGACTTTCCATTCCTCACACCCTCAGATGACCTGTGCTGCCTCGCAGTGTGCCTGGCACTGCTCTCAGGAGCTTGTGGCTCTGCCTTCATCAAAAGCAAAAGGCTGACCTTGTGTTTTACAAAAGCTAGCCTCATCAGATGTAAGCAAGGATGAGCTGAGATGGTGACACAGGGAAGCTGAGATGGTGACAGAGGCAAGCAGCAGGAGCTGTGGCTTGGACAGGATTTGAATGTGGGACTGGCTTTCCAAATAACTAAGTAGAGCAGGGAGAGGCCTCATTGCTCCTTCCACTGATCCTGGGAGGGATGAGATTCTGTGATTCTATGATGTAACCCCACTGCTGCATAGCTCAAGTTATTTCTGTGTTAGGGACTTATCCAAATGCCAGCTGGAAGGTAGTAATTTTGGCAGTGGTCTGAGAATGGATATGTAATATACAAGAGCTTGCTCACAACAGTTTTACTTTGGTTGGAAGTATTTCCCCATCATAACTACTGTTTTACTTAAGAATCATAGGACACAGCTCTTTGGGAATGGAAGGTGGTGCCAAGGGCCAGGCAGCACTGACAACTGAGGTCTGCACTAGTGTTTTTTGATTCTGCAAGGGCTTTCTTGTCTGTGCTTTGTGAAGCACTGGGCAGAATTCCTAGTATTTAGTGCTGCCGTCGTGTGCCACTTGTTTGGACAATGTCACTCTCTCAACATAAACAGCCAGAAGACTAATGCAGGACTGGCTGGAGGTCAAACATGTCCTGCAGCAGAGCTGATGCAGTGGCTCTGCCAATAGCCTTCGCAGATGACATGCTGTGGTGACTTTTCTCGAGTAGCTGGAGAAGGTGTATTGGCCACATGCCATTCACAACCTAAGGTGAGAGTTAGAAAAGGTGTGTTTTGGTGACTCACCCATAGCTTAGCACATGCTGACAGGGCAGCAGCTTAGCTGCATCATTCCAGCTTCGAGTCCCTAAGGTGCATCTTGAAAAAATAAAAATCAGCATTTGAAACGTGTGGGCTAAATTCATGCCTCATGAAGCATATCAGTTCATGGCAGGTCTGAGTCTGCTCCTGCTCTCTAGCATTATTGGTGGCATTTCTGCAGCCACCTCTCTCTCCTCTGACCATTCCCTGGTCTGTTCTGATGCTGCAGTTACAGTTAAGCTTGTGCCTACCTGTGTTTTGTGCTGTATCTGGTCCATCACATGTGCTTTGTGTATGGTCCAGGTCTTGAACTTTGCTTGCAGGAAGTAGATAGCCACTGCAGTGACTGACCTGTGAGACCTTTGGCAAAGCCTTGTGTGTGCATTCCTGCTGGTAATGTATTGCTGATTTATCTGCTCACACATAGATGCATTTGCCTCCCATATTTTTATTTCCCTCTTGAAATTCTACCCATTGGTCATTCATCTTAAGTGATTTCCTCTTTCTTGCTATTGTCTACAGCAATCTTCATAGAATGGTGCTTAATCTTTCACTTGAAAGCTTTTCTGCTTCCCCCGTTTTGCCAGATCATGTGTGTTTTGGAATGGGATTAGATGAAATTCTTCTTCCAGAGTAAGTGACATACCCTCAGCTGCTGAAGAAAGATGGAGTTTTGCCTTTTCAAAGGGGATCAGAGCTTGCCATGGGCTGATGATCAGTCTAAGCTGCAAGCTGAGCAGGCACCACTCTGTTTTCAGCAGAAGCAGAGCAAGGCTGTTAGCAAGTATGTCACAAGTCAGCAATGACTCCTGCCTCTGGGAGCCAGCCATGTTACCTGTCATTGGTGTGATTATTGCAAACTGGTGTTGCTAGCTCTTTGGAGGTTTGGGGCCTTTCTTAAATCCCCTTGCCATTATGTAACAATGCCAACTTGGTATGTTTAAAGGGTTTCTGGTTCTAATGGCTGCAGAGAAAAGCTAACAGCAAAAACCTTTTAAAGCCCTAAACCTTCAGTTATAAGGATGAGCCCCAGATATGTTACTGAGGTTTGCTTTTACTCTCGTATTAGAAGACGAAGGAAGTGGGTCTGCCCTATACCTGGTACTGTCTGAGTCTGGTAATACCTAGTGCCTTCACCACTTGTCCTGGAACTATGAACAGCAAAAATTCTCCTCTGTCCTATGAAGCAAGTCTGTGGCACATGCATATCTCCATGCTCAGGACTGGGACTGCAACAGCAGTGTGCAAGTTGTGGACTAAAGGAATGGGAGTTCAGTCCTTCCCTGTTCCCACCAGTGTCAGCCAAACACTCCTGCTGTTCCTCAACTGTCAAATTTTGTTTCAGAAACTTAGGAAGATGCTTCATTTTGATAAAGGTCAAAACCTTTCCTTGCAACTTTATTTTCATAATATTGTCAAAATGGTTTGGCAGAGTTGAACTACTTTAGAAAGTGCCACTTCGAAGAAAAGTAATAAAATACTGCGTGGTGATCTTTTACTTCTCTGGAGCATCAGGGAACAGTGTTCCCTTAGAAAGAAAATCTTTCTTAGGAAATATATTTCTCGGCTCTCTTGCATTCTGGTGAGGACTACACTGTGTGTGACAGTCTCAGAATAACTGTAATGTTATTATTATAATGCCTAGGTTTTGCCATTCTTTTGCCTTCAGAACCAGCAGGGACAAAGCTGCATGTGGGTCTGATATAGACCCTGCTGCCTTAGTGATGCTACTGGGGGCGCTGGGAGTTACGTGTTCCAGAAGAGCAGTCTTGCCAGTGTTGCAAACATGTCTTCACATGCTTTTCAGCTATGGTGGCCAGTTAATAAGTGAGGATCTGAACCATGGTGCTCCAGTAGCGGCTCTACTGTGATCAGATAAGTTGTGAATTGGAGCAGAAAGTGTTTCATGTACTGTCATTCCCAAGGCAGGGAGTTAGTCAGGCAAGTACTTGCTTGTCTTGATGAGACTGTGACACATGTGTTGTGTTAGATGACAAAATAAATACACTTCAGGTCTGGACAACAGTAAAAAGCTTTCTAAGTGTCACTGAAAGTGGGCAGAAGGCAAGGTTTGTGCTTCCGTGGGTGCTGCTCCCAACCTCAGATGCACTCCAGAACATTAAGAAGAGGGAAGGGGGGATGACTTCTTGCAGAGGATGGTCTATTGTACTTCCTCTCAGAAAATCTTTATTAAGCCTCCCAACTCTTTCCTGTGAGATGAATGGATTAGTTGCACTCTTAGATGAAGACAGGGGTCTGCCAGTTATTTGTGTTTCATGCAGTGAATTGGGGAAAGTCAAGAGCATTTCTTGGTTGAGTTTGGAAGATGCACCTGCTTCAGGGCTGGCTGAGCATCAGTGGCTGCCTGCTGAAAGCAAAGGAGCCAAGAGGCAGGGACTGGTAGCCCTATTGGCCAGCAAGCTCACTTGCTTGCCCACTCCAAAAGCTTGCCATGGCCACAAAATGTTATGTTCTAAACTTGAGTCATGCCTCAGGCAAAACCATCGTTGCCTTCTGTGGATTAATATCTTCAATTACTGGGGCCCTGTGGACCTGTTCTTCCCCATGCTGGCTGCATTACAGCCCTTTTAATCTGCTTTCCTCTCTCGTGACCTCTGAGCTCGGAGGGATCAGCAGATGGGGGAGATCTATCTTCCTGTACTTTTTCCCTTGTGAGGGACTGCAGAGACTAATCAGATGTGAAACAGCAAACAGAGCTGGTGGGGCAATGATACTCACTAAGGAGGTGCCCCTAGAAACCTGCTAAGGAGGTGCCCCTAGAAACCTGCTAAGGAGGTGCTTCTACTGTTCTAGGGTGCAAAGGACAAATGTGGCAACATTTTGGAAAATTCAGCCATCTGTAAGAAATCACAGCCCCCCACTCTGTGAGGCACTGACAGTCAGATCTGGCCATCTGGGGAAAGGGCTGCATGGGTCTTGCAGAGAGGAACAGGCACCCCAAATCTCTTCACATTCCTTGAGCGTCTGGGGCAAGGCAGCACAAAGTCAAGCACTAGGATTTCTGACATACTTCCCTGCCTGGGTGTTTCATAGAATCATAGAATCATTTAAGTTGAAAAAGACTTTAAAACAGAGTCTGACCATTAAGAAGAAAGGCCAGGTCTCATCTGTGAGGAAATTACTAGTGGATAGCATGAGACCATGCAATCCAGAATGCTCCTGAAAGTGATCTTGCAGAGCAAGGGGATGGAAAGGAGCCTGAATCATGTGGAATAAGAAAACCAGAAGTGGATAGGAAAGAGCTGCAAAAGGCTCTCCTGGTACAACGTGTCTGGTGAACTAGCCACAAGGTCAGTGGAGTGTGCAGAATAGCTGCTGCCCAGGGAGCGATGGAACAGATCAGACATTTTCAGGTGTCTTCAGAAATGAAACAATCAAGGAGGGAAATGCGTCAGATGCGTATAAAGCCATGACTGTCAGGGAGAACATAAAATTACCATTTCACAGTGTAACCACTAAGATGTGTGTTAAGTGAACTGCCAGGAAGTAGTTTTAAACCAATAAAATCTTTTCTCTGGCACATCATTAGCCCCTAGGATTTCTTGCCAAAAGACATTGAGGAGACCAATTGTATTACTGGCTTCTAAAACCAATTATTAAAATTTGTTGCAGAGAAATCTGTCAGGGAGAGGTTCTTAAACACTTTGTGGGACACTCTGTGGATAAGGAAATTGAAAAGCTGCCCTCACTAGGAGGGGATGGAAGGAGCAATGTATGGTTGCCTCCTTTTCTGGAGCATCTGTTCCAAGCTGCTGCTACTAGTACCAAAATGTGTTTGCAGAAGTTGAAGTTCCAGCTACTGAGAAAGTGTCACTGTGCTGAAAAATGTCCAGAAGCACCACTTCTCACTAATTCAGATTAGAGACATTTGATACAAAAGTCTTCTTTACATGTAATAGTAGATTTCTTCTTAATGTCTGGAAATGCAACTACTAAGCACTCATTACCATGAGCTTTTGATGTGTCTGAGGATAAACCTATTAAATTATCAAGGCTATGGGATTCCTTTTCTTTCTCTTCTGAATCCACTTTGGTGAGCTGAGAGGAAGCTGATGTTTTATTAAATCATCTCTCCACCAGAAGCTGGAGTAAGGGTTTCTGTCCCCTCTTGCTCATGTGATAGCTCTGCTTTTTGACCACAGAAAAGCAACCTAGAAATCAGACTTTCTTGTCCAATGTACAAAATCAAGCTATGTCTTTTTTGTCTCTCAACTTCTCTTTGCTGTTAGAAGGTGTGTGGTATCCTTTTTCCATGATAGACCTTCCAGCAGAATCTTTGTTTATAATGAGTGCAATTGTATACTGATCAGGAAGAGGTTAATCCTGTCATTAAATCACCAGAAAGAGGACTGACAGATGATTCCCTACTTGGACACAATTTTATTGTGTGACCTTCAGCAAACTCCTGAACTTTGTGCTGCAGCTCCTTCTGGACTTGGTCTGATTCCTCTGTGCTTTGGTGGAGCTGGGTGCAGTAGAAGCTGTACATGGCTGGTATGTCTCTGAGTCAGACCTTGCCATGCCCCTTTCTCAGCAGTTCTCTGTGTCATAGAGAAGGGGTAAAGCCTAAGCAGAAATAGTCAGCACAATGAAGACAGGTAAGTAATTGTTTACACTGAAAAGGGCTGGATTTTTTGGCCTATTTCAGAGTAGACTTTGCTTTAAATGGCTTCTGCAAAGAAAGGTGCTAAGCAGTGGTTATCTGCCATCACTGAAGAATATACCATCACTGATCACTAACGGGTCCATGGAATGAATGGCAAGAGGTGAGCATCAAGTGGTCCTAGAGAAGTCTGCAAGTTTAAAGACAGGGACAAGCTCTAAGATCTGGACAGAGCTGTCAAGGTTAACAGCCCGTTTCTCACTGTATCTGCCTACATTGGGCCAGAAAATACAATGAAGACTTGCAAAAAGAGAAAAAGGAAAGAACTAAAAATGAAACCACCTGCACAGGCTGTGCAGCTGCCTAGGTATCAGTGTCAACATTCATAGAACTACAAGTAGCCAATATGGGTGAAAACACCAACATCAGGGACCCAGCACCTTAGAACCTTGAAATATTATCAGAGGCTTATGTAGGAACACAAATTACCTTCCCTGACTAGTCTCTTCTCTGAGTTTTTGTAGATTTTCTCTTTTGGCTTTTGTAACCGATGAACTCATGCACATTATGCTATTTTAATACCTAGCAAAGAGCCTTGTCTGCTAAATCACCTTATTTTTCTCTGATCAGAGCACAGTGCATTCCTCTTTTTAGCAGAAGGTATTAATTTAAATTCCATAATCCCAAACATATTCTTGTTTCTGTTCTGTGCTTCAGAAGGCCAATGGCATTTTAATTTAATAAAGGAGGAACACACATGACGTTGTGTTCCCTGTAACTGTCTTCTGACCTCAGGAAGTCTTTCACAGTTTGCTTTGTGTACCAGCAAACACAATCTCTGCCTTTGTTGAAGAACTGTCCTTTCTACTACCCATGGGCAAAAATGTTAAAAATGTTTTAAAAACTGAAAATACCTGTAGCATTCTCACAGTAACCTTTGAGGTGTTATTTGCAACTCGTATTTAGTAGTGCGAGCCCATCCATGGACCCACAGCAAGATTTATGTGCCACTTACGTCCTATTGAAATATTGTTTGGGTATGTGCTGTCCCTTTTTATTTAGATTTACCCTGGTTTAAAATGAGTTAACTCATCCAGCAATATCTTGATTTGTGTCAGCTCCATTTATCTTTCCAAGTTCTGTAAGCTTTGTTTACTGGGTTAAGATTGACCTAATTGGGTACATGATATTACTGAGTATTTTGTGGCTTGTAAACACTTGAGTCATACATATGACAGTTCCTAAAGAATCATCATTTGCCATTTTTATTTTTCCACTTTTCTGTTGAAACTTAACTTAAACCTACTCAGTTTGAAAGAAGAACATGTGCTTTTTGCAGCCCGTTTTCAGAAATGTCAAGTCACACTTGCTCATTTTTACTTCACTGGTTTGGTCCTACTCTCTTTCACTCTTCAGTGAATCAGGAACTGACCCCTTGGACCCTGCCTCACACAGGCAGAAGTCCTGGCAGGTGAGGCCTGCATCATCAGCCTTACTGCAAGGTGATGGAAAGGAACAGGACAGGGATTATTTTAGCACTGGTTATTAATTTTTACAATTAATTTTTACAAGAACAAGTGTGTTAGTTTAATGAAGAGAGGTCTCAAAATTCACCTACCTGTCGCATTCTCATTTTTTTGTTCTTACTAATCTCTGTATCGTGTCTGATATATTTGTCCCTGCATGTCCAAATGATAATGCCTGCCTGTTCCCATGCTCGCTTAATATCTGTGACACCTAAATGTGCCTCTCTCCTGGTACCTGGCGATGCACTTCAGTATTTCGGTACTTTTAATCAGAGCCCCCTCATTTGCAGCTCCATGTTGGCTGCTAAGCAAGGAGGGCACCTTGACTTCAGATCTCACTGTACTGTCCTTGATATGCTACATCCAGAATTGTTCTCATCTCAAACATGCTGCTGATGCACTTGCAGAAAGAAGACTTTTAATTTTGGGGCTATTACAGAAGTACCCAAAACCCACCGTTTGTGTTTTAGATCTCCACTGTGCAAACTACTTCTGGCTTTGTTCCAGACAGGCTACAGGCTGGCTCACTGATCTGATATAGCAGAGAACTGAAGGACAGTGAGGGGTGAAAGGGGGAGGTGACAGCTGCGGTCTTAGTTTGGTATCTGCCCTGATACACCATGGTAGTCTTCCATGATTGCTGTAGAGCAGGTATTGCTAAAGAGTGTAGCTGAAACAATGATCCTGAGTAAGTGGGGGGATGTGTAGAGAGATGAGAGAAAGACAGTTTCCTTTAGCTTTATGCTGCGATTTGGTGCATGTGCAAGGTTCTGTGTAAGACAGCTTATGAATTAAGACATATGAGGCGATAATTTTCAGCACAAGTCACAGCAAACCACAACTGAGTTTAGCATGGATCTCATTGATTAGTGTTTAATACCTTGCATCCTTTTCTCAGTCCTGAACAGCATGCTACTGCCTTTGCTTCTAGCTAAGTGGTGTTTTCAGTGTATGAAATATGGTTAACTGAAAAATAAGAACTTCCAGTTAATGAAACATTTTGCATTTTAACTTTTTTTCCTATTCGAGAGAAAAACTGTAACGATAAGGTGCTTACTGGGGGCCTGAATGGCTCTAGGTGCTTGAATAAGTGATGGTTTTGTCACAAATCCTCAATAGACTCTCACATGAGAGCAGCATTTCTTTTGCTGTGCCTGGTTCATGTTCCGTGTTGCTCTGATCTCCAAGTGTTCTGTAGCTTTTACTGTTCCATCCTAATGGTATTCCCAGTTAGCAAAGCAGTTGTAACTCATTATTTTTGTTTGGACTTGAGAGACATCCTAGCAAGTGTTTACAACACAGCCTGGGTCCCCATTCTCACATCCCTGCAGAGTGTTGACCAAAAGACTGTTACAAAGGGCACTCACTAGAAAATCTTCCATCTCCTGTGCTACTCAGAAAAAGCCTGGCTACTTCTGCCAGGTGCCTGGATGAGCAGTGAGTAACATTGCCTGAGCACAAGGCAATCAGGTAGAAATTTAACTGTGATTTGTTCCAGAGGCTTTTTAGTGGAGTATTGGAGTCCACTCAGGTGAAAGTTCATTTGAGAGGTTTTTATGTACACTAATACTCTTTGCTCTTGAGGAGCTTTCTGTGCTCCCGTGCTTTCAAGCCTGGGACCGTGGGGTTTGTGCTGCATAAAGTACAAACTGTAGAGAGCCCTAAGGACAGCATGTTTCCTCATCCTGTCTTGCATCCAAAATACAGGCCCTAATTTTTCTCTGTGCAATCTTGACTTAAGCCTGCAACGATGTAGCGGCGATGGATTTAAAACGGGCAAAACCGAATTAACCTTCAGTTTCAGTGGAGTGACCTTCGCAAGAAGCTGTTGCCTACAGACCCGTTAGTGTACCTAAGGAACCTTGCTCGTTTCAAGCGAGTGCTTTGGGCACACCCCTGCTTCCAGACACACGCTCCTACTGGTGATTTAAGACAAGAGGTGTGTCTTCTCGCCAGCCACGTTGCAGGTCCCGTGGTTTCTGTCGGGGAAGGGAGCTCCGGAAGGGCCGTATTCGGTGCCCCCTGCACGTGGTGCCTCTGCTCGCTGGGGAAAGTCGGACTCGCCCTGGGGAACCGAGCCGAGCCGGTCGGAGCCGAGCGGAGCATCCCTGGTGCCTGAGGGCCGAGCCGCAGGGACTGGTCGACTTCCTCTCTCGCCTCCGGGACTAGGACAACTTCAGCGCGGCGGAAGCGGGAGCTGCGGGGGGTGGGCGGGCAGCTCCTCAGCCAGCTGAGCCTGCGGGCAGTGAGGGGCCAGGGAGGTCCCGTCGGGGGCTGCTCGCCCCGCTGGGGGCCGTGCCGGCAGGGGGCAGGGCCGGGCCCGGCCGCGGGTTTTTCTAGGGCTTGACGTCCTTCCAGCCGGCCCGCCTCGTTACCCGCACAGCCTGTCCACCCCCGGCCCGGGAGTCCCGGGAAGTGGCGGCGGGGTCCCCTCAGCCTGCCCCGGGTGCGGCGGGGCCGCGACGATGGGCCGCGAAGTTTGTCGGCGAGGGGGGCCGGCGCCCTGCCGCTGAGAACCAGCCGGTCCCGGGCCGGTCCCTTTTCCGGAGAGAGGGACGGAGCCACAAAGTGTAATCCATGAGGATTCTCGGGCTTCTCCTGGAGAAAGGCTCGCATATGCTGCAGTGTCTCTGTGGAAGGCGCCTGAGATCCAGCAACAGCCCAGGTGGGGAGAGCGCGTCCTTGTCCTCACCGCCCGCGCCGCTCAGCCCGGGCTGGCCCCGTTTCCTCGCCTTCCCCTTCCTCCTCCTTCCTCTCCCTTCCTCCTCTTCCTCCACCGCGTCGCCGGCGCCGCGCACAGGTGGCGGCGACTGGAGGGAGCTGTCCTCTGTGCTGGATCCATCAACCTGGGATTCCCCAAGCCCGAGTCCCCATCAACCCAAACCCGGAATCCATCTCCTTCTGCCCACTCGTGGCCCTTGCTTGGGGCCCCTATCCCTCACTGACATGCCCTGCACTTAAGCAGGTTCCACACCCTGCCTGCACCCCTTGTCCAAACCAAACCTTCGCATAGGTCCTTTTTCCCCATAAGAATTCCTTCTTCAGACATGAATGTAGCTAGTGGTTTCCCATCCCACCTGCAGCCCTCACCTTCACAAGTACCTCTTTTCCACATGGGACTTCTGTACATCCTGTCCCATCTCAGACCCTCAACCATGACCTCCAGTACCACCTGGTCAGAGTAGGGATAACATTTCCCAAAGTCTCTATATCACCATAAAACTTGAGAGTTGGGTCCTCTGTAAGAGTCCCCTACACTTCATGTTTGCAGTGGCAATACTGCAATGTATTTCTGTTGGAGAGTGATAAATGTGGTTTTAAGTGGGGATGACCCTAGCTGCTCTTGACTGGAGGCTGTGAGACTCCTAGCACCTCTTTCAGCTCTTCCCCAGCCTGTTGAGAGGGGAGGATTGCTTGCACCAGGATGGCTGAAGAGTGTGTTTGTTCTTAAGCTGCATTCAAGAACTTTTTGAAGAGGAGAATAAGTGCATGAGTACCTTGGTTTGTTGTGGTACTGCTCCTGAGTTTTAGGGTATTTAAGTGGTGTCTCTGCAATTTCTTTTGGCCCACATATGTTTTATGAGTCTTGTCTTTATAGAACACTGTGTAAATGTCTGGAAAGAACCCCAAGTTGTTAAGTTCTGCAGGAGTTACAGCACTAACCCTGCTTTCTTCAGTTCAACTGGGTTTCAGTTCCTACTTGGCTTTTGAGTAGATTTACTTATCAAACCCTGACTATTGTAAACTTCATACACTGGACGTTCACAGAAGTGTTTTGTAGAGTATTGATTGCTAGTGTGTGTGCTGTTTCCTTATGTGAGATCTTGGTCCTTCCTTAGAGAAAAATGTTTATATTTCTTCTGCATATACTTGGCATTGTTCATTGAAGAGAAAGGACATGCTTGGAGGAATACTGTTGCTGAGAGAGCCTGAATTCCCTTTGGCCTTGCTAAGAAAAATTGTTAATGTTTATAGCCACCTCTCCGTGCCTCAGTATCCGCTTCCCTTCCTTGAGACTAGACTATGCAAGTTGTTGTCTGTGACAGGCTTGTCACAATAGGGGATGTGCTGGGAATCTCTGTGAGTAGGCTTGGCTCCCTTTAAAGTGTTCTTTGCTCTGCTTTGAAGAACAGTGTGATAAACAAATAGAACAAATTGTGTCTGTGCTTGGAAGCAGTGTACACGTTATTTTCTTTTCAGCTGAAAGCTATAGGGGAGTTTTCTTCATAGCGCTGTGTGTGGATATTTGTTTTGTCATTTGGGAACTTGGGGCAGTAAATACCTGGCTATTAAATATGCAGTGGTGCCAAGGCCATAAGACATACTAAGCTCTAACTTCAGTATACCAGAAGCAGAAAATTGTGTCTTACAGTTGCCCCGCTGAGCCAGTTTGACTTTACTGGTGGATTCTGTGCTGAAGCATGTTTGATGTATGTGTTGTGGCTGAATCTTTCCTAATTGTTTCCACTCTGATGAAGTGATAATAGACATTGTATAGTGTCTGTATTTCATGATGCTGTGCTATAAGGAGGCAGTCTGTGGGAGTGATCTCCTGTTGTTATCTCCAGCTGACCTTGTTCTTCAGATATTAGCCCTATGCTACCATGAACCTGAGTTCTCCAGATGTGATCTATTGCTTTGAATCAAGCTGTTAAAATATGTTCCCTTTTCTTGGCTGCATTAGTTCTTTTTCCATTAAGGTTGTGCTTTTTATTCCTAAAATATGTGCTCTAATATAAAGGCTTCCACCTTTAAAGGGGTCACAGTGGACTGGGCATACTGGAGTAGAGCTGTCCTTGCTACTTCTTCTAAGGGGAAATGTGCCACAGGAGATAGGCTTATTGTCTTCAACAGTTCTAGAGGTGTAGTACTGTGCCCAGCATGGCACTGTGGGGGCTATACCAGCCTGAGACCAACCAAAGGATTATAAATTACAGGAGAGGGAGGACTGTGGAAACAAGAACTGTTAACAGAGGTAACAGAATGCTGTGAGCTACTTACGTGCCCTTGATCCTCGAATTTGAAGAGTTATCCTGATAGTGGGTGATTTATTTCAAACTATTTGGCACTTCATGCACTTCAGCTGCATGGCAGATTGACCTAGTCCTTTACCCTCATCCTTTCTGTGTTTTCTTTAATGCAAATAAGTCATAAAGATTGAAGCACATGTTTAAAGTGAGATTCATACTCAGGTGTTGTGCTGACTTGAAGCCTTAGACCATTTCTGACTCTGAGAGAAGCCAATACATGACACGTCAAAGAAAAATAGTGTAATATTGAGGACAGCTGTAGAGTACTGAGTGATGCTGAGTACTATGGCGAGGCTGGCAAAAATATTAGCAATAATTTAGCTATTGTTATGCTAAGATCTCATGTCTTTTCACTCTTAGCAAACTGTAGAGTGTTGTTTTCTTATTCTTCCCTTCTGAGGTCTGACACTTGTCTTAGTTTGTGCAGGGGAAGGCCGATTTGGTTATTTGAACAGTATCTTGCAAAATGGGCCTTAATGAGTCTCCAAGGCACCACAGAAGTGCAAGCAATTCATAGCAAGAGATTTACTCCTAGTGCTTTGTGTATTTATCTGCAAGTATCTTAGCACAATAATGTCCTGTACAGTCTTCCAAGTACTTCACTTGTTATCTTAGCTTCAGAATTTATAAGTGGAATGTACTGCATGTGCAGAGATCCTTCTTGATAGAAGAATAGTTTAAGTATGTTCTAGATAATTTATTTTCTCTGCTAACATCTTTTTCCCCTTTGTTTGGGAGATGATGTTTGTAATCCAAAACTTTTTCTCTTTTTGGCTTCCTAGTCAACATTCTAGAAAAGATAACTACTACACTGTTAAGTTTGAGGTAAACATCAGATAATGATGATGATGATATAACTGTGCATGGATTTATGAAAAAATACTTCGGGTAACCTGTATCTGGTTTGCATCTAATTTCATGCAAAAGGATCTACATTAATACCTGTAGACTACATTAATAGCAGCCTGGAGATTTCTGCTAATGAGTGTTTCAGTCTTATTCCATATGAGCTGCTTATTTGGCTGTATGAGTGGTTCTGTGTTATGCCTGTCCTGCCCTTGGCTTCTGTACAGACTCTCCTGTGGGATTCTAAAACCACAGATACTTCTCACAGCATCGCATCAACTGGCAGTAACGTTCAGCAGCAAAGCATTTTCAGCTCTGTTTTCAGTAGTAGAGTCCCAGCTGTATCAAGAGACTGATCTATTCCCTAACATTTAGAGAAGACTACTTCTCAGCTTAAATCCTTCCTCTGCAAATCGATGCCTTCAGTAGAAATTAAGCTCATACTGAAATTAAACACTGAACTTGGCTTCCCTGGGACTCTCACACTGGTAAAATTTGGAGATGCTCCTGGAAATATGCTGATTGATATTGGCTTTATAACAAATTAAAATTATGTCTGGCACAGTAGGTCTTCATATTTCTCTAGGCATCACAACACTAAGTTTGATATTTGGAGTAATAGGAACAAACATTCTGTCTAGGTAGGCAGGATCAGATTGTGGCTCTGCTATTACCTGTCAGTTCCTGCCAATAGGCACCTTTGTATTTGTTCTGAGACTATTTGGGCTGCTGTTGTAATGTGTCTGCAGTGTCTCCATGTGCAAGATGTCTCATCTGCGGATGCAAATGGAATCACACACATAAGAGAAACAATCGCATAATCAAGATTAGTATTTGGCTTACAAGCAGAACAAGCATTCCTTGACTTGCCTGTGCATTGGTCTATGCACTTGTACACTTTACCTACATATGCTAGTTCTATACAATTTTCCCACTGCTGTTTATTCAAGTAGATAGTGGACTGCAGTCTATAGCAAATACTGTACAGTCAGCTTCAAATTAATAGCTCCGTATACATAGGCATCAGAATCAGACAGTACAACCTGCAATTTCTTGCTGAGTTTAGGGAGCACTGAGATCCTTTCTGGTCTGTGGCAGTTTAGAATGTGGTATGTGCACTGCTGGTGAGAGATGGAAGAGGTCACTTAGTCCCACAGAACTGGGGTTGGGAGTGGGTCACAAGGCTGAGAAGCAGTGGTGTTACACTATGGGTCATCAGCACTTTGTTATACCTGCACCATCTCCCTTGCCTGCCATTCTCTGCCACTACTGAGAGAGTGTGTCAGTGTTCTTCCTCTAAGGCTTCTTCTTCATGTTATGTGTCTTTGGAAAGTGGAAATTAAGCTGTACCTGTGCTGTCCCAGGATAAGGCCTGTTGTTGACACTTGTATGCTAGTGGAAGGAATACCTTTGTCTGGTTCCATTTAGTTCACCTGGAAAACAAATCAAGCAAAACTCCTTTACTGTAATAGGACCACTCCTCCACAGCATTATTCAATAATAGCTATTGCACTTTTAATCCACTCCTTCCTTAATTCTGGAGTAACTCTCTCATGAAGACACAGGCTAAGCATCTCTCCTGGAAACCCATAGTGCTTGTGCATATCTGTAAAAAATATCTATTCTGACTGAGCTTGAAATTATGGATTTGATAGTTTTTATTATGTGAAGTTACTTGGTTTCTGTCATGTGGAATTTCAGAGATAGGAATTATAATGAACTTTAAGTTACATGCTTATTAACTTTTTTAAGTGTTTAAGGCAGTTCTGTGTAGTTAGACAAATGAAAGTATTTGATGCTACACAGGATTTTATTATTCCATTTAAATAAGATATTCCACTAATTTTCAGAAACAAATGTGGACCCAGGGACTCCCTGAGTGTATGGGGGTTTAGCAATGCATAGCTGTCAGCCAGATGTCTGGAGCCTTACAGAACAGGACATCTGGAATTGCCAGAGCTTCACCCTGTCTATTGAGTCTTAAAAGTTGTCTGGGTCTTAATAGGATATCACTGATGTTGAGTCATATTTGAGAAATGCTGTACTTTCAGTGAATGAGCAAATTCAGGCAAAATAAGATTAATCTGAATTTTCTTAAGTGGCTGTAATCAGGACAATAGACAGTCCTGTGAAGCAGTTAGATGGCTTATGGCACCTGGAGGGTTTATATGGCTTTGCAAAGAAATAAAGGTGAACTTCCTTCACTTCTCAAGCTGAACCAAGAAAAGAAGAAGAGTTTGTCTCATCTGTAAATCAGTGAGTGGGAAATGTTAATCAGGAACTTCATGAAATATTTTTCCATCTTGCCATCAGTTTTACTGAATACCCGTATACTTGAAATACTGTGTTTCGTGTTATTGTTTTTCCAGTTGAAGAATAACACAAGAATCAGGTTCATAAGCAGATATTTAAAGTTGATGGCTTTCAGAGGAAATGTGCTCAGCTTAAGAGCTGTTGTGAAGATTGTTAGGTCATGTCCACTCAAAGACTGAGGCTTATTTCCGGAGGTAGGTCTCAGTTCAACGAACCATCTAAGTGCATATTTAACTCTACACATGCACTCAGTCCCATTTTAAGATGATCATGCGCTTCAATACTTGCCAGAGACATTATTCTAGAGGGGTGGCTTTCAACCCTTTCTAACATATATCAACCCTAAAATTCTTCCTGTTTTCCCTGACCAGCAAGTGATTGAGTGTTTTCTGTTTCTGGCAGACCCCTCTGGAATTACTCATGGTCATCATTTTCCAACTGAAAAGTGCTTTGCATTAAACAAATCCTGCTGCATTGTTTATAAGAATTATCTACTTCTGGCTTACTGAACCTTGTCTCCAAAGCAGTCCACTTCTCTTCTCACAGCCCTTTCTGCTGCTTTCCAGATGTAATTTGTTCCTTTTTTTTTACCAGAATTGTAAACATTTTAGCCAGCTGATACAGATGTCATTGAAAATTCAGCAGGCTCTGAAGGCTACATCAGATTGCTTATAGAATCACTGAATCGTTTAGGTTGGAAAAGATCTTTAAGGTTATCAAGTCCAACCGTTAACTCTGCATTGCCAAGTCCACCACATAATCATGTTCCTAGGTGCCACATCTGTACATCTTTAACTAGGGATGGGGACTCAGGCACTTCCCTGGGCAGCCTGTTCTAGCGCTTGGCAACACTTTTGGTTATTAACAAGTTTTTCTTAATATCCAATCTAAACCAGTCTCATTTCCACTTGTCCTGAGTTTGTTACTTGGGTGAGGAGACCAACACCCACCTCATTACAACCTCCTTTCAGATAGTTGTAGACAGCAAAAAGATCTCCCCTTAGGTTTCTTTTCTCCAGGCTAAACACCATCAGTCCCCCTCAGCTACTCTTCATAAGATTTGTGCTGCAAGACCCTTCACCAGCTTCACTGCCCTTCATTTGGACATGCACCAGCAACTCAGTGTCCCAAAACTGAACTAAGCATTCGAGGTGTGGCCTCACCAGTGCAGAGTACAGGCGGACGATCACTTCCCTAAACGTGATGATTGTACACAAAGCTCTCAATTGTGTGAGTAGAGGTTTGCTTAAAAGACCTTTAAATAAATTCTCCTCCTTGGAGGAAGAGAGATGGATAACCTTTAATAATAAAAATACTGTTTCTTCTCATAGCCTGAAATGGCATGGAAGGAGGTAATCATGTTATGTATGGCAAAGAATTTCTCTAAATGGCATGTTTATGCCTTTCTAGTATTGTGGCTGCGATTGGCTGCTGGGCCGATTTGCATGTGCTAAATTGCAGTCCTGGAGATCCGTGAAAACAACCCAGTAAAGCCAATCTCAGCTGGGAGCACTGAAGCTGCTGCTAATTTTGTGATGAGCCACCCACAGGCCCAGCGTGAGTCATTATCATTGTTTTGTTTTCCAGAAGTCGGCACCAAATGCTTCCAGGATTCAAAGTGTGGATTATCTCTGGAATTGTATTTATTCCCTCGTAGTTTTGTTTATTCCAGATAAGGGAAAAGAATAGGGGGGAAAAAACCAGTTCTAAGAACATTAAATAATATTTTTTGTCTTTATTAATGTCCTCTTCCTGCTTTAATGTGTGCTCACAGCCAGTCGTTCACTTGAAAACTCGCTTGTGCGTAGCCCAGTGGTCATGCTGCTCGCTCCTTATCAGCTAGCTTTGTGCCACTGAGGAGATGGTGGGCAAAAGTAAGTACAGTGAGATGAAGCAACTTGACTAAAGTCATTGCTTGGCTCTGGGAAAGCTGAGATGAGGATTTTCTGGTCTCCCTTCTTGTACAAGTCTGACTACTTTCTCAGTGAGTCTTACTATAAAGCCACAGCTGTGCATGGGGCCAGCTGGAACACCTGTTTGCTGGAGGTCAGGAGTCTTTCGTCTGAGCAATCCAATGGCCTTATCCCCAGGCCTGATACCCACTTGCTGAGGTTGTAAACCTTCCTGGAGAACAGGACAAGGAGTTGGCAGAACAAGAAAATACCCTGGCCTGTGCTGGGATTGTGACAAACATAGGTAATTTGGTCTGTCCTCAGTCCTTCTGGGATGTGTTCTCAGAGAGACTCCTTTGGTGTGACACTGACAGTGCAGGCACCTGCAGGAGCCATGGGCTTGGTGGAAAGGAAATGCTGGGCTCTTTGGGGAAAGGTCCAGGAGTAGGAAAATGCATGTGTGTGGGTATGCAGAAGCACAGAGAAGTGTTTTAAATGCAAAACTTGGACATGCAGTAGGTGGAAAAGACTTGGACAGTGTGGGAGAGCTACATGAGCATGGGAGTGGAATAAGGAACTGATAAGGCTGAGGAAGAGGAAAGAAGAAGAGTCAACTTTCAAAATGTAGATAGACATGCTGTTCTTGCTTTGTGCTCTTTGTGCTCTGCCTTAGTCTAGTGACTTCTCAGGATGGAGAAGTCTGCTGGGAGAACCTAAAGTATGCTGGAAGGGAGGAACAGGCCATAGTAATCTTATGGGACTTGAGGTGAAGCTGGACGTGGTTAAACAGTATTGAAACTGTAAAAGCAAGAGGATCAAAGGTGTCTTATGATACTCTCACAGTGGCAATACTCAAGCCTCTGTATGATGATGGTGTGTCTGCAGGTGACCACTGGAAAGGTAGTGCCAAGTCCTCTGTGCTGCAAAGTCCTTCTCAAGCTTTGAACTTCTTCTTTTGTTGCAATGTGAAATGAACACCAAACTAATCAGAATTATAAATACTGGTGGCACTGGGCAGCCAATGTCCTGCCACTGCTTTTATGGGTTCTTTTGACTTACTGTTGCTGTTACTTATCATCTTTGTGGCTGGTTTTTGCTGGTGGAGACAGCAGCTTTTCATGTGTGAATAGCCTTGACACAACACGCTCTGGTCTCTTTCAGAACCATGCACACCACGGGCTTTGGTAAACAACATCAAGTAGCAGTCAGAGCATCTTTAAGTGCATGTGGCCCTGTGTGGAATTGCAGTAGGGAAATTCAAGTGCAGACTGACAGAGCACTGGAACAGGCTGCCCAGATGGGTTGTGAAGTCTCCTTCTCTGGAGATGTTTAAAACCCACCTGGACGTGTTCCTGTGCAACTTGATTCAGGGGATCCTGCTATGGTGAGGGGATTGGACCAGATGATCTTTTGAGGTCCCTTCCAATCCCTAATGTTCTGTGATTCTATGGTTCTGACATTTTCCTGTGTCGTGGTGCACAGTGCTCCCCATGCTGCCAGCTCTGTGTGCTCAGGCCCTTTGCTTACCAGTTTCTAGTAGCAGAGATTGTAGGGGGTTTATTTTGTGTTTTATCTGGTTGAGTGTGTTTGGTGCTTGTTTCTGATCAGGGGTTTGGTTTTGTTGTTGTTTTGAGTATGGTTGGACTTGGTGATCTGGGAGGTCCTTTCTACCCATTAATATTTTGTGATTCTAGAATTTAGAAATAGCTTCCAGGTGTTCTAGGTGGTGTATTGGTGAGGCTGGAAGGATGCTGAGGAGTTGCTTTTGAAAGGCTGATTTCCCCAGGTATTTATGTTCTGTGCAAGCAGAGTATAATCTTTGTAAATAGTCGGTTGGTTGATCAGACAAATGTGTACGTAAATATTCACATATGGCTTAATGTCCTGTGGCTGTGCTTGGGTGTTCCTCAGTAATAACTGGGCTTTACCTATCATGGGTAAGACAGAGAAACTACTACATTTGGGTTTTTTTCTGTTTTTGCATTTGCTGGAGTTTCTATGATTAATCCCTTCCTGCTCTCACCTTTAACCTCAAGAGGCAGTTCTGGGAATATAATTCACGTCTCCCAGACACTTTCAAGCAGCTCAGCAAGTGAAAAACATATTCCGTGCCCCACCTCACTTGGTAAATGGCTGACACACAGGCTGGACTTTGGGTTTTAGGGTTGGCTTGGGGTGCTCTTTGAGGTTAGAAAAAGTTAATTAGAACAATCAATTTTCTTCAGATAACACTTGAAATATAAATAAGAAACACAGGTAAGTGGGTGTGTGTCCTTTCCTGAAGAACCACTTTAGGAATGAATTTCACACTTGTCTGGTGTTTCTGGCAAGTGGTGGTTCTTGCTGTCTTGCTGAGAGTGATCCCGTGAGAGCTTGTCTTCTGCTCATCCACAGCCAGTGCCCTTTGGGTTTATATCTCTCTGTCTAACACACTGTCGGGCAAGGCAAACTTTCCCTTCAGTGAAGGATGCTCCAACCTTTCAGAGAAGGTCAGAAAACAGTTTCTGCTAAATGTAAAAATACTCAAAACAAGGACATTTCTGTATTAGTAGTGGGAGAAAAACCCCAGACTCTAAGAAAGATCCAGACAGGCATGCTGTTTTGTGGAATAGCCAAGGGTGCCCCTTGGGACTTTGCCAGGGACTGTACCAGCACAAGGAGGCTGCTGCACTGTGGGAAAAGCTCAATGCTTGTGTGTTCACTGAGGAAACAAAGGTTATAATAAGGTTTTGACAAGGGCCTGGTAGCATGGAGAGAGAGAGAGAAATGCAGAGCCCTGAGGTGTGGTGCAAAGTCAGGTGTGGCCTGACTCGTACCCAGACCAGGGACCAAAGGCTGGGTGCATCCCTTGCTCAGCCTGGAAGTGCCACTCCTTTTTCTCTCTTGTCCCCCTGCTCACTCCTATGAACTCTGCACTCAGAGCAAGTCTAAGACTCTCTAGCCTTTCCCCACTGCTTCATTGCTCCCAGGCTGTTGAAGGGGAAACAGCATGGTTCTAGGGAGGAGCAAGAAGAGTCACATCGCTAATTATTTATGGGAATGTTCATTTGGCTGGTAAAATGCTGCTGAGGTTAAACATTACACAGGAAAGATGTGTGAGCACATGCTGCCTCACTAACTGCTCGGGGACAGTTTTAGCACTTTTATAACCTCTCTTTAAGCTTTATGACCAGGAGCTGGTGTCGCTTACTCCCTTTTCCAGCTTCACTTTACCCACAGCACTGTTGTTTTACAGACCCAGATCTTCACTGAGTTCAATATAGACTGAAGAGCGTTATTTGGCAAAAAAGAAGCCTCTCTGAAAAAATAGTCACCAAAAACCCCCAAAACTTTTAGAGGCAGCATCAATTAACTAACAGAAAAACATGAGAACAGTTACCAAATAGTGTTCAGTTAGCACTGCACAGATAGAATAAAAAGTAAGAAGTCAGCAGTAGGATGTATCTCTCCCAGCTGCTGGCTATTTTCAGCTTAGAAATTTTTCAGAATCAGACATGGTTCAGTGTACTTAGAAATTCAGTGGATTTCTCTTCCATGTAGTTGACGAGACTCCCCTTGAGTTCATGTATATTTTTAGCATCATAGTGTCCTATGGAAAGGATTTCCCCAGACCTGTTGCTGAAGAAACTATCTTTCCTTTGTTTTGAACTTTATTCTGCTGGCTTGAGTTGACACTTTCCTGAGAGCTAGTACTGAATGAGCTAGTGAGTGACAGATTCTTAAGCACACCCTTGCTGACTCTGGTACAGTCTGAAGAGTCTTTGATCTTCTTTGTTGCCTTCATCTAAATCATTGTAGTTGTAGATGAAGTGTTGTAGTGTTTGTTGCAATGGGAAGAACAAAACAGCAAACACAAACTACAGCTTGGACATTACAGAGGTAAACGGGAAAAATCAATTGGAACTTCCTCTTACATTTCTTTCCAGGTTGTTTTGCCCTTAAATGGTTTTCTGATTCTTGAGCACGGGAGGGACATGATTTACTGGTGGCTCAGGTTTGCTGTTCCACATCCTTCCCATGGATTCTCCCCCTTTCTGTGGCTGTCAGCTGCACACCCAGCAATTCCATAGAGGTTGAACTAGAGCTGAAGGGAAAAGTGGTAGCATTGTCAAACAGCTCATCTCTGAATTACAGTTCCATCCAAACATTCAAGCAGACACATCACACAAACTGGTTTATTATGGAGGAGAGCTGTATCCTAGATAAATCTAAGTCCCCATGATCCAGTGTGCCCTTCAGAACAAGAAGAGCAGGAGGACATGCCACACTGGCCTTCATAGCATGTCATGTGCCCATCTTCACTTGGCAGTGTCTGCTGACAGAAACAGCTCTTCCATTTGTTTCCTGGGTCAGCGTTTCACTCTTTCACTCCTTCTCTTGCCTCAGGCACCAGGAAAAACACAAATGCAGGGCAAGGCATTTACTTATGTTGCTTAAATTTATGGTGGACTGGATGGGATGCTGGTCTCACTTCCAGCGGCTCACAAACAGTGAGGTCAGTTCAGCTGGAGAGATGGCAGTTGTCATGTGGAATGTGGAAAGGAAAGCAGGCTGGTTAATAGACTCTTATGGCCAAACTGTGAGTTTCTGTAACCGTCAGGCCCTACAAGTCTGTACATGTGGACATAGCCTCAGATGGCCTTTTTGTTGTGTCAGGGGATGAGGATGGCCATACTGAAAGCTTTGTGTGATGGAGTGTGGGGAGTCACCTTGAGAAACAATTTTTTTCTTTTGGATGCTTTGAACTCCATTCTGCCTGATGAGCTGTAGTGGCAGTTGGCTGCCCATGGATCAGAGCAAGAGCCGGGGAGCCAGGTCTGCACTGATGTGAGATGGTGAGGTGAGGGGTGAGATGCTGTCCCTCTTTGTGCGACTCTCTTTACCTGATCTGGGTTTGCCCCACAGTCAGAGGAGAAGAGTAAGAAATCTGAGGTATAACTGAGCTCCTTTGCAGTAAGCATCTCCTGCATGGTAAGATGATCTGCAGCTTAAAGCCCACTGGTTTTATTGACAAGATCTCCACCCAGAGTAGGGGAAGCCAGGGAGAGTTGCCCAGTCTGACATTTAGGCTGCGGGTGTCTGCTTGTAACTCCACCCTGGGTGTCACCACACCTTCTACCTTCATGCCCTGGCTGTACAGTAGAGATTATATTGACTTCTTTGCAGTGTAGCTGTGGAACTACACCAGGACCTGTATGAGCCACTGAAGAACTGGAAGTCTAATATAATATTACTCTGTGTGGACACTAAAACTGGGGGAGTGGGTTAGGATTTTAGGCGTTTAACAGATGATGTGCCATGAGAATTTTAGAGTACAGTTGAGTTTCCTGATTTGTGCTTCAACAGACATTTGAAACTCCAAACCATCGAGTAAGTTCCCATTGAAAGCCCGTGCATTAGAAATTTCTCACATAGAAGTCTTTCAAGTTCAGTAGAAGTGCAGCTTGCCAGGGAGAATGTTTTGCTCCCTGTTAAGAGTAACAGGTGAAGGCAACTGCTTTCTAAGGGTTAAGCGCAACCTGTAAGCTGAGGGCTGCAGGGTTAACGAGTGGCAAGCCAGTACCTGGGATAGGCAGTGATGGAGGTGTGGGATATGGACTCTTGCTCTCCCATCTTTCCAAAGAAAGCCTTATTCTTTGAAGGTTCCTAACACTGAACCAGCAGCAGCACCGATTTTTAAATTGCTCAGAGTTATGGCTGCTGCACACTAAATGTTAATGGACGTGTCTCAGGGGGTAGATTTCAGAGTGAAACAGGGTTTTCTCTGCTGTCTAGGGCTTGCTTATCCTCTGTACATCACCTGCAGCTGCATGCGAACACACAGGCAAAGTGGGCTGTGACCTCAATCAGCTAGTTAATTTTAAGCCCGTGCTTAAGTGATTTGCTAAAACTGTGCTTATTTAGAGAAGGAAAGCAGGCTGTGTTTTCATTGCCCAAGCTAGGTGAATTACAACACGTAAGTGATTTTAATGATAAAAGTGTAAATTATGCTTTGAAACAATTGCTTAAATTTACATAAGGAATATTAGTACCAGTCAGGGTGTCAGATGGTAGATAATGTTTCTACTTCGATAATAGCTCCTTCAAAGTTGCTTGAAACACTCTGTTGTGCATTTGCATCTTTATCTCTGCATTTTTAAGATCAGAGGAGCTCGTTAAACCGAAGTCTTTTTATGGTGCGTGTCAATAGAAAATGTTCTTTTGAATGTTCAGAAGGAATTGGTTACAGAAGTGAGAGAGAGATGGGAAGAGATTGTTTTCCTTTCATGTTCCCTATATTCTTTGTCCTTTTGCTTTTTGATGACTAAACTGTTTTGTATTTGCAATTGAAAACTGTTGATTGGAAACTGTTGTGAGAGTAACCTAAATGGGGCTTGGAGAAATGTATTCATGACTGTTTGCCTCATCTGTGTGTGCAGTTAGCACCACTGCCACTAGAAATGGCCATCTGAGAACAGACTTTTGGAGACTTCTCTCTTTTTTCCAGTCTGTTTTCTCTGTTCCTCTTAGGGTGCCAGTTCCTGTGATGTCTAAATATTTCCCATGGAAGTTTAATTTGACGAAATGTCTACTGATTTCCTTTCCTCTCTTACATCTGCACTTTCAGATGCTTGTTAAAAGGTTGAGGATGATTATTCCCTTCTGCTTCCTTCTCAAGTCCACCAGATGCAATGTAAAAGAGATTCAACTTGGTCTAGGTGATTCTGCTCTGGTAGGGGGATTGGACTAGATGATCTTTTGAGGTCCCTTCCAATCCCTAATGATTCTGTGATTCTGTCATCACCTCCCTGGGAGGATCAACCTCCAGAATGGTTGAGTCGTCATCCCTGTATGTGTTTAAAGATCATTTGGATGAAGTGTTGAAGGATGTGGTTTAGGGGCAAACTTGTAAGGTAGGGTAGATAGTTGGACTTGATGATCCCAGGGGTCTTTTCCAGCCAGAGTGATTCTGTGATCTTACAATTTAAAGACTCAGATCCTACTGGGCTCTCTCTAGAGTGTTAAGTGGCCACAGTAATACTTAAGTGTTTTCCAGATGCGGATAAAGGATTGTGGCTCTCATCTGTCAAATCTCTTACTTTTTCCTGAGGACACATGTGCATTCAGGGGACATTTAGTGGTAACAAGATAGGATTGGGTTTTTTTGTTTGAAATATGGTGTTACTTATTAAGAATAAAAAAGTGTTATTTATTAATAATAAAAATATTAATAATAAATTAAAAAGGTAAGATAGATTACTCTCTAGAGTATTCTCTTCAGGGAGGCTGGGAAACCCAGTTCAGGTCTGGGGTTTGCAGGGCACATTCAGTCTTTGAGCTAACTTAGAGGCCACTCTTGTAGGAGCCATGCTACTGAGGCTACAGGTCCTCAGTGGCTTCACTGTCATTCATGTAAGAGATGGGGGATGAGCCTAGGCTCCCATCATCTGTGGGCATGTCTTATTTCCTCCCTGTGCTGGGGGTAAGCCAGAGTGGGAAAGTATTTTTTTCCTTTTTTCTTTTTTTTCTTTATTTTTTTTTTAAGGTTAATTTTCAGTCACATCAGCCTTACTTGAGTCATGAGGTGGCCACAAGAGCATTGCTGTTGGAAGGAGTGTAGCAGGAGGCAGGGAAAGGAATGGGTGGAATTGCCCTTGTTAGCAGCTACCCATGCTTATCTGGGATTGAAGCAATGGGGTACTGTCTCCCCATCCCCAGTGACATTCACATCATGTTCATTGCTCTTGAAATTTTTTCTATCCTGAGGTACAACTAAGCCAAATCAAAAGAGTAGGTGCCTCTCCTGTTACGGGATGTGATTCAGACCTATAGTTGCACAAGTGGGAGAGCCATGGCAGTGCTGCAGAAGACAAATATCCTCATGGTCGTTAATCACAAGTGGGAGAGCACACTGACTGATTGCTTATTGGCTGTTGACTTTCATTATGAGGAAAGTCAATTTTCTCAGAATCGACAGCTGCCTGATGGAGGGGCCATGCTGGGTGGCAGGCACTGACCTGCCGAGAGCAAACACCCAAGTATAGCCCTACATCAAGAATGATACCAGCAGTGTATTGCCTTCTGTTATGTGCTCTCTCTCCTTGTTGAGAAGCAGCAGCTTCTAGGGAAGAGATGTTAAATATGCCAAGCCTGGCCTGTCTGCTGGCTAGGAAAAGCTGGGACGTTTATGTGTTTTAAGTGAGAAAGCTGGTTCTTGTTTGTTCTTGCTCATTCCTGGCCTGGGTAGGGACTGGTTTAATTATAGAAACGTAGCACCAATCCCAAAAAGTACCGCAAGCCAAAAAAACCTTTGTTTTCTTCCTGCCCAGACCTTTTGATCTTTCCCAAATCATAAGCATTTACTGTGTTGTGAGACGGAGCTTTGGAAAGAAACAAGCAGAGCGTGTTTTTCCAGGGAGCAGCAGTTTCTGCTGGCCCCAATACTGCTCTTTCCCCTGCCGTGTCTAACCACCAGCCCTCTCCATCAGTACAGCTCACTGGAGCATCTTCCCTCCTCATTCCGAGAGCTGCTCCAGCCCCTTCCGTGTTTGTAATTACACATATGAAAAAGTAAACTTATTCTCCAGCACCTGATAAAATGGTGACTCAGGCATTTTCATTTGCTCTGGAAATGCAAGTTCTCCCGCTTTCTGGGCGCTCACCAGCGTGCAGTCTGAATCTTAAAGGAGCTCTGTCTGCCCACTGGAAAGGCAAAGCAGTTACAAATGCAGAACGCCATGTGGAGGCTGTCATAAATAACTTCATCTGGCCACGTGATGAATCAAACCAAGGGCACTTGCCTGTTTCTGCACTTACCCTTGCAATGTCATTATCTCAACAAGACCCTGACCTGCACCTAGCGGTGGGTGGAGATTTTGTCTTCGTATATTTATCTGTTCCTGATAAGATTAATATCCTGCCCTTGATATCAGACAGCCTGCAGTGGGCCTTTGTAAGGTGTCATATAGGACCATGTGCAGCTTTTTGGTGATTCAAAAGTCTTTGGTGCATCAGCAATCAGGTTAAACACACAGGATTGATTGAGAGGACTGAACCAAGCCAACATGACAACTAGTAGCTCTCTGGCCACTGGCTCTGGCTGCAGGTTCAGCCTGATGTTTGAGACAAGTAGTGTAGGAAAGACATCTCATCAGGTTTAGGATTGCCCTTGTGAACAGGGTGATGGCACACTGTTCCTAAAATAAAGATGTTGCTGTGCTGTGTCAGGAGATGGCTGGTTTACAGGCTGGAGACAAGGTACTTGCTGAAAGACATAAATCTTTCTAACCAGCTTCAGTTGAGTTATTTTTAAGCTTAGGGCAGGCAGTGCTATGAATCCCATCCCGTTAGCACAGGAGGAGCAAGATGGGCTCTTTGGAGCATGAGTCCTCTCTTCCTCCTCCCTGTATGCCCTGTGCCATGCAAAGAAAGTTCCTGGGCCATGACAAGACCAGAAGAATAACAGGGGTAGCAAGTGAAGCAGCCATGCCCTGTCTCTGCCAGGCAGTGTGATGGAGTGCTTCAAAGTCCTCATGGTAAGCTGGGTAGGTACAGCATGTTGTTTGATTTTGGTTTCAAATTAATGAATTAAATGGTATTTTATCATGTGCCTTTAAAGCAGTCAAAGGTGAAGGATGAATTTTGATGTAGAACGGATATTACATGCATATTTAGATATAAATTTCTGCATCCTAAAAGATGCAACAGATCAACAAATACATGCTTTTGCCCTTGCTTTTACTTGAAAGTCCCTGAGGACTTGATTTCAATGATCCTTATGTGTCCTTTCCAACTCAAAAGATTCTATGACTTTGCTGGAATTGGCTATTTCTTATATCCCTTCCAGATATGAGGATTTTGTGTGTTTTCATCTAATTCAGGAAACAAACATATCCCTGAAGCAAAAAACAAGTTCATACCTGCTTCTTCTCCATCATGTGCCCGAAGACCCACCACCTCCTGGCAGCTTTTCACTGGATTATACCGAACCAAACCCAAACTGGTGTCTAGTCCCTGTATTCCGAGCACTTACACTTGCATTAAATACTGACATAGCTGAGTACACAGGACCCCTCATGGGAAGGTCTGCAACATCTCTGAACATGAGCCAAAATCCTTTAATCGTAAAGAGATAATCCACTAAGTAATTTGAGTCCAGCAGTCTGCAGGGCATGGGGGTTGCTTTCTGGTTTTGCTCCCAAAGAATCAAAAACTTCTCCAGATGTTCTGCCCTGATGAAGGAAACAGAGGGGAGAACCAGCAGAAGACAGCATTTGGGGTTTTGTTTTACCTCATGATGTTACTTCTTAAGTAAGAGAAAAACAAATTGGTTTTATTTTTAGTCTCTTGGTGGAAAGGCGAGACCTGTTGCAGAAAGGAGGGTCTTTCAATTTCCCACATCTAATTCTCCTCTCACAAAGCATGGGTGCATTTTTACTGATGAAAAACTCTTTGCCTACACGGCCAGTTCAAAAGAGGTTTCTGCCTTTTGCAGGGCCTAGAAGGAAATTTGAAGGCAGCCTTGCAGGAAAATTACTGTGCAGCAGGACAGCCATGTCCTTCAAAAACTGACCAGAGTGGAGGAGAGTTCATCAGTGCCTCAGTATCAAGATGCTTGTCAGACCTACAGTTCTTGGCAGCAGGCTGGAGTCACTTAAACCATTGACAGAGAGGCTGATAATGGGAGAAGAGATAGAGAATCAAGGTGGTGTAGGGCCTCCTTTGACCTAACTATTGCTGCAGTCCTGTTAGGACAGCCAGGCGTGTTTGTCAGCTGGGACTGATAAGGGCTACACGGTAGTAACTGCACCTCTTGGTTACAAGAGAGTCCTTGCTGTTGTGGTGGTCTTCACTGTTTCATCTGAGAGACCTAAAGTCAGCAGGACCAACCTTCTTGGAGGCTCTGCTCCTGAGAGCTAACCAGGCCCTCATGGTGTAGAGCTGGGACCTATGACCTAGGGCTCTCCTTCACCTCAGTCCCCTCCTTGGGTGAGTCAGCTTTGTGAGTACCTTCTTCTGATGCTGCTGCCCATTGATGTGTGGCTGCTAACAGTTGCTGGACTCCTCTCTGAACCTTTATTGTAGTAGTAGTCCTTTGGTGGTGGGTTTTTCCCTGTAGGATGTTTGCACTGGGTTTGGGGACATGCAGAGCAGAGATTTGCATAATTTGCTTTAATCTAGCTAAGTCCAGCCGCTCCAGCAGTGTTCATGTGTTCTTGACATAAGCACAGACCCAGAGCAGCTAGTGTGGTGGTGTAAGTTATGCTGCAGCTCCAATGTGTCACTTTTTCTGCTGTTTTTATTACCCAGAACAAAGAGATTACAGTTCGATCTGCCTGCCAGTGGCTCAAATACGCCTTCTGTTCACTAACATGCCACCTCTGACTCACCCTCCGTGCGACTTCCCAGTTAAACTCACATCCCATAAGAAGCACCAGTATTACTCTTGTTTTAGGCCATAGTTAGGATTCTTCCAGTTAATGTGATCATCCTCAAAACAGAAAAGTTTTGAGCAATCAGCCGTTCACAGCCAAGCCCCTCACATGCCCAGATGCTCCCTCTTGGAGGGAATGTCAGATATTTTCACTTCTCTGACAGAGAAGTGTAGCCAAATTCTTTTCTAAAAGACTGTTCTTAACTTTGTGGCTACTGTTCTCTTCTGTACTAGATCTCAGTTTCTACTTAATCATGAAACTAGCAAGAGAGAAGCATCCAAATCTGTTAGATAGTCTTTCAAACTACAGCCCAGTTTAGGTGCGTGTATGTGCCTTTTAGCGTGATGATAACCCTCAGAAAGCTTGAAAATTAGTGCTGTGGACTGATAGCTATTCCTGGAGGTGTCGTGGCCTTAAAATATCATCCCACATTTCTGTCTTTTATTTACTTGGTTTTGTCTGTACTGTAATATTCATAGCATGCAGCAAAATAAGGAACAGAAAAGAGCTTTTCGGTGTCATTTGTGATACCTGTTAAAGCACTTTGCATGTTTATCAGAATGAATCAGTTGTGCAAAATTCTGTGCTCTTTCTGCTTTATTCTGACACTATGCAAATATCCAGTAATCACTGCAGGGAGCCAAAGGAAGTGCAATCACAGAATCATTATGGTTGGAAGCGAGCTCCAAGATCATTGATACACGAAGCAGAGATGCAGATGGGAGAGTAGCTGCTGTGAATTTCTGTGCTGGTCAGGAAAGAGGAGCCCATCAAGCCAGTTTTGAAGAATATCTTGTCAGAGACAGAATGAACTTGAATGTGTCCTGGTACATTTCCATAACGAAGCAAAAAATCCCGCAGCGAGGCGCCTGATTGAACCCTGCCCACGGCTCACTCAGCCAGCGCAGGAGCAGCCTCTGCACCTCCCATCTGCAAACTGGGTCTGAGCAGGGTGCAGCAGCCATAGCTTTGAAATGTTCCTTGCCATATGTTACAGTGCTGCTTGTGCTTGCCAACCTAACCTGCATCTGGCATGACACATGCAGAACCTGAGATGTGGGCCAGGCAGGACATGGAATTCTTGTCTGTCTGATCTCCAGAATGCTGGCTGTGCTTTTCGTCTCTGTAGCTTCCAGTCTTTCATCACCCGTGAGTCACTGATGTTTTCTAAAGGCTGGAAACCAAAAATCCGAAACTGCCTTCTGTGGTCTGTGCTGTGGCTGCTGTCCCCACACAGGTCTCCTGTGGGCATTAGGGCCAATGTCACCCACACCGTTACCCAGCCTGGAGGCAGCTACTGGCAGGGGGAGCCGCTTTCTGCGGAAGCAGGAAAGAGCTGAGGCTTCTCAGTGCATAGCTGCTCTCTGTAAGCAGATGCTTAATTAAGAGGCAAACTCACTGCCCGCTCTACTGCCTGGGTATCTGGGCTCCTTTCAGACAGGTATTTGCTTTGCCGGGCGCTTACGCTTTTTAAGGGGGTTGGAAAGTGCTGGTGGTTCTGTTTGTGCAGCTGTGCTTCAAACCCCATATATCAGGCAGGCAGAGCTGCCAGCTTCATTAAGGTAATTGTGCCTAAGGCCTTTCCTTTCTTCTGGGTTAATGTGGAGCCTGAGTATCCTCAATGCCTCCCTGTGGCTGCTCGGCTCTGGCTTCATGGAGCTGCAGGTGGATGGGAGCTGGAGCGGATTTAGCCTCTGCCCCTCCAGCCACTGTGGCTGGGGAGGGAGATGCTACCATCACCCCCAAAGCCCAACACTGGGAAGGAGAAGGTGAGCTCCTGAGAGCACGTTTTGCTGCTTTAACAAACGTCTTGGTTTCTAAAGACGCAAAGAGATTTTAAACACTCACCTCTATTAAAAAGTTGCGCAGGTTTCAAACCCCCTCCTCAGTCCTTCCCAAAGTCTCAGTCTCACAGTCAGCGGCCAAATCCTGTCAGAGCTGGCAGCTGCAGCAGCCCCGGCAGGGATAAATGGGCCGTGCACCCTGCAGAGAGGTGGTGGCACAGCGGCAGGGACAGATTAACCCTCTTTTGCAGAACCGGTTGAACCATGGCAGCTGGTTGGCAGCTCAGAGCCCCCTCTCCCTTGTGGGGACAGCCTGAAAACAGGCACATGGCTCCAGGAGCTCCAGATACCCTGCTTAAACAGAATCCAGGCTCAACGGGTTTGCCAAGCCTGGCCTGTTTTCTTTCTCTCCACTGCTCTCTGCACCTGTCACAGGAGAGCCCTTTCCACAGGGAAATGGCATTTTCTGTGCCTGGTTTGTGATGGATGTGACAACTTTAGGGGACAATGAACATTTCTCCTGCAGCATTTTTAGGTTTTTGAGTCCCAAGAGGCAATAATGAATAGGAATTTCAGCCTGCTGCCCCAGGATCCTTCACTAAGGGGTTCAGAGAGCAGCTGCAGAAATGCACATCTGTGCCCTGATCACGGAGTCATGTTCTTCTGCCCAGCAGGTTTCAAGCCTTGTCATTCATTAAAGATGATCCAGGATGAGGGCAATTAATTATTCACTAAGAGTCATTTTGAATTTTCGCTAGCTGCAAGAAAGGTGCCTGTGGGACCAGCGGAAAACAACCATGGCAGCAAGACATGGGCTTGCTCCATGCTGGCACACTGGACTGGAGCCCCCTGAGAGCCTGCTGGACCAGTAGCTCCTGCCAGGCCAGTTCTCCACTCCCCAAGGGGCAGGCAGGCACTGATGAGTCTGAAGCACCCTGCCAGTCTGCCACAAGCCTGCAGAGGCAGTGACAGCAGAGCAGGAACCCTTTGAAGCCTACCTGGGTTGCTGTGCTATGTTGAGGGTTGTTGTGGTGTGTTTCAAAAAGGAAAACTTCGGCAGAGCCATGTTCTCCCAGCTGTGCAGGCGCATGGGGGAGCCTGGGGCTTACTGTGCTGCAGGACTCATTCTTCCCTGCTGTGAGGCAGAAACCACCAGCTCAGGTACCATAAGGTGAGAGAAGGAGAGGGAAGTACTCAGCCAACTTGCACTAAAAGGTGTGTTAAATATACTGCTGTGATTTGTATCTGAATGATCTTTAGGCAGGCTGGTTTGTGGATGGTCTGCAGTCCAGCTGCTGAGGATCATAGCAGCCTGCAAGGTTGTCCCTGGCACCCAGGTGAACACACGGCAGCTTGCAGCATCCTGTCTGCCTGTGCCAACTCGTCAGCATGGGAAATGGGAGTGGGGCGGGCTGGCTCCTGGCAGCCCCTCTGTGTATCCAGGTGACTCCCCAGATTTCAGTGTAAGAAGGAGCAGCATGTGTGCCTCCTTTGCTTTCAGAGGGGCATCACATGCCTGAGCCCACTCAAAAAAAAGTAGCTGCACTTACTGCTGTTCACGTTGGTGTAAGAGAGTCTGGGAAGTCTTTGTAATTGCTTAGCACCAAAAAAATCCAGAAGAATCTTGCACAACGAAACTATCTCATAGAAACTCTAGATACTTCCCCTGGCATAAATCTAACAAGGAAGAGCACTAGCTGTGGGGTTTTGGGGGTTATTTTATTCCAGATGGAGTTGATCTTACACCTGTGCTGTGCCCAGAGCTGTGCTGCAGGTACATAGGAGGCTGTTCTACATCCTGTTGTTAAACCTTGTGCAAAACAAAACCACTGGGAAAATTGCTAAGAGGAGAGTGTTGGTCCATGGAGACTTTGCAGCATCCTGCCTGTACTTATTTGCTATGATCAATGACACTGCAAAGGCTGTGTCCCAGGGTAGGAAATGCCTAATTGTATAAACAAGCTATACTGGAATGGAAATAGTACCCTGAAGAGAATGCAGTGGTGCATTAGAAATAATGGGCTCTATCAGTGTGAAGTTGTTGGGCAAGGTAACCTCAAAGATTTATTTAAATAGGCCAGGGATGTGAGGGACTGCTACGTTCACACTTTGTAATACGTTTGCCAGTCAGAGAGCAGCTAGCGGTAAAGACACTGTATTTCACAGCGTTAAGTTTATTTAAACGAAAAACTTGCAGTACTTGTTCTGTGGTAAGCTAAACAGTACCCAACACATTTCCATGTGTAGGAGAACTGGATATTCAGACAGGATCAGCTGCTTTTAGCCTTTTCTCTGGTCATGTTCTGCAGATCTTGAAGATCTCCTGAAAAAGAAATACTGAACAGATTTGTTTACTGAGGGGAAAAAAAAAACTTTCCTCTGTGATCTATTCCCAGTTCTTGCCATGGAGTCAGGATATGGGATCAAGAGGACCATGGAAATTTCCTTTTCTTAGGCAAGCAAGTAGCCAGTACAGCACAAACGCTTTCATTCCATTAAACCGGAATATAGTGCTTGACACTAATGCTGCGGTGGAAAGTTGTATGCAGCCTCTTTCCTACGTTAATTTCCTATTTTGTAGGACAAATTACAAATGTCGGGCTTGCATGACTGGCAGAGCAAGAACCGCTCAAAGCAACATAAACAAATAGCTATGAATAACGGAGCAAGCGGAGACTTCAACTTGCTTGCAGACAAATGAACAACGCAACGCAGCCAAGGCTGAGCTAGTTAGCTAATGTTTTTCTTTATAATCTGTGCATCTACATTACCCTGCAGGTTGTAATTTCTGTAGCTGGCATGGTAGAACATCTGTGAGTGGTGTCCGTTATTGCTTGGCAGGGTACCCAGAGGAACCCACCAGATTTTGCTGGGTGTATGACTCTGGTGTGCAGAGTCAGTGCTTCCCATCTCTCACCGTTTGTATAGGGTGAGATGGTATGGTAAAGGGGCAAAAGCTGCCTTCCCTTGTGGTAAATTCTGTGTGTGGAACAATGGCTGGTCCAAACTTGGGCTGCTGCCTCTTGCTTCTGAGTGAGACCAGGCTTGCAGAGACCAGGACCAGGCAGGAGGGGAGGAATGTGTAAGAAACTGTTGCAGAACCCTCTGAAAAGACCCATATGGGCTGTCTGATTAGCTGTAAGACAAGGCCAAGGTGTTTAGTGGTGCCCACTCCACGGGTTCCTGGTCAGCTTCTACCTTAGTTGCGTGTGGCTTGCTCTAAAATCCTGTCTCCTTTGCCGTGCTGTCCCCTAGCCTGTCTGGCAGAGGTGTTGCTCTGCACTGTTAATCGGTTGATTTGTTCTATCCTGTTGCTGGTTGCCTTTTTCGGCAAGGAGTAAAGGTGAGCTCCGTGCATACTTGGTTTTCTGGAGTTTGTAAAACAGAGCAAGATCTGTGGGGTCAAGAAAGCATTTCCAGTGTCAGTTATGGTCCTTTGTATTCAGCAGCAACCACTTCTAGCTCACAGTTTGTGCTTGGGTTTGCTTGCTGTGGAGCACAAGGGCTGTGTGTTGTGGAGAGGCAGTTCAGCAGTACTAGGGAATAACAGATTGGGGGGTTTGTGCAGTGTCAAGAAGTTTGGAGAGAAAGAATGAGATTTAAAGCAATCCAAAGCTTCAACAGAAAGAAACACACTCTGCTTCTAACTTGGTAAAAATATTCAGAATAAGGAACAGGCAAGTGAACTTAGGGAGAAAAATGTTTTCCTTTCAGCTCTTTCAAGTTTTGTTGACACTGTAATGGCACAAATTCACCAAATTCTCCAGTCAAGCCACATGCAGATGTATTCTCTTAAATGTGGAGATGATGAGCCATATCATTTCCTTGACCCATCTCCTGCAACACAGGGCACCCACGCTCCTGCTGCAGGGCTGCACAACGGCTCAAGAGCGGCCTGTTACTGTCAGCAAAGCCCCAACTGAGAGCAACGCAGGGCTCAGACACAAGTGGTGGCCCCGGCAGGCGGAATAGCTGGTGGCCTTGGACAGGCGGGTCTGCTGTGCGGGCGGGATGCGGAGCCGCAGCTGCACACGCAGTGCCGCGGGTGAGAGTGTCGCTGCGGGCACCAGATGGCGCTGCTGCCACGGGGAGAGGCTGGCGGCGGCTCCCGCACGCTGGAGAGTCCCTAGCAAAGCCCCGCAGCCACCTCCCACCTCCCGTCAGGGTGCTGAGCATCTCTGTCTCCTTCTGCCGATTGCCAGCGCTTGCGGCGGTTGAGCTGAAACTATTCAAGTGTCTCTCCAACACTAAGTGGGGCTTGAAGTCCCACCGGTTCTGCCTGTGCCGTGGCTTGTGCCAGTGTGTGCAAGTCGCGGTTAGATGAGTGAAGGTCTTTCAGACAGCTGTACAAAACCTGACTCGGCATTTACAGTCTGCGAGATTGTAATCTTTTTCTCTTCTGTTTTATTTCCCTTTTCCTTTGTCATCTTATCTTTCTTCTTTATTTTTCTTCGTTTGTTTTCCTTCCTTTTCCCCTTTTTTCCACCTTTTTTTCTGCCTTTTTCTTTTCTCTTCCTTTCCCTTCTTTTTCTTTTCTCTGCCTTTTTTTTTTTTTACACCTTTCCCCCCACCTTTTTCCTTTTTACCACCTTTTAGATTTTTTTAAAACATTTTTCTTCTTTCATCTTTCTTTTTTATCTTCTATTCTTTTCCCCTTTTCTCCCTCTCTTTTCCTTTGTGCTGGGGCGGGGGGAGGGCGCAGTCGGCTTCCTGAACGGAGTTGCGCGGGTGCGGAGCGGCTCAGGCTGAGCTGCCGCTGGGCGGCACTGGCGCTCCGCAGCCCCCCAGCTCTCTGCTGGTAGCTGGTTTATGCACCGCTTGTATCTGTGCTTGGCAACTGGTGTGTTACGTGCAAGCGCTGTCAGATTTTAAAAGGGTGGGAGAGGGATGCTTCAGGAAAGGCATCGTTTATAATAAAAATAATTTACGATTTCTTCCTTGAAGAGTGAATTTAGGAAGGCAGCTGTACAGATCTTCACTAATATAAATTCTTGGGCTTTACCCTAATTTTCTTTAAAAATGTGGGTTTGATTGTGAACCCTCAGCATCAATTAGGGCACAAAGAGTGCCCACTGTTGCACAGGGTGCAGCTGGCATTTTGTGTCACTTGGTGCAGTGGAGGTACTTGGACCCCCTGAGGGGGAAAGTGTTCCAGCTTGAGAAAAAGAAACCTAGAACAAGAAATTTGTTTGTTCATCATTTCGCTGGTGATTCTTGTATTTTTGCTCAGTTTCACAGCAATACCAGTGTGGTTGGTCCTCCTCGCATGGCAGGTGCTCTCCCTTTCCAGCTCTCAGATCTGGCTGCCCGCCCCCAGCGTGTCAGTCTGTGGATCCTTGTACTTTGGGACTGTCTGCCTTCAGCACAAAAGGGATTAATTGAAACTCTTCCAATAGGGATTATAAATATCTGATCTGGACTATTCTATTTGGAAAAAGAAAAATATTAGGCTTGCTCTAACCCTTTGGAAACAGAACTCTCAAAGCTTTGGCTTCAATGCAGCAGTGACCAAGGTGCCCCCAAGCAAAAAACAGTGTTAGATTTACAGGCAAAATGAGATCTTTTCCCAGTTCTAGAAAAATTACATAAAAACGTAAACTGGGGAGATTTACTGTGATCTAAGCCATTATCTAAGTGCAGTTCACATTTTTCCATGAAAGACAAATTCCAAGATATTTTGCTATTTTTGCTCCCCCTTCATAAAAAAAAAAAAGACATTGGAAAGTGTAAAAGGTGTTATGTTTTCTTCCAATTGTCCTTGAAAGGGTGAAATAATGTGGAAAATAACCCAGATTAATTTCAAACGAAGTTAGGTAATGCTGTGAGGCCAATATTGTTTTCCAATGCTTTCTTTTTTAAAAAAACAAGACAGTTCAGTGCAAAACAATGGATTTTTCCTCACACATACAAAAAATTCTGAAATTGCACGTGCTAACAACCCTGTGAGGTGCAGTTATTCTTGCTATGCTGCTGTAGTTGGATTCCTCAGTTAGTTCTTGCCGCAGGATGGCAAAGAATCTGAGTGGGGAACACCTCTGTGAAGTACAGGTGCTTTCCAGGAGCTGGATGGAGGCTGTAGGACCATTGGAAGGATAGGGCTTCCGCAACACCCACGAACAGTGTCTCTAGTCAAAATGGTTTTGTTGGTTCAGTCCTGAGGTCCATGGGGGTTTGGATGGGATTAGTGGGTCCCCACTGCTCATCTGGTGGCTGTTGGGACACAAGGTCAAGTGTGCCCCAGCCTTACTTGGCAGCTCCAGATTTTTCCCTTCTTCCACACTGCTGTGCTCATGTGTTATGGTACTGAGTGGGGAGGGACTCTGGGGCTAAAAAATTAAATCCTAGCGAAGCAAGGTGGCAACCTTGGCAATGCCACAGAAATCGTGTGACGTAGAAATATGTTGGCTGGTGGGGTCAAGCCAGTGGTGCCAAGCTCTCTCCTTATGGGGATAGGGTATCACAGAGTGCCAGCTAATGATGGAGAGTTGAGCTGGGCACCAAGGGAATGCTATTAAAGGTGTCAGCTGAAGAGTGTGTTGGTCCTTTCCAGACACCCCCATCCATGTGAGCATGGGAAACCTGAGGTTTCTTCATCAGCACTCCTTGCTTGCATTACTTGAACTCCCACCCCCTGCCTCAAAATCTACCTGTCTGCCACCTAGAAAGTATCTTTTCAAGCTTTCTGTAGTGAAGGCTCACAGAAGCAGTGCCGTTGCCATCATTTTATGGGTGGGAGGAATCTGAAGCACAGGGAGGAGGATACATGCCTGTGGTCACTCTGAGTTGGTGGCAGACATGGGAGTTAAAGTGCAGCCTGTCAAGCTGGTGCTTTGCTGTTGGTATTGTGGGTGATCTGCAGTGTTTGTGTCTCAAATGCCTCAGTGCTGTGCTTGTGGATCAGACTGAAAGGCTGCTTTAAGAACAGGCAGTCTGGTTTTAGAGCTGGCATGCTCATAATTCCTATGCCACTAGGAGCAGAAGGGGAGGAGCAGATAAAAATCAGAAAATTAGACTTTATTACAATAAAAGCCAAAGTGCTAGAAGCCAAAACCGTCGTTGTAATGTGAGCTCTTATTTGATAGTGTCCTATTACATCCTATAAGAGGTTGAACATGCGTAAGAATATCTCAGTTGGTAATTATCTGATTTGTGATATGTAGCTAATGTGTATTTGTTGTTGTGCCGTACATTATGCAGCAGCAATTCATTTCTAAACAACATTAATTGGCAATATAGCAGTTCAGTGCAGAAATTACAGGCATAAGCATAAGTTTTATGTAGGCTGAGTGGTAGCTGGCCTGAGAGACCAGCAATCCCTGTCAGGGGAGATCTCCTGGGGTGAAGAGCTGATGGTGCCTCTCTCTCTAATTCATCCTGCCAACAGAATACTCCCTCCTTCCCTCAACAGATAATACTGATACCCACAAAGTATCACGCAAGCAGAAAAGTCACATGGAGACAGATGTGGGTACCAGCTGGCCAGTGAGCTCCATGCAAGGGAGCTGATAGCTTCCCTTTTCTGGAATCAGTTTGTGGGAAGTGGTGTCTCTGCAGGCTGCACCAATCAATAGCAAAGATCTGCAGGAGTGGCTTTCAAATTAGATAAGCTTTGGAGCTGATGTCTGAGTGATAGTAACAATATAAACACTTGACTGCTTGCCCTCCTGTCATTGTATCCCTAACAGCACTTACATAAGACCATTTGTATTTTATGGCATCTTATTTTCTTTCATTTTGTTTAACGACACAACTAAACAAAAACACTCAATAATTGCTGTTGTTCACTTTAATTCATCAACTTAATGAGTGAAGCTATTCCGATGGATATATTTTAACATTGAGCAGCGAGCAAAGGTTAAAGGGATGGTGCTTATTAAAAAGACCGACTGACTGTGCATCGAATGTCTCCCTGCTCTTAGAGAATTAAAAAGAGCGTTTTAAAAGATCAGAAGTATTGAGGCTACAGATGAGAGAAAGGTTATTGTAGCTCATGTTATTGCAGTCTGCATCCCACCATCTTCTCACAAATGCATGCAAAAATCCTCCTTGGAAAGGGAAGAACAGGATGAGCACTGAGATGTGCCCACTGGTCCTATTGGAGGTCTCTGATCGCTAGAAACCATGTCTAATTTATAGTCTAAATTTATTCTTGGCCAGTTGCTACCCGTTTGCTCTTGTGCCAGCATTGTCCTTCAGCTTATCTGTCCTCTGGCTGCTGTAATTTATGCCCTGTTTACATTTCTTTCTGCCTGGGCAATGAAGATCTATGAAACATGTCCATTCTGCTTTAGTTTGTAGCCAGTTTCACTTTCTTAATTGCTCCAGTGCCAGGGTTTCAAGCAACGTGAGGGAGCATCCTTTGTTTCAAAAAGAAAAGCTTTCATTCAAGCTGTACAAAATTGCGGGTGTATTTTCAGTTTGATTGAAGGTTTATGAATGCTCAATTTTTTTTCTCCCAAAATTAGGAACCCGGGCCAAATTCAAGCTGACAGAGCCCTTGTGAAATGGTTAAATAAATAACAACAGAAGAAAAGACTTTTCAGACCCTTCATTGTGCTGGGTGGCGGGGTGGGTTCAAGAATGGAAAGTGAGAAGATTGCATTAGCCACCCAAGTGCAAATACTGAGGCTGGGAGTAACATCAAGCCTTTTCTAGAACAAACTTCAGGTGCTTGCCTCCTTATGCCAACTTATTTTTTCTAAGGGAAGCTCTGCAGGAGCCTGTAGCGTGTTTAGCTGGGGTCAAGACTGGTGTGTGCTGCACCAGGATCTCTTGCGTGCTGCATTCAGCACAGGGTACTGGCAGAGCAAGGGGCTGAAGCTGGAGCTTATGGGATGATCCTTGGAGCATCAGTGAGATCTGGAAGTCTGGTTCATTTATGTCTATTTTTATAATCTCAGTCCAAGTTTTTTGGCTCATGACAGTTAAGACTTGCTGATGAATAAGCAAGAACCCAGAAGTTGTTGAAGGTAATGAAGTGTCTATGAAATATGTTCCTTCGCAAGGACATGTTTGCGTTGCATATGCTCCTTTTACTGCTACTGTCTTCAAGCTTCTTTGCCTGCATCTTTAATGAAGAGGCAGACACTGCCCTGGTAACTACAGATCTTCACACTTAATTTCCTAAGTGCCTGCGTTCATCATGAGGAAGTTGCTGCAGACCTAGAATTGGCTGTTTCGTAGTCACTTCATTGTCAGAATCAGTCTTCTCATGTAAGGGCAGATTCCTGCACATTTCACAGAATTTGAGGTGGTCTGGAGAGGGTATTAAAGGCACCAAGTTATAGAAGTATATGCTGCATGCTGCAATGGACTGAAGAAGTAATTTATTTGCCTCTGAGAAGGGAGCACGTATTGTTGCCATTCTTTAGCAAACAGAGAGATCCCCAAAGCCAAGGAAATGGGAGACAAACCTTATGTGATGCTTAAAAGAACAAGTCAAGGAAGAGAGGAACAGTATCCTACAGGCCAGGTTACCACTAACCTGCCCACACCACTACAAGAGGCATTAACCAAACTTCCTTCAGGGTGGCACTACCCTGCACATTTTGCTTCGCTCCGTCTTTTAGGTGGGGAGTTTTTCCAGGAATTCAGGGCCTCTGGGACTGTTGAAGACAGAAACACCAGTGGGACCCATCTCTGCTGAGGAAAAGGAACTTTAGGAGCTAGGTGACTTCATTAAAAAGTGTCCTTATCACTGGTGTAGAGTGATAAGGATCACAGAATGTTACAGATTGGAATGGACCTCAAAAGATCATCAAAGTCCAACCCCCCTTGCTGGAGCAGGGTAAGCTTACAGCACCTGGAGTACCTAGACTGTCTCCCATCTAAGTACAAACGAGATCCAACTCTACTTAACTAATCCAACATTCAATCTCTATGTATCTTCATCCACTCCTCTGGGCTTATGAGTAATCTGAGACTGTGAGAGCATCAGGATTTGTCCCCTCTATTGTCCTGGTCCTCTCTGAGCTCTGAAGGATGCTCTTTGGGTAAAAATATCCCAATATGTCTGTGCTGCTAGTAGTTAGCTGGTCAGCTCTGTGTGGATTGCTACTGATCTCTGTTGCCGCATTGCCACCTGTATGCAGCACAAAGCCACATAAGTAACTTAATTACTGACAAAAATGTCACTTCAGAAGCCTCCCAATAATTACTCAAGTACCCACTTAAGTGGCTTTTAATTTAGACTCCCCACCCCCATGCTCGTAAGTTTTCCAATTGCCAAGCAAATCTTGTCTTGTGGATAAGCTTCCTACGTATAAGCCAAAAGAAACCGCAAATAACTTGCCCTCTGGTTTATTCTAGGTTGCATGGAATTTTGTGAGCCCATAGCTTCTCATAAAATAGTATTTTCAACAGACTGGGGCAGGCACATTCAATCATAATGAAATATGAAAGCTCTTATTGGGAGTTTCCCTACATCTGACAACACTTGGCAATGCTACAGCACCTTTTGCTGGCTGCCTTGCCAGCTCGTCTCATTACCAGAGGCTGCCCCTTGCCCCTTTGCTGGGTTGGGAGTGTTGCACAGCAAGCAGCTGCCCCACGAGTGCTTGCAGGCTCCTCCTGTAAATGCTGTGGGGCCAGTTGCAGGGATTAGCGGTGGCCATCATGCTGGATGCCACAGGAGGAGCAGCTTCCACTCTACCTGGGGGGTAGGGAGGGAGCGTTCCCAACTTTGCAGCCGTTTAAATGTAGAAGAATGCTGAGAAGATCCTGTCTTCTCGTTCTGAAGAATCCGATGCATTCCAAATGGAAGGCTTTAGGACGTGACTTTGATGGGTAAGTAGACCTGATGCCTGTATCTGTAGGCCTGATAGAGTGCTCTACTTGTTTCAACTGTTTTACTGGGGTGGTTTCTGAACACCAGATTCAATCAATGACTCTTGTAGCAGGTTCCAACAGCCTTTTAACTGAATAGTGGTTTTTGTGTTAAATGATGGAATAAGATCAAAGAGACTCTCTTTCCCTGAAGTGGGAAAAGAAATAAGCATGTGGACAGGAAGGACAGGCAAGCAGGTAATCATGGCCAGAGAGGAGGAAAGAAATCACACTGTACAGGAACATCTTGTCCAAGATGGTCGTGAATAAAGGATGCAAGGAAACGGGCTTGTCTTGTCCTGTCCATAATCTATTCTTGCAAAGTACCAGAAGAGCCCTACAAAGTGGGTAGAGTAACTGTTGGCAGCTTCTGCTTTAAGTGCTTCTGGAGTTAAGCAGTCTGAGGGTAGAAAAGGCCAAAACCCTAATTCTTGTTGGAGAGACAACTATGAGTGATGCAGGTTGGGAGGCTGTGATGGATGCCTGCAGAAGGACCTGCCAAATAATTGGTACTGGAGCTTTTTATCTTTGAAAAATGCTACTTTATCAGAACTGTTGGAGGGAAAGGGGAAATAGGCATTTCAGAAGAGCCCACTGCACCGGGATTTAGAGGCTGGTCTGCCCTAGTGCAAAAGCAGAGATGTGAATCTTGGTCTTGAAAGTTGTGAGATGACTACTTCTATCACAGCAGTGTGGATTCTTGTTCTTTTGGCATTTCATAGTGAGCTCCAACAGGTCTCATTTTCATTCCTTGTGGGGAAGAAACATAACTTTGAACCCAAGATTTTCTGCAAAGTCGATTTATGTTCCTATTAGCTCTGATACTGACTGACACTGAGTGAGTCTTGAAAGTCAAAGAATAGTTTAGATTGGAAAAGACCACAGAGGTCATCTAGTTCCAACCCCCTGCCATGGGCAGGAACACCTCTCACTAGACCAGTTCACCCAGAGCCATGTTCAGCCTGGCCTTGAACACTTCCAGGGAGGGGTTATCCACAACCTCCCTGGGCAACCAGTGCTTCACCACCCTCAGACTGAAGAATTTCTCCCTAAGATCCACTCTGAATCTGTTCTCTTTTAGCTTTAAACTACTTCCCCCTTGTTCTATCACTAGGATCCCAGGTAAAAAGGCTCTCTCCAGCTTTCCTGTAGCCTTCTTCACATGCTGGAAGTGCTGTTATAAGGTCCTCTTGGAGCATTCTCGGAGTTCTCCAGGCTGAATAGGCCAAATTCTCTCAGCCTGTCTTGACAGGAGAGGTGTTCCAGCTCTCTGGTCATCCTTGGGGCCCTTATCTGGACTCACTTCAACAGTTCCATGTGCTTAGATTGAGAACTCCAGAACTGGACACAGTACTCCAGGTGAGGTCTCACAAGAGCAGAACAGAAGGGGAGAATGACCTCCCTTGATCTGCTGGTCAGACTTCTTTTGATACAGCTGACGTTGCCCTTCTGGGCTGCCCTCATGCATTGGCACCTCATGTTGAGCTTCTCATCTACCAACACTTCCAGGTCCTTTTCGTCAGGACTGCTCTCAATCCATTCACCACCCACCATGTATTTGTGTTTGGGATTACCCTAACCCAGATGTAGGACATACAGAAGGGACTACTTGTGACTGCAGTCCAGTCTCCCACTTCATTCAAGTCAGTACTACACAGTGCAAACTTGTGGCAGGGTTGTCAATAGGACAAGAAACCCCTAGATAAGTGGTTTGGACTAAATGTTAGGAAGAGCCTTGCTCAGCTGATGATGATGCAGAGCTGCATTTCCTAGGGAGCTCTGGGTTTTCCATTGCTGCAAGTCCCTAAGAAAGGATCAGACCAACCTTGTCAGTGATGATGAAGATACTGCTGGCACTGTACAGGGGTGACATCTCCAGGGTCCTTTGTACCTTGTGCACTATATCAGCTTGTCTGTTTTTGACAGAGGTTGGCTTTTAGGTGAAGGTTTAGAGAATACATCACAAGTCCTGCCATATCGTTCTCTTGAGGAATTACCTTTGCTATTAGCAATAAACATGAGCTTTGCCTTGACTCATAGTTTCCAGACCTTGTTCTGACTTTGCTGGGTTCAAAGGACCCGTACTTCCAAAAATGTTCTTACTGAGAGGTGAGAGATTTATCAGTCAGGGCCAAGTCTTGTCTGTCATTCTCTTGGATACAGACAATCTCAACCATTTTTCTTCTTTGGCCAGATTTTCAGCAACAGGAACCTATCAGTGACCACAGTACTAACAGACTAATTACAGCCAGAGTACCAAGAGTGTTTTCACAGAGTCATCCCATGTGAATCTCTATAGAGACTGAATTGCTCAAGTCTCTCGTTAAACCAATGTTCTTTGTAGACCACAGACCCTCTTGGAGCTGTGTTCTGATCCCTGGCACTTCTGAAGAGTGGTTTTGTGACTTCGGTAATACTAGCATTTGCTATACTCTGTACACACACGACAAAGGATTTCTGCTTCTGATCCTCATTGCTCCACGCGTGCACCCATGGGCTCAGATTGGGGCTCTCCTAGCTGCAGTTCTGTGGAGAAAGCTCCTGTTCAGCTGTATCTTTCTCATGGTTCTGAATTCTAGGGGTCATTGCTTTCTAGGAGAAGTGCCCAGTCTTGAAGCAATTTATCCCCAGAGGTTCGATCTGTCTGAGTTGAAATGAAACTTGTTTCTATGAACTCACTTTCTGTGTCAGCTCAGTTTAGTCTCTTTACCAGACCTACAGCAATCATTAATTACGACTGCATTAGTCTTTGTATCTTTGGCAAACTTAGATTTGCTTCCAGGCCACTGATACCTTTACTGGCATCTGGATTACAGTAGCTGTGAGAGATGAGAAGACCTGGAATTTAATTTTCTTGGGGAGGTAGAAATGTTGATTTATTGCTGGGGAGGGAAATACATTGCAATGCAAATGGCAAGATGTGTGTTTGGAGGCCAGGGGTGTGTTGGGGAAGTCCCGTATCCACCCAGATCCTTTTTACCTAGCACTTTAGGTCAGCAGGGGATAGTCAAACCTCGTCCTAGCTTTATGACAGCTGTAATCTCATATTTACATTCAGTGTTGACTATGCCCTTGCGGTATGCAGGAGAAATAAGCAGGTTTGGTTAAATAAGATACAATCTTGAAGCATGCAACTTTAGAGGCATCCTGAGGGCGGGATTGATGTCCCAGTACTCCTGTTCTGCCGAGCTGGCTGGCACTGAGAGTACCAGCTTTTGTCAGAGCCCTGCGAGCTCTCCAAACTGCAAGGAGCCTTTGCTGAGTGTCAGACCAATGGGCTGCCCCTTTGAAGCATTGAAGCACCTGACCCAGCAGGATTTGAGACATGACCTGGCTCAGGCTACAAAGCCTGGGCTTCTTATGGATTTGGAGGCTGGATGAAGCAACAAGCAAAGTTTGGGGTCAAGGAACTTTCCAAGGGCTCTCTAAGTCTGGTAGAATCCATTATGTGCAGATAAATGTGCACTCTCTCACTGGAGACAATTTGGTTTTCTCCTTGACAGCTTCTTTCCCTTCCTTCCCACTATGTCAGTGCAACACATGTGCATTAGGGAGCCTGATGTCTCCAGTCTCTAAGCCTTGACTTGCTGTGGAGCAGACAATCCCGCAGCCCAGCTGGAGGAACGCGATAGGGGTTTCGTTTTCCCTTCATTTTATCATTTTCAATCACATAATCGGGCTGTTTTGCCTCAGCCAAGATCTAATCAGGAAGGATCTGTTTGACTTTCAGCAAAGTCAGGTTGATGGAAACTTTAAATTGAAAGGCTTTTCACAACACACTTGAATATGGTTTTGGTTGGAAGCAGTGTCTGGATGCATGGTTACAACATGAATAGGTTTCACAGCTTGAGCACCTTGTCTTCCTGGTGGGGAAAGGCACAGGCAGCCCCTTAGACCTCCTGAGCCCAGGAGTTAGGAAGCCCTGGGCCTGAAAATGTGCTGTGAAGTCACACACCCCTCTTTGTCCAGACCATGTCAAGTAGGTGAGATGTAAAGCCAGACACAACCAGGTTCAGTGTCCATGGGAACTGGGCACATCCTGCATTATTGAAACTGTAGGCCAAAATGGACTACAGGCTGCCATAGGATGCAGTGAGAACGATGGGGATGTCTGACTTCTCCTAGGGAAGAGGAAGGTGATAGGAGTTGTCATGTTTGTCGAAGTGCCACTATGCTGAGGTCTGAGGACTAGGTCTCTGTTTCAGTCAGGGAAGGCTGCAGGAAGGCTTCTTTTCGTATGTGGGAACAGTTTCAGATGTTCCCTGCTCGTACTCCTTTTGAGGCTTTGTTTTGGGGAGATAACTTCTGCAGCAAAACAGCAAAGCGTAGGCAGCACAGTCAGCCTCAGACAGTGAGTGCCTTCCAGAACCCAGGAAACGAAATCCCTTCAGCCATTCAGGAAGCTTTTTGAAGAGAAATAAATCATGGCATTTTCATTCCTAGACAGCCACCGTTGCCTCCTGTGAGACAAATCTTTCTTGTGTTCCCCTGCCTCCGCTTGCTATAGGCTTGAGTTCCTGAAAAGAAACAAAACCTATTGTTAAGTAGAAGTTCTCCCTTCAAAAGGAAAAAATATATACAAAAGTGTAAAATCTGAGTAGAATTACTTCTCTTTTTGGGCTCCACATGTGTTGGTCTTTTGCTGCATTGGTGCTGCTTGTGTCCTGCTTTTTACAGCAGTGGTTTCATCCTGCAATCTACGTAACTGCTTACCTGCAACTTGCTTTAAGACACGGACAAGCCCAACTTCTCCCCAGGCTAGAGCTGTTTTTTCAAGGCACTGCATAGGCTAATGAATCCTCTTCATGATGAGTTGCAAATTTTGTTTTAATTGAATCTTTGAAGCCAAAAAAGGGGGTGAGGAGCCCATTAAATAAATTATTTTAATATAGCAATCAGATGATGCAGGCTCTTCTGTGTTTATTAAAAGGCCTACTCAGCTCAGAGCTCAGCTGTGTGAGAATAGCTCAGAACAGCAGCCAGCATTCGTACTCCACTGCTGTTTTAGGGCCAGATCTCTCTCCACGAACAGCATATTTTTAAGTGGCCATGTGAATTTGTATTAGGCATCCAAAATCAGATGCAAAGCCATGCATTGTAAAGAGAATTAGCCTGCGCATAAAACCATCAAAATACTGTGAGGTCTTTTCTTTATCAAGTTGCTCAGGCATGTGTTTTTTTTAAAAAGAAGTCCACCCACGCAGAGAGACTGGGGAATGCCAAAGCAGCATGAATTTTAATTATACTAGACATGCAACAAGGGGCTACCTTGTAAAGAATAAAGTTAATAAAACATGGATATGGGCTTAATTCTGCTTAATAAGCAGCCCTGGCAATGCACATTTTAGATGTAATTTACACAGTGTGGAAATTAGGTACGATTCTTAAGAGGTGTCTGCATACAGACTCCCAAACTCAACAGAGCCTTCCTATTGGAAGCTATGCTGCTGTAAAAACAGTGAATTAGGCCATTCATAATTCTGGCCTAATTCACTGGCCAGAGATGGGTGTCTTACTTTTCCTCATCAACTACAGTAATACACAGATAAATGTTAAAGTGGTGTGACATTTAAATCTCTTCCTTAACTTCCCTGCATGCATTTTCAGTAGCTCTGCAGACAAAACAGCAACCCCTCCTGCATATACTGTCTGCAATGTCTGTAGTGAGCTCTGTGTGTACAGAATTAGTAAAGGAGGGATATGCTTAATGACTGAATCTACGGAACGTAGCCCATGGCTTTTGAAGGCTCTATGAAAAATAAACAGGATATTCTGTTAGCAACCCTGCGGGAATTATTGCACTTCACTAAGGAAAGTTGCCAATAACCTCCGTTTTGACCTAGATAGATCGTTCTGCTTAGGAAGGTAAGGGAATGTGATTCTAGATCTCTCCTCTGCTCTACCCACCAAAGCCCTGAAATTCAGCCAGGCTTTGAATTTAAACCTCAGCATTGAGGACAATAGAATTTATTTATCAGGTGAATAAAACTCCAGAAATGACACAGTCTTGAGATGTTTGTATTGGCCTCCTTCTGTAGCAAATGCCTAACGCGTAGGTCTTGTATGCTTAGGGCAGAGATCCTCTGGCTGCTATGGGGAGTCTGACCCTATACCTGCTCCTTTGTGCAGGATGAGGCCTTTCTATACAAACTGCTGGAGGAGCATTGGTGTATCTGTCCAGCATATAATAAGGAGGTTATTATATTATGTTATATTAAATATAAATATGTAAAAAGAATACTATGTGCCTTGAGAAGGAATACCATGTTTATAAATATGTGAAGGGTGGGTGTCAGGAGGATGGATCCAGGCTCTTCTCAGTGTCATCTAGTGGTAGGACAAGGGGCAATGGATGCAAGCTAGAGCATAGGAGGTTCTGCATAAATATGAGAAGGGACATATCACCCTTCTCAGTAAGGGTGACAGAGCACTGGAAGGGGCTGCCCAGGGGGGTTGTGGAGTCTCCTTCTCTGGAGATGTTTAAAACTCACCTGGATATATTGCTGTGTGACTTGGTCTAGGTGATCCTGCGCTGGTAGGGGAATTGGACTAGATGATCTTTCGAGGTCCCTTCCAATCCCTGATGTTCTGTGATTCTGTGGCTCAGTTTGGTCAAACAATTCAGCTAATATTGTTGGCAATGAGGAGTGCAGCCCCTGGATTCAGCAGGGATCAGCTGGTGTGTAGCTGCTACAGATGAAAAGGTGAGAAGTTTTGAGCCTTGTTTACTGAAACTGGTAACTGACCAAAGCACATGGATGCTTTTCAGTTTCACTTGGCAGCCCACCAAAGATAATGTTTCACCTGCAAGAATGACAGTGCAGGAGCACAATGAGGTTGGCCTTCAACTGTCTAGCTCAAGACCACTATGGGCTTGCTTGGTGTTTTTCTCCCAGCTCAGAAAATTTGGTGAGGTTGGGGCATGATCCAGAGTGGTGCTGAGCAGATACCCACGCTGGTAATGTCACCAGTAATTTCATGGCACTTTGCCTGCATTTAGAACCAAACCTGGGCTCCTTTGCTGTCTCCAACGACAGACCTGCAGGTTAATAAATGCAACATTATATTCAGTCTCACAAGCTCTGCTTTAATTTAATTCCATTACTGCAGAAGCAGAGAGACCTGGCAGAAGCATTTCTTTTGCAAGTTGCAGCAGCTCTCTTTTCAGATCCACAAATCACTGGAAAAATAAAGAAATACTGTGACCAACTTTATCAGTGATTAGGATCATTTTTAAGTGCAGAGCTGCTGCTCCCAGTGCACAGTTACACAACAAAACAAATTAGTCGCATGTCAAAATAACTGAAGCTTATCTCATATAGGGAGATGTTCTTTCACTAGAGATTGGAAGACTACAGGCGAAGAAGTATCTTTATATATAGGTAGAAAACCTCTTTCTTGGGAAGATACCAGATTTGCTCACGTCCTTTGAAGATGAAGCTTTGGATAATTCACTGGCAGTTCAGAGACTGATTCTCTGATTGCAAACAGCTTTCTTTAGGCCATGCCTGTACCTTATGCTGCAACATTCTTTGATGTCAAGTGACATAATCCAGCAAAGAAAATTAAAATATGAAGCATTTTAGTTATAGGAAGGGGAAGAAATGTCCTTATTGATTTGGATAGTGAAATCTGCTCAAAAAGGTTGGCAGCAGTTGAAAAGAGATCAACAGCCAAACATTTATACATCCCAAATGGTTTTGAATATCTTCTTCCCTGTTCTCTCCTGGAGAACCTGATTCTACTTTGTTTTGGCATGCCTAGGGGTTAAGAGTGACAATCAGGAAGGAATACCGAGTTTAGTTAATCTTTATGGACATTGCAGGTGGTTGTTTCAGCTGCCTTTTTTAACCCCAGTACATCAAGAGTTTAGTCCTCACAGCAGTGTAGGTAAAAAGAATATTTTGCTGAAGCTGATAGTTCCCAGTGGATGTCACCAACTGTTTTCAAGTGCTCTCTTCAGCTGGGTACATGCTTCACCCCTGCATCAGAAGGGCTAGGGTAATCTTGTCCTGACACTAATATTTGCTGAGATCTAGCTTGGGCAAGTCTCTTCGTCTTAGCTCTTCTTCCCCTGTCACACCACCCAGACTGCTGTACACTCCCCAAAGGGCCTTGGAGGTGATGAGCAACATCACCTCCTGCACAAACACTCCTTTAGCTGTTTGTCACTTGAACCTGAAATGTGGGAGCACCGTCCTTCCGGTAGCACCAGCAGTGACTTACCTGGATAACTAGAGGTGTATTTCCTGCACCTCACATTGCGTTCGGTGCAGTTTTGCGGCTGGAGATAGGAGGGGGCCCGCTCAGCAAAGCACCTACTGGTGCTCTGCCTTGGGACAGCTCCAAGCAGAGGCAGCCTGGCAGTGCAGCGTCCAAGCAGAGGCAGCCTGGCAGTGCCCCGCGCTGCAGTCGGGCTGACCGCTAACCACACGAGTCACGAACCCTCCCAGCCCCGTCGGTGTTTGGGCTGCCGCCCTGTCTCTGCTTGCGCGGAGGAGCAGGGACAGCCATGGAGATGCTCGGGCACCTGCAGTCATGGCCGAGGAGGCCGCACAAACGGCAGCGGCTCCCGGGGAGGGGCCGGGCGGGGCTGCGGCTCCGGGGAAGCCCCAGTTCCCCTCACGGGTGGCAGGACGGCCCGGGGGCTGCCCACGGGGAGCGGCAGAGCCGCCGCGGAGCTGCGGCTGCCTCACTCTGCCTTGCGCGGTTTTTCTCATCCGAACCTCGATCACGTAGGATTGCGTAGGGCGAGCGGCTGCAATTTTCGCCGAACCCGGAGCTCAGCTCCCGCCCGGCCTCGAGGCTGTGGGGCTCCCCGCCGCCTTGGCAGCAGCCCTGCGCAGCGTGGGTGTCCGGGGGGGCTTCCCCGGCCCCTCCCTTCGCTCTCCTCCCCTTTCGTGTCGTTTCCCTCCCTCCCCACCCCGGACCGGGCCGGACCTGAGGATGCGGGCGGGAGCGGCTCGGCTCCTCCCCGCCCCGCCGCCGTCGGGCGCCACCGCGGAGCATCCTGAGCCCCGCACGGAGCAGCGACAGCCGCACCCCCCCGCCCTCCTCCACCTCCCCGCCTAGCATCGCTCCTCCCGCCGCGGCAGC
>JAOXOE010000702.1:8220156-8263435 GCA_028565055.1 Phoeniculus purpureus
ATCGCTCCTCCCGCCGCGGCAGCCGGGCCCGGGGGCCGCCCCGGTGCTGAGAGCTCCGCGGCCTCTCGCCGGGCCGGACGATGTGGGTTGCTGCCGTCGAGGAGAGACGCTGCCGGGGCGAGCAGGGTCGGGAGAGCTGCGCCAGCCATGGCTCTGTGAGCGCAGGGCGCCGGGCTGCGGCGATGTGAGACTCCGCACCCGCGGCCGGAGCGCCTGTTTTTTTTTTTTTTAATTTAATTTTATCGTATCGCTCTTTTTTTACATTTTCTTAAATTCGTCCCCTGGCCTGGTGCTTTTTATTCCTGTGGTTGCTTTTTCCTTCCCTCCCGCCCTCTGCGAGCGGGGGGGGGAAGAGAGGAAAAGGAGGAGTGCGAACAGAAATGCAGCGCGGCTCGCCCTGAACCCGGCCGCGGGAGCGGAGCGGTGCCGCGTCCATGTGCGCGCAGCGCCGGGCCGCGCCTCGGAGCCTCCGCGCTGGGGCCGTGGTCGCCCGCGGGCCGGGGGGGCTCTGATTCAGCCCGCGGCCCCTCGCCGGAGCCCGGACGGCGGGAGGAACCGCCTGCGCCCGGGCGGAGCGGAGCGGCATCACGCCGCAAGGACCCGCGGATTCTCCGCGCCCACCTCTTAATCCCCCCTTTGGACCTCGGCGAGCGGGGCAGACGCCTCCCGGATTTACAAGGCGGGCGTGGGCTCTGCCAGCCCGATCAGGGGTCCCGCCGACGGCCTCCCGCGCCGGGGTTCGCGCTCCCCGGGGACAGACCCATGGGCGGCGGGGACCGGTGGCCAGCCATGGTTGTTAGCCCGGGGGCCCAGCTCCGCCTGGCCGGCTGAGCGCTCCCCGGCACCGGGACTTCGGGGGCCGCAGCGCGGTCAGCGGGGCGTCCCCGTTCATTCGGGGCGCGGCGGCAGCTCGGCCCCAGCGAGCCCGGGCAGTGACCTCCGGAGCGGCGGAGCAGCGCGGAGGGGGCCCATGAGCGGCGATGGCAGCGGCTATCGCCAGCTCGTTGATCCGGCAGAAGCGGCAGGCGAGGGAGTCCAACAGCGACCGGGTGTCTGCCTCCAAGCGCCGCTCCAGCCCCAGCAAGGACGGACGCTCACTTTGCGAGAGGCACGTTCTGGGGGTCTTCAGCAAAGTGCGCTTCTGCAGCGGCAGGAAAAGGCCGGTGAGGAGGAGACCGGGTGAGTACGGCGGGCCGGGGTCGTGGGGAGCCGCTGAGCAGAGTGGGGCAGGCCTGGACCCGCCGAGGTGGCACCTCCGGGGGGCTCACTGGCCGGCCCCACCGGGTCCCACCTGGGGACATGCTTGCTCTGTACTCAACTTTCACGGAGGCCTTGTCGGGTCTCCTTGACCGGGTTGGTGGGACGGGTGGGCACAGTCCCTCCACTGCTGGCCAAAGCATGACCAAAGTGGGTCCTCCGGCGGCTTAATCCGTGCTAACTTAACCCAGACCTGTGTTTTTCTACCTCACTGTATATAGGCTTTTTAAACAGTCTCCTCTTATTTTCTGCATAGTGACAAGGAAATCGATAAACTGACGATCAATTAGAATTGTGGCCGTTTGATAACTAGATCCATCAAGTGCTACTTCAGGAGCAGAGTCATACATGGAATTTCATTAGCTTAGAAAGCTTTCCAGATGGCAGCTGCACAGCTGTTACACCCAATGTTGAGTTTGCAATATTTCTTAGGTTTGTCTTTTATTTTCCTTTCTTTCTTTTATCTTTCTGTGCACGCATGTGCTCAGCCTTGGTTCCTTATGGAAAACTTCAGCCCTAGTGTACGTGTTGCTCACATTTCCACAAAGTATTCCCACAACCAGCAGTTTCAGTTCTGAGCAGTGTTCTGTGCTCTCAGCCATCCTTGAGGTGTGAGAACTCAGAACCCAGCAAGAGTAGGCCCTCTGTGTTTTCTCAGTGGAATTATTATTTACTGCTTCCTTTATTTTTTCTCTCACCACTAAGGTAAGTAGAAACAGATTGGTTTGAGAAGCAGCTTTGAATGTGTACTTTCTACAGTGTTCTTTAGCATCATGGCTAGAAAAGAGTGATACTCAGAGCTTTGGGATATACCATTAATCTTCCCATTAGTATTAGGACATTAATATTTTAGTTGTTGATTAATGTCTTCGTAAAGGCCCTTCTCCACATTTGAAGTCATCAGTTGGATCTGCAGTAAGGTGTCAGCTAGCTGAGGGCAGCTCTTAGCATCTGTAGTTTGAGGTATGTGATTTGTACTCAGGTGAGGTACAAAAGGAAATAGCCTCACACCGTGAAAGGCCACTTACTGTTGTCAGCAAAGGGGAAAGAATTACTGTGGATTGCTGTCAGCACCCCTGATCCCTGTGGGTTAGGGACTGTATTTAGCTAGTAAAAAGTGCTTCAAGACTTGTAACGATTGAGCTAGGCTGTGAAAAGCAGACCTCTGTTTTAAAACAGTTACCAGGAGAAGATACAAAATATCTGAAGTAGGACAAATGCTCAAAAGTAAAGGAGTTGCTTTTTAATTTCTTCTCAAGTTCTGATGTGTGGCAGCTTGCTGGACTGTCCTATCTATTAGTTAACCTGTGAACCCAGAGCAAAAGGTGTCTCTTGCCCCAAAAGTATTGCTGTTTTGTCTCCAGAATCACTTCTGTAGTATCAAGAGTGGGATCCTAGAGTCTCACCGTGAAATCTTATCCTATTCCTCTTTCCTCCCCACCTCCATCTGCTATTGAACAAGGACCTTCAAAGACTGAAAGGGATGGGACATCTAGAGCTATTACCCAGGTTTCAAGATGCTGCTTCTTATGAAAGTTTGAGTGACTTTTACAGTGAGTGCACTGAGGCTTTTTGTTGGTCCTATCATAGTGCTCCTAGGTGCAATTCTGCTTCCTTTGGACTCACTAAATGTTTGTGAAGAATTCCCTCAAGAATTCCCTCTAAGAATTCCCTCAACTTGCAGGGACTTTTTTGTTGAGGAAGGTGTTCAATAACTTACAGACCAGAGTGATTTAAGGAAGACTTTTTATTGACTTAAAAGATGGATCGATGCTACTCAGTGCTGTAAAAATAGAACTGTTCAGTCTTTAGAGCTGTCACTCAATCACTTGTAACCAGCGTAACTGCATTCAATCTATAAAATTAAAGAACTAGAGGAATTAACTTGCTTTAAAAAAAATTTTAAGTGTCTTTTTCTAGGCTATGGACTGTGTCTGTTTCCCTATATCCATCTTTTAAATGGAGATTTATTTCACTAGAGCATCCTTCTCCTGGACTCTGGTGTGCTGCCCAGAAGCCACAGGGTTTGCAGCAATAGGGATTGTTTATTCCGGGAGTGTACTGTGCCCAGATAACTCATTCGTTGCAGAATCAATCTTCTGCATAGAAAATGACATGAAAATGAATTGAGACTGGTTTAAAAGAGCGTGCACACACTGAGTGGTGACCCACAGCCCCAGTGGCTGCGTGGTTCTTAATAATATCCTGGCTCAGTAGTTTGCAAGTTAGTGAAAGGAACATGGGAAATAATGATGTTCCTAAGAGGTGCAGCCCCATTTGGAAAGGGTACACTGCTAGGAAAAATACCTTTTCCTTTTTAAACATGGGGAGTAACTGTCAAAGTATTTTATATTTACAGAGTTATTTTCACCTGTAGTACTCTGCAAGCTCTACCAAGTGGAGACGATTCTTCCCATTTCACAGAAGGCAAGACCAAGGCACAGAACAGTCGTTTGACACAGAGACCTAATTTCTGGTGCTTGTTCCAACACTTTTGGGCTCACTGCTGCCAGTGAGCCAGTGGCAATGCTGGAGCTGTAGCTACTTGCACCATTGCAGAAATACAGCTCTGGTGGTGGCCCGTGTTCCCTTTGCTTTTATGAAAGTACACGTGTGAGCTTTCACTAAGTGTTTTGAATGTGTGACTCCAGCAGTACTGCAACTAAAATACTTACTGATGTTGTGCTGGAGCAGAGTTACTTTGCGCTGGACGGTACCTTGTGCTTCTGCTTCGCAGCCTGTGCAAAGTGAGGGTGAAATACTCCTGTACTTGTATGGGAAGGGAGAGTTTGCAACGCGTAGAAGTTGAGACTCCCTCGGTGTTCAGCATAAGTGGTTGCAAGTTTTAGCAAGCTATGAGGAACCGGCTCCACACATGAACATCTTGTATAAATAAGCGATCCACTCCTGGGGAAAACAGTCTGCAGAAACATCTCATTTGTTGGTTGCAGATGATCCCTTGTTTTGTCTGTCTTTGATGGGCAGCTCTTTCACATGCGCAGGCTGGGTTCCTTTCAATGTGTTTGGCTCTAAGATGAGTTTTCAGTTTCAAACAGGCCAAATAAGGTCACTGAGTGCTGTGGACTAAGGTGAAAATTTATACAGGTGGGTTTAATCCCATTGTTGTGAATTACTACTGGTCGTTGGATGCAGTCATGCAGGTGCCAAGCAAAATGCATGTGTGTTGATCAACACCTGCACCCTTAGATATATTCGGTACAGGTACGGCTAAAAAGAGATCAAAATCTGCATTTTCCTCTGACCATAGTAACTTGATAGAGGATTCAAAAGAAATTGCTGTGTGGTGTGGCTTTTTGATGCAGGTTCAGGAGATGGATCCTTCTTCAGACAATGATACATAGAAGAGCTGAATGCAAAAGACTAGAAAAAGCATCTCTCTCTACGTGACTTCTCTGCCAACAAATGGTTGAACCAAGTAGTTTCATCCCCTGTGTAGCTGAATTATCCAGGCACATACCTCTTCAGCTATTTTGTAACAGGATGGAAATCTTAGTCTGGTGTGTCCACTAGTTTGTGGGAGCTAGCAGTCACTGCTTCACTGGTTGTTGCCTAAGACATAGCACACCTCAGAGAGCTGGGATGGAGGAGGCCTTCCATCATGCCAAGGCCATTGAATGGCAAAACTGAGGTGTTTGGGGGCCTTGTAGAAAGGGAAATGGGCTAGAGCATCAGGTACAGTATCTATGTGTGCTGATGTAAATCTTCCCTGAGTGAAGCCCACTGAAAGGATGTAGTTATTTGGGGACATCATGTCTGAATTTAGGCAGCTTTGGGTCAGGCAGTGCCAGGAACTCTGTACCATTGTCTCTGTCCCTTCAGGCATTGATTCTGTAGATGAGTTTCCAGCTCAGAATGTGAAGCTCAATCAAACAGGCTTCTTACCCCAGGAAAAAGAAAAAAATTCTGTGGGTTGTATTTTTTCCTGGGTTTTTTTTTTCCCCCCTGTCTAATATATATTTTGTGCTCCTCCAGGGAAAGATGCTTTTCCTTCAGGAGATCTAAAGACTTTTTCCAAAGTGAAGGAAATGGCTCATACTCAGAAAAAAGGCCCAGTAACTTAAAGCATGTTTTCCCTTCGTGGTATTTCTTGTTTTGAATAATAAATGGAGGTTTGGAATTTAAAATATATGTGTGTAGATACTTTTGCAGCAGTACGAGTAACATATGAGAGCAACTTTAGCTGAAGGACACAGAAGGACTTTGTTCATTCAGAGATTCATTTAAAACATTTCAGAAGTCTGTCATCTCTGCAAGCTGTTAAATTCCCCGAGTTAAATCCTGGAGCCCTTTCTGATTTCATGCAGGGGGAAAATTATGATTGAAGCTCACAGTATAACCACCTTTTAGCTCCCTGTTAAATTTGTTGTAGCCTTACCCTGCCTTTACAGAGTGGTTCATCTCAGAACAGCTGTAATATCTGCCTAGCCTGTGGAATTTGGCCCTGCTGTCACTGTGTCCTGATGCTGGCGACATTATTCGAGCACATAGCTGCTGTCTGCAGTGGGATTCAGAGTGGATCCCCACACTTTTCCACAGTGTGTGTATGCATGCGTGAATGTGTGCCCAGCCAAGGGAGGTCATCGTGTTCTCCCTGCTCGTCTGCAGAATTCGGAGCTGTACCCCATCTCTAAGGAGTGGCTGAAGGGAATGGAAATGGCTGGAAATGCTGGCCAGCTAGAGCCGTCAGAATTGCTGGCTGAGATGAGTACATGTATGCCAAGTGACTGCCCAAACAGGAGGCTGGGTAATGTCACAGGGAAGGGGCACGGCCTTCAGAGAATGTGTCCTTCTTGTTTGGGGCAGTCTGTTGTTGCAAAGGTCTGTCGTTAGTGCTGCAAGCTCCTTCTGCACCCGCAGGTGCTGATGAATGCCAAAATAATCGGGAGGGGGGAAAAGGCTCCCTCCTGCTCATGACAGCTCGGCAGATGGGTTTCATTTTATCAAATTGGTCCCCGGGGGTGGCATTGCACACATTCGTGACTTGCAGATGTGGTGACTGTCACGGTATGTGTCTGAGCTTGGTTCCTGAGGGGTGCAGATAGCAACACCGAGCTCTCTGGATCTAAAATCTGAGACAGGACTGCAGGCACCCAGCTTACTCCAGAGTATGGAAAACTGAGCTGCCAGCTTGCTTTGGCACACAGTTTGTAGGTGAGCATGTCAGTGAGCCACTTCGTACTACTCCTGGACTGGGTATGGTTGATGCCAAGAAAATTGCTGTAAGTCTTGCAGTCTCCTAGAGGGAGACTCTCCCTAGGGTCTCAGGGGTACCTGTGCTTGTAGGAGCAGTGAAAATAATTAGCCTACAGAGGAAATTCGCTATTAGAACAATACAAGTGATTAATTCCTCCATCACCAGTCAAATGGAAAAGTCAGGGTGAAAAGAGGCTCATGAGCGATTCTTTTCCCATAAAATAAAAGGTCTACATTAATCAAGTTATCATGGGTTTTTGGGGGAGGGAAAAAAGGTGCCATTTCATTTATAGGATTTTTATACTTGTATTTTTCCTTAACTTTCAGATATACTTCTAGATGGAATGTTACTTTGAAATCTTAGGTTCATCCAAAGTAAATGGGTTCCAAAAACACCAATATGAGGACTAGATTTTCTTCCCTTTCTCCCTTGCTTTGCTGAATTCAGCATGAATTTAGGATACTTTCAGTAGACCAGATTCTGCATATTTTATTAGATAAGATATGTGTTACAAAACCAAAATAATCGATAGCTTGTCTCGGGCAGTGCATAGAACAGAGCTGCTGCAGGAGCTGATGAGATTGTCAGAATCTTACTTCGAGAGACAAACCAATCGTGAATCTCACCATGTTGAGGAGCAAGTGCAAACTTACTTGGCCTTATCTTGTTTCCTTTTTGGTCTGCCCCGGATGGACACACTATGAACTACCAGGTAACGTGGTGGCCTGGTAGGCATTTATTCTAACCCTCTGGCGTTTGTTCCAGTTGATCCATCCGTCTGAACAGTCATATGCCGGTTATTTCTGGGAGTTTACTACTCCTGCACAGTTGAAGCCAAGCTGTGATTTATTAGGATCAAAATCAAAGCAAGAATTTTAACAAGCAAAACACGTGAGATATTGACATCCCTTTCATTTTTGCCAGCTCAGTGGCTTGTCAGAAAGTGACCAGGAGTGCAGAGCAGATCAGGGAAAGCAGCTCCAAAGACCTAATCTTTAAGCACACATACAATTTCTTATGCTCCGTGTGTACCATTACCATGATTGTTGTGTCTTAGTCCTGGAAGTCTCCTGTGAAGTGACCTGTATGAAAATCATCTGCTCTGTACCTAGGCTGTATACACTGCAGTCTGTCAGGGAATGCTGGCTCTGGGTGCCCTTCTCCTCCTTTCATACATAGTTGATCTCTGTTCCCTAGCTCGCACAATATTCTTCATGTGAATATATTATCCTTTATTATATTATTATCCTTTCTGAGCATAAAGCAAACTGCTACATGTATTGTTTTACCTTTGCCCTGTTCCAACACATAGCGGAATCCTGAAATAACTCAGCCTTTCCAGAGCCCGCTTTTACTTTGCCTCTGTGTTTAGCTGTAGTAGAGCCACTGGCACCCTCTATGCTTCTCACCCAGCGGACACCACTAGTGGGGGCTCCTGCGATAAATGATTTTTAAAGACCAGGTTGTGCTTTGAGCAATGTGGACATTGAATTTCTTGCAGCTTGGTAGCAAGGCTGTAGGGCTTCAGCTTCCTGACAGTGCTGTCTCTGAAAATAGTAGCTATGACACATTTTAAAAATGGTAAACCAGAAGGCAGCTTTCTAGAGAGCTGTGGAACACGACTGTGGTATTCAGTGCTCAGGCAGACCACTCCGGCTTTTCCAGCCCCCACGCTGCAGCATAGGCACATAGCTGTGGGCTTGTTCCAAGCGCTGTACTGGGGCTCTTGGGAACCCTGAAGGAGCTTATGTGGCTGCTGACAAATTCAGCTAGATGCACCCTGACACTTGTCAGACACCTCTGCTGTCTTGTGCTCATTCCAGGATGTCCTGGCAGAGTGACAGAGGGACAAAGCCATGAGCTTGGAGGCAGGATGGTGGACTGAGCCCTCCTTGCCCTCAGGGATGAGCTGCTGGCTGGCTACTGGTATGATAGGGAAGGCTGGCTCCATGCAGCAGCTCTAGGCATTTCTGCATCCTGCCTTTTTGCTGAGATGGGGCATAGTGCTAGAAAAAGCATCATCACTGAATGGGGCTTCTCAGCTCTGTTCCTACATCTGCTCCTTGGTTCTCCTCAGTATCCCAGGGAGATGACTGTGCTGCTGTGCCTGTGGTCCCACTAAGGAGATGCCATTCAGGGCTGTGCTGCTCCTGACAGAGCTCACAGTTTGTAGGATTATTGAGCTATTGTGCAGACCCTGGCTTGGGTCAGGGCAAGGGGTGCGAGTAGCAGTAGCAGCTCATCTCTCTTTTGGCAGCGTGTGTGTCTGTTGTACCTGAAGTTGTATATAGGAGGAAGGGGGATTTTGTCCAAGTTACACATCCTTCAGAATCTAACTTGCATCAATGTCCCTTTCTTCAGTGCTACCAAGCAGAAGAATGAACTCTCTTTAGGATGGCCCATGGTACTGTCATATTCTCAAGGAGAACTGCTCATCTGGGGAACTGTGGCACTTCTCCGACCAGAGAGATAAGTGGTGATAGGAGGGGAGTGGTAATGTCATTTGCCTGAGCTCCCCATCTTACCCTGTGGGACCTTTTCACGCTTAGAGTGCTTGTCCTCCATTGGTAGAAGTCAGAAAAGAGATGTGAAATGGCTTGTTGCCTTCAATGGTGGGGTCTGGGTTTGAGGGTGAAGATCCATGGTAGACACAGCCACTACCTGAATAGAGAGCACAGAGCTGCTCCCCAATCCCAGAGCAGCGTCCATGAGGTAGGCTATGCAGAACTCTCTCTCTGTGTCACTGGTATCTCATCTGTCACCAGCATCCTCCTCTGTTAAGGGGACGCATTAACATCCAGTGGACAGCTACATGCTGGGAACTAGCAAAATATCCAAGGAGAGGCAATACAATTCTGTGACTTGTTCCCCTTTTCCAGCTGAAAGTTGACAGTAGCCATGATAAAGATTAAGAAAAACCTCAGTGTTCCAATCTTGAAAGATTTATGCATTCTGGATTGAAATGAAGGAATAAAAGAGCCAGGTCTTGGGGTTAATAGAACATGCTCACTTAATTGATATTTATCTAGAACAGCATAGTCTGCAGTGCACTCCCCTTGCTGGCTGCACAGATAGTTTCTTTGCTTAGCAGTTGCCACCCATATTGCCCAAACTGCCAAATAAATATATCTCCTCCATTCCCCAAAGCAGAACTCTTTTGCAAAAGGTCAAGCAGTAAGTGACTGCTGCAAGTGTTGCAAGGCTGTGAAAAGCCAGTCAACATCTTCCACAAAACTGAAAAGCATTAAAAATCAGGAAAAAGACAGGGTGCTTTTGGCTTCCAGGGACTGGTTTAGGATTGGGAAGAACATGGTGGCTGCTGAAGGATGTGCCCCGGGCACTTGGAAGCCACTGAGCTGCAGGAGATGCAGGGATCAGATGTTGGCAGGCGAGGGGCTTGGACCATCCACCGTCTCCTGAGCCAGTCCTTTCCCTGGCACAGGTCCGGTAGCTGTATCCGAGTCTGAATTTCTGGCTGCCTGCACCCTCAGCCTCAGCTATCGATCTGAGCCATTCATGCGGGCATCCTCAGGTGATCAGCATCAGCTATTGAGGGGATTTTGTGCGGTGGCTGAAAGGGCTGGCAGAGTGGAGAATAAACCACCAGTTCTCTGCTGGCTTTTAATAGTTTGGGTTTATGCTTTTCAATATGGGGTCTGCCTGCAGTCTAACACACTGCATCGTTATTTAAAAATATATAAACATGTGGTTTGGCTTTTATTTCATTCAATTTTGTGCCACTCCTACCTTTTCCACTTCCTTAAACATTTCTTCTACTATTTTTCTGTCTTAAAAGAACACAGTTCTGTTTACCATTAAACACAGTTTAGGTTTTAGATCTAGAGCCCAACAGCAGCTCCTAAATGATTGGAAACCACAGGGTGACGGTTGAGAGCTCCTGAGCCCTCATTGTGTGGCACCTGGGTAGCTGGAGGAGCAGGAGCTGTGTAAGAGACCTGTTGGAGTGGCAGACTTTCTGTTTTGCCCCATCTGCTCTATGTCGCTGAGCAACGCATTCCCATAGAGGGAGCTTGCTGTTCACAGCTCTCCACTGAGACCACAACAGAGTGGCTGGCAACCTTTCCTGACTTGCAGGAATCCTCAGGGCTGCTTGACATTGGGACCGAGGTGTTTGTAGTGAGACATGAACCGTGAACCACCATCTATCCCTATTTAGAACAGTTTTAGACAGAATGAGGAGGATGCTGGCTTTCTTGCGCTGTGTATGTTTTCATTAGGTTGAGGAAAATCTCTGGCTTAGGTAGAAAATTAAACTCATTCCTAAAGTAAAAAAGGTGATTTTCACAAAGCAAAAAGAAAGAAGAAAGAAATTTGAGTCATATGGCAGGTCTTGGCCATTTTTAGCCAATTTGAAGTGTAGTGCCTTAGACCAGAGTGGCACCAGCAGCACATTTTCTCTGTGCATTTGGGTATTGTGTAAGATTTCTTGAAACACTGTGATTTAGGGTCAAAAGATACTTGCAAACTGCTGTAGGAATGCTAAACTCAGCTAGGGCAGTGAGCAAACAATTTTTTGTCATACAATCTGACAGATTCAGGCTTTAATTTTTCCACACACACCTCTCATCCCTTTGGAAAATGCTGTGGGAGTGCATGAGAAGTGCTGCAGCAGAAGGGCATGTTATTGCCTGGGGTTATTGAACCCCAGTGCAAAGTGACACTGGGACCAAGATACCCTGAGTTGCCATCCAATGATAACCCAGAGCTCTTCTGTGAGATAGTGTTGGTAATACTGGGGACCTTCATCAAGATCGACGGAATCTTAAGTGATTAATTTCTGCCCAGTGCCTGTTTATAGCATGTTCCATCCATTTTCTGTTTTAATGAATTTACTCTTCCAGGCCTGCAAAACAGGATGGAAGATGGATGTAGTCATTTCCATAGTGTGTTTCGTTTGTGTGAGGAACTTTTTGGCAGTTTCTGCAGTATTTCTGGCCTGTTGGATTGATGGGGGAAATTGAGAGGTTTAGTATCTGAGAATAGCGCAAATCACAGCACTGTGGCAGGTGTGAACAGCAGGGATAGCGCCTGAGAGGACTATTAGTGGTGTGGTGCCTTGTATGGTGCACTTCAAGGTGGGGGGAACTGGGGACTCTGCTGTGGAGCCCTTCAAAGACTCGAGGTGCAGAAGTGTGATAAAGTCACCAAGTCATGGTCACCAAGTCATGGCAAGGCTGAAGGGACTCACAGGGCTGAGCAGTCCCACCACAGCCCCATACTGACACCAGATGTACATTTCTGAGGTAGGTGATTTTCAATCTGCTTTTTTTACATCCTCCCGGGGCTGAATTCTAGTTAGAAGGAATTGCCTAATCTTCAGACCAAGTCTTTGTAGGAAATAAGGATGGAATAGTCTTAAATGACAGTGAAGTTTTATGCACGTTGGAGTCAACAAAACACAAAGTGTGCAAGAGACAAAATGTTGCCAAAGGATTGCCTAGAAATTCTGACCCATCAAGCAACTCCTTAGAATCATCTGGGTGTCATGCAGCCCTGGAGCAAACCCTCTTGTCCTTCACCTGCATTTGTAGCATAAGAGATGCTGCAAGCATGGAGAAAGGGCAGAGCTGTTTTTCTCCCTCTTGCCACCTCCAGGCAGTAAAACCCAGCAAGCAGCATCTCCAAGCATCATCCTCCAAACCTCTCTTGGGGATAGCACTGCAGTGCTCCTTCTTGCTGGTCTGAGCTTGGGGCTCAATCATCCTTCTGCCAAAAAGCTCTGCAGGGCTGGAGTACACATTCACTAAGTCTTGTGAAGCACTTGCACTCTCGTTGCTGGCATGGGGAAGCTCTGGAAGTTAGTCCCCATGCTTTCCCTTTGCAGGAGCTGACACAGCCTGTGACACCAGGAATAAGTCCTCATGAAGGGGCACACGCTCAGTTGGTTCATGGAGTCATGTCTATGCCCAAATGAAATGCGCTCCGTGCTTTTGGACTCACACATAATATTTATGCTGTCCTCTGTTTCACTCTGGGTGAATATGCTGTAACTTTGGCTAATTACACAATATGTCAGGAATAATTGCAGGGTGTTCCTCAAAATAAATAATGCATCTTGTTTGCTCTGCTGTCCATACTTATGAGCTTGCTTTCACCTTCGGTAGCCAAAGCATTGATTCTAGTGGAAAGCGACAGCGTAGGAGCTGGAACTACAATTCTTGTTCCATTCAACTTCTCATTTTATTAATTCCTAAACCTGATAAAAGCTCACTCTACATAAATTCTGGAGCAGCCTATATGTCTCCTCTATGCCTTTTGTTCCTGTTAAGCTCTGGTTGTCTCTTTGTTGGAGTGCAAGGCAATACAGCTGTACAACAGTCACAACAGTCTCCTTCTCTGGAGACATTTGAAACCCACCTAGATATGTTCCTGTGCGACTTGGTCTAGGTGATCATGCTCTGGCAGGGGGATTGGACTAGATGATCTTTTGAGGTCCCTTCCAGTCCCTGATGTTCTGTGATGGCTCTTTACAGGGAAATGTTTTGAAATTTTGACTGCTGGTAAAATGCACTGGATCAGCAGCGCAGCACAAACCATGTCCTGGGGGAGGCAAAGACAAATCTGGGAGCGGAGCTGTGTGGTTTTTTTTTAGTTCTTTGGTTAAGTAAAAGAAGATTCTGGGGAGCAGAGGATTCAGATCCAATGCAATATTTCATTCTACTTAAAATGAAACTGGTTTTCATCTCCAAATCTTTTAACATTTTATTTATTTCAAAACATACAATCTCAAAAGAAAGAATCAAAACTTGTACGCTTTCCAGATTTGCTTTTTTTCTCTCCTGTTAATTAGGCGGAATCTGTATGTAGCTTCAGCTGCTTTTGCTCTGTATCTTTGAGTAAAATAATCAGCTAGACAATTTCACCTAGAGCTATACAGCCATTTCTGTGCCAAAAGAAATGGTGGCAGATGGCCTTTTCCACTTGCCATCCCATTCTTTTCTCCTGTGATGGACTTTGGGGACCTATTTCATCCCTGCAGTGCTGAAGATGGCTGTCTTGTGCTCAGCTTCTTCCTAGAGTGGGTAGGTCATGTGTTATGTACCATTAGTTTGGCATTTGCCTTCTAGGAAAACCCATCTGAGACTTTGGACCTCTTTATCCTTGATTATTGGACCTGAGGTGGCTGTCATGTGGGATCCAGAGATTGGAAAATGAGTGAGCTGCAGAGTGACTTCTCTGACTCCCAACATCCATAGGCTCCTAGGAAAAGGCTGGTCTGGGCGAGATGCATAACAGTGATCCTGTGTTGTACCCCCCCATTTTCAGTGCTTTATATGTCTCCTTTCTCTGCCCCTTACTGTGGACTTGTGTAAAGCTGGTTCCCTGGGGCCTGCATAAACACCAGTGCTGTGAAACCATAACCTTTGAACCTTTCCACCTGTGAGAAATAAGGCATCTCTGGAGAGACTTGTCTTTGTAAGAGCGAAGCAGACACAGTGCAGAGCTTTGCACGTGTCTGCTCCTTGGTAGAGAAGTGCAGGCAGGCAGCTGAGCTCGGTGCTGGATGGATAATTACTATTCCTCCTTTCAGGCATCGGCACAGGAAAGGAAATCACTTCTCTGGATGCTCTTTTTGCCTGCAAGGTGCTATTCTGCTCTAGTGACTCACTGACAGTGACAGGAGGCGATTGCTTTGATGGGTGCTGTCATCGGCTTGAGCCTATCATCCCTCTGAGTTAGGGAATTGTGATTTTCAGAAACTTGTCCTTCAAACACAGAGGCTGTCCCTGTTAGCACAGCCTGTTATTTCATGTAATGCATCCTAGAAACATCAGTTGTCTCTCTGTAGTTATTAGCCCCGGGTGGAGACTTGCTCTTGAGATGTGTAAATACATGAGTGTGCTATGCAGCCCTCTTGTTCCAGAGTAATTTTCTTCTCAATATAAATTCCCTGTAATTGGAGAGTGACACAGTGTAATCACACTGGATTGGAGCTGGGCATGGCCTTCAGTCTGCAACATTGGGAAGGAAGCTGAGATCAATTGTTCAGTGCCCCCAGAGTCATGGACCTCAGGAGTAAGTCTTCATATCAGTCAGTCAGTCTGTTTCCATCTCTCCATCCTGCTCACAGGTTGGATGATGCACCCATGTGTTAAGCTGAATGAGTGAAGAGGTTCATGGCACCTTTGCAAAGTGGGGCCAGATGCCTGGTTTTGCTCTGATCCTCCTGATGCTTGGGCAGCAGCTGTATCCCACTGTGATGTGACCTCTGCATGAAGCCTGAGGAGGCATCCAAATGCAGACAGTCACCAAGCTTTGGCTCTGCAGTCCATTTGCTCTCTCCCCGCCTGTTAGTCAAATGCTGCAGGCTGTGTTGCCTGGTCCAGACAGGCCACCTGCTTTCTGGCTTCCTTGAGGCAGAATGTGTCCCTTTGCTTTGCAGAATTTTGCTGAATTTAGTCACAGAAGCTGTGGGAAGCATTTTGTGGGTCTGGGAAATGTCCTTCTTGCCTCTGCCTGTGTGGTTTTTTGTACACGTTGACTCCCAGGGAAGCTGAAAGTGCTCAGCACTTTGCATGAGGATTTCCTACCTCCACACCTGGGTGACACAGTTGGAGTGTCCTCCAGGATCTCTGCGTGTGGCTCAGGAGGTGCTGGGCATGACTCACTGCAGGTGCAGTCAGACACTCATGTGCAGCATCTCCTAAAGGTTCATGCTCTGCTGTTTACAGCTTAGAAGAGTTGGGCAAGGCTTTTGTCCAGCGAGACGCACCTGTTGTGTTCAAGGGCAGCAGCTCCTGGCATAGCTGCAAGTGCTGTTATTCCTGAGCCTCCCAGTTTGGGTGGATTCAGTGAATCATTGTAGTGCGTTGAGCTATTAAACTTATGCTGACAGTGATGCATTTGATCGGAGACAGTCACTCACTTCATCTTAGCTCCAAACATCCTGGAGAACTTAGCAGCTCCTGGCTGGGAAAATAAAAAAGCTAACATTTTTCTCCCTCAGCTTTTCATCTTCTCTTTCATCCTGCATTCTTTGCTGATGCCTGTCACCATAGTAATCTGCTTGCATTTTCGTAGAGAATTCATACAAGCCTTCATTAGTACTTGGGAAGGAAGGATTTTGGTTCCCTTCTCTGTCTGCATGTGTTTGCAGTCTGACTTATCGAGTATTCTGGAAACTGTCCCTTTCAGGGGAGGAGAACTGCAGGTTTTGCAGTGGCACTTTGAACAGGGAGCTAATCTAAGTAAATTAGAAGCAGTTTATGCTCTGACTTGAGTGCTGGGTTTGGTGTGTTAAGGATTTGAGTGCTGGTTGGGTGAGTCATAAATCAACCTCCCATTATGACAGCTGCAGCCTGAATGGGGGAAAATAAGAATAATGGAATGTGTAAATTCCAGGCTAAAATGTTTAATTGCAATAAACAAATGTTTAAAGAACGTTTAGGTGAAATGTGCTCCTGAGATGTATTACAGTTCCTGTGTTTGCAGTCAGATCCTCAGCAAAACTGTTGCACAGGCACAGAAGGGAGTCAGCAGTATGAGCAGCCACGGTTCAGCTCAGGGCTGGAGATCTTTCTCCGCCAGCCACACCAGTGTCCTTAGTGGGGACCAGAGGGACTGTTCTAGGAGCCAGTCACTGGCATCTCTGACAGCCTTGCTGTGCTAAGACCAGGCAGAGGCATTGAGTCAGAGAGTGTCCAGATGCAGAAAAAGAGAACAAACAAATGGGCAAGTCTCCTGTGGAAATCACACAGTCGGTACCTTCCTTCTACCTTATTGCAGGTTGCTGAACATAAGATGGTTGCTTGTCATCTGAGCTAGCAGAGTCCTATGTCATTTGACAGCTAATGCAGAGAACAGTAACCCCAAGAGCTTCAGGGTTTGTGCTGTAACCAACACAAAGCACCACTGGCACCCAGCACAGTGACTCCTGGAGTGGATTTGAAAGCGGTTCTGAACCAGTAACCTCAGGTGGAGGTCTGCTTACCAACATCCAGAGCATTGCTACGAGCGGCAAGAATCACTGAAGCCAGTGGTTCAGACCTCTTAAAGGTCACTAAGCCCTTCATCTTTTCAAGAGATCATTGAAAAGCATCTCTGAGATCCCTACCATTACCTCAGAGAGTTCAGATTAAGGTGACTTCTGTAAGTAGGGTCTTGTGTAGGTTTCCCAGCCCAAGGCAAAGTGGGGTCTGAGTTGGTGTAGCCTCAGGTATTGAAATTGTTATAATAAGAGATGCTGTGTGAACTGAGAGAAACGAGTCCAGGGCAGAATTCTTTCCATGATGGAGACTGAGCTGGAAATCAGTGTTTTCCTCCAAAGCCCAAGGTTTGGATGGGATGATGGTATTGCACAATCTTGCACTGCTGGATAGCATACAGTGTTCCTCACCCAGGAGTTTCTGCTGTTGTACGTGGCCAGATTGTGTTTGTGATGCTGCTTTGCTGATGAGAATAAACTGGGGTTAGTGCACTCAGAGGGGCTTTGCTAAGTATAGCGTTGGTGTACATCTTCTTGGTTTTTCTCTGCCTCAAGGGAACTTACCCTACTTGTGTGTTGTCCATTTCCAGTTAAATGAGGTGACTTCTGTATTCAGAAAAGTTCATTAAAGAGCCAGTGATATTGCTGATGGAAGTGTTTCTGCTGGTGTTCTGCTCTTTTCCCCACAGCACATTGCAACCACCGTAAGCAGTGCCAGTGGTTTGAGGGTAAGGGATGTGGCTGTGTGGAGCAGCTGGTTTGGACATGATTACCTGGCCTTCTGTGAGCAGGTTTCTGGCAAACACAGTATGTGTGAACACCCTGCAACTGTCGTGTCCTTGGCAAGTCCCAGGAGAGTGAAAATCATTGCATAGCTGTACAACAGAGCAGGGAGCACAGCAGTGGATGGTGAACTGAGACGACTTTAAGGCTCAGCAGCAGGTCAGCTGAAATTGCATCATCACATTACCATTTCAGCAGAGGCGAGGAGATTAATGATCAAATGATGATTTAGTTAGCCTGAGCTGTGTCAAAGCACTTAGAAAGTTAAAAGCAGGCTAGGCAAAGCTGGTGAATTTGGCCTGTGAAAGGAGAGCAAGTAGGATACCCTTCAGGGGATGTGTGATGAGTTTGTCATTGGATGACTTCTCTAAGGAGGGTCGTCGGCTGTCTTCACTTTGGGGGAAGTCTCAGTCTGGCAGATGCTGCAGACCAAGAACAGAGCCATAGCTTAGCTCTTGCTCCCTGTTGCACTTGTTGATCTGTTCTGCACTGTGACTGTGCCCACTGGGTATGTGTTTTGGTCGTGCATCTTCTCCTGCATCTTCTGGGTGTACCATGTATGAAGGATTTGACCTTGCTGCATCTGCGTAAGGCGCTTTCTTCAGCACCCTGCAGCCCTAATCAGCCATGTACGAGCAACCAGAACAGAATCTTCAAAGTAAGCATCATAAGGTATAACAATATTGCTTATAAAATGGGTAAAATAGCTCCTTGCGTATTGAATGGAAATCCTAAAATCTGGGAATGTATACTGCATGGGAATCTCTTGCATTTAGCTGTCATAACCTTCCTAAATCCTTTATGAAGTAGTTGGCTTTGTGTTTATGGAGATACTAAATTGGTGCTGAAGTCTTGTCTGCATTAGTTCAGTTCCATTTTTGCTCAGAAAGCTGCTCCTACAGCAGAAGAGTGTACAGAGGAGCCTGAGTGGGAGGAATAGTTTATCCCAAGTGCATTATGCAGTATTGCTCCTTTAAAAACAACAGGATCTGTGTCCCTTTTGCGCACAGGAGAAGGCTAGAGAGTGCATTTGAGTTTGATTTCTGGTAAGTTCTGTAAATTAGAGAAGGAAAATTCTCGTGGTGGGGTTTGTGCTTATACGTACTGTGATGGTTTTGGGTTTTGTTTTAATGGTTTACTTACTGATCATAGCCTGGAGCTGCGTCATTGAGGGAACTTTAGACAAATACAAGTATCAAGGTTGTGGGGCTCTATATTAAATGTCTTTCTTCCAGTGCCCCAATAAGTGCCTACTAGAAGGGTTGTCCTTTTTTTTTTTTGCAAAATGGAAAACTTCTCGGACTATCTCTTTGTTTTTCTGCCTTCTGACTTATCAGGGTGTCCCACCAGCCTTAATAGACAAGACCTAATTCTTTTGAGTTGTTTTTTTTTCTACAGACCGAGTTTTCCAGTATGACTGCTGCAGCAGAAAGCATATCAGTGCTGGTAGACTGTGAAAAAATTGCCCCATAGATGGAAGGAAGTGATGTTGAAATATGTGATACGACTAAAGTAGGAAGTTTCTTAAGTCAAACGCAGAGTCTTGCCTCTGGGCCAGCAAGAAAACTCCTGTCCTGTGATTATCCAATTCTCTCTTCAGGTAATAACTTTGTAGTGAGCTTTGAGGAGAAAGATGGGTAAATCCATGTTAATAGATGCCTTCACCTGAAACTTGTCTGTAGGCCTCCCAGCCACGCTGCTCGTTGTACAAATGACAAATCCCAATATGTCATTTTGTGCCCAGACGTGAGACAGGAGGTTCTCTGATGGGAAGCAGCTACTCTGCTGGCTGTTGTCGCCAGCATAGCTGTTTGTGTTTAAGCTGGTCCTGTTTCAATCAGCAGCGAGATGCAGGTGGCTTCCAGACCCTATGGACCTGGCCTGGCTTGCCTGTTGATTTTTGGGATTTAAAGGGGGCCCAGATCAGGTGTAGAGATGGCTGTAGTAGGTGAGAAAAATCATCCATTGCCCAGGCAACTGCCAAACCTTCCTGGGCTGTGCTCTGGGTTAGAGGAGAGAAGGTTAGAGGTAGGTACCCAAAGGTGCAGCTGCTCACCAGAGCTTCTCTCCAGTAGAAAGAGACTGAAGGAAATGAAGAAACCAAGGAAGGAGGGATCTGTATGTCTCCAAAGTGCTTTCTGAGCCTTTGGTGTCTGGAAAAGTTGCTTGTTTGCTTGGGCTGTATGGCAGCTAAATGAGTCTGGGGAGCAGAGATGCTCCTGCAAGAGAGTATCTGTGCAGTGAGGAGAGACAGGAACACTGCTGCTGTCAGACTGTATTAGGGCCAGGAGGAATGTGGTGATTTTGTATGGCTGAGAGCTCTGCACTTGGGGTTTTACTTTGAGTTTGGGTATGAGCCTCAAATGTCAGCAAAACCAGACTGGGTCATGGAAAAAAAAAAGCACGTGTAAATTCAGATAAGATTTCTCCTCCATCCATTGATTCAAAAAAGAGTGGGATTATGAAGAGGGCAATTGTTAAAGCTTGACTAGGACCTGATGGTGTATCTCTTGTCACATCAGTAACTAAAAGGAAGGAGCCTTGGGGTGACACTTAGCTTTCTTTTTTCTGGTGTTTGCAGAGATGCAGTGGGACCTCAGGGGATCTTGGGTGCTGTTCTGATAAACTCTAAAATCACATGAAGTCTGCTCCTCCTGATGAGCAGACTTGCTGTATGGTTTAGATAGGCTAAATTAAAAAAAGGCTTTAGATAGGAGTGGGAGACGTTTTCATGTTGTTCCCAAATAACTGACACATAGTTTGCACCACAATGACAAAGGGCCTTCTATCCTATAATTAAATCATCTTCCCAAGAAAGGGGAAAACATCAGGGTTGTTTTATCTCCATTCCTCTTATTCTTGAGGGGCTTTAAAACAAGATCAACCCCCCTTTCCCAGCACACAGGCAGCCTCAGGCTGCAGGAGCATCTTCTAAATCTCCCCTGCTGGGAGCTCTTCCATTTTGTGCTAAGTATTTAAATGTTAGGAATTAACCAGAGAGTAAAAATCAGGCTAGAGCTCATTCAGAGACTGAAACATTGCCCTTTCATACCAGAGAGTGATGCACCCTATCAGTGCCTGCACTGTTGTGGTATTAGATAACTGGAGAAGCTTGAGGAGGGCAGTGCAATCCCCTGTGCCTGAGAATACAGCTTTTCGTGTCTAGCTTTCGTGTGCTTGTTAATAAAGCAAGTTAAGTCAAGCTTCTGCATTCAACTAAACAGTTAATTCGTTCTGGTAAGAAGAAAGCAAAGCACATAGCTCAATTTAATTCTTCATTAGACTTATGTTGGCTTGACCAGTATTAGCTCCTAGTAGATGGCCAGTACAGTTGTACTTATTTACTGTCCCAGAGTCGAGTCTTGCTGGGAAAAAGCCTGACTGCAGTCTATGGCGCTCTGGTTGCTACGAAATTATTTTTGTAAGGCAGCCTAGAAACAGGAGATACCGATTTGTTCAGTGGCTTTTGTAGCAAAGAAATACCTGCTTCTTCCCCAGCTGCTGGAGGGGCGGCTGAAGCTCAGATCCTTGGCAGTTGCAGCCTGTCTCCACCCAAGCTGTGCCGGTGGAGAAGCGCAGGCTGGTGGTGCTGCCCTCGGATGTCAGCGTACAGTGCGCCGCGAAAGCGTTAGAGACGGGGGATCCTAATGGACACACTTAACACGCAACGTGACCGAGGTTATGTAACAGCTACGGCTTATTAAACAGCCTCACTAGGGGCATGGAAGAGGGGAGGCTGACGAGATTTTGGTATGCTGCGCTGGATTTCTTCCTGTCTGTTGAGCCAGTAATAACTAGGTCTCTTTATTTACTTTTGGTGGCTGGTCACATAGAACTACAAACTCCTGTGGCACGGGGAAGGTCTCTGCCATCCAGCTGGTGTGTCTGTTCACGCGCAGGCGGCTCGCTTGCTGCCCAGAAGCAGTGCCTGTGACGAATTGTCAGACTCGTGTGATTAAAATGGAATTTATTTTCGACCACTTAATTTGCGTTGGATCATTTGGGCGGCAGGGAGATGGGCAGTTATGCTGCAGACCTCTGTTACAGGCACTTCAGGTTTCTGCTTTTTTCCTTTTCTCCTTTTTCCCTTCAGTGCAGGTACAGAGTGTTGCAGAGGCAGTGGGGAAGTCCTTAGCTTCCCCACTGTCTAGCTTATGGTATACAGGAGCTGGGAAAGGACCCTGCTGGAGGCAGAGAGTGATTTTTAATCTACCAGAGTATATACAGCACGTGTTTTGGGAGGGAGGAACATGCAGGATTTTAAAACAGGCATTTTAAGGTGCCCATAAATGCTCTAGAGGTCATTTTTGGAGGTGTTTTGCATCTGTTGCTTTTCAAGATTTTGCTCCCTGATTCCCACACAGTTGGGCTCATGCAGCCTGATTCAGCACTCAGGTTCTTTGATTTTTTACACCACTGTAATACCAGTGATTTAAATAGAATTTCATTGGCATGAAACTGGAGCTGCATGATAGTGAATCAACCGTACAGAAAGCCAGATCGTCAGATTCCCAGGCAGAATAAGAAACAATACGCAAATTCTCTGCAACACTGCTAGCTAATGCCCTGCTGAATGAGTGGCATCTTCAGAACACATAAGCTGTCTGAGGGCTTTAATTTGGTAGGTAACTTCCAGTGAAGCGGTGTTCTATAAGTCTGTTACTTTCTGCCGCACCGGCTACGCGTTGCGTTTTACCTGCTCCTCTGATCTCAATTTTATGTGCCCGTATGCCTATGTATAGATGAATATTTTACAGCCATGCTCGAAAGGAATCGCAGAAAGCTGTCTTATCTGCCACACACTTCTACATTTACTCGGGGCTTAATGAGGGCTGAGCAAATTTGGTCTCTTGCTACTTGGTGTATCTAATAATAATAATAATAATAATTTTTTTCAGAACCCCAGCTGAAAGGAATTGTGACAAGGTTATTCAGCCAGCAGGAATACTTCCTGCAGATGCACCCAGATGGTACAATTGATGGGACCAAGGACGAAAACAGCGACTACAGTAAGAAAAACTAGCCTATTTTGAAACCCAATTACAATCAAATGCATCACCTAGTGGGTCTCACTTGTGCTGCTTTATTTCTAAAAAGATCGAAGTAGGAAGAAGCCAGCTGTTTCCTGCACATTTCTTCTGTCTACCCTTTCCCTTTAAATCTTGCCTGTGTAATTTCATATGTTTCCTCTCCGATCTTCTTCCCTCCTGCCCCGATTCTGTAACTGCCATCTGGGTGGGGTGGAGAATAAAACCCATGATTTGAATTTCTACCAGAAGAGAAAGGAGATTATATTTATACACATGCCACGTGGGTAAAGGATACGGGGAATTCTTTCTCCAAGGAGAAGAGCAGAAAATTGTTGTCGTTATTTTATCCTGAAAAATTCAGCAAGCATCAGGAATTTCCAGGCTCGAGGAAACCAGCTGCTCACTGAAGTCTAATGCTTTGAGGCTAGTGTAAAGGTTGAGGGTCTCAAATGACCTTTCCAAAGAGGTCATCTTTCAAAACCCTGTTCAAAGGGGTTGTGTTCACGCAGTCCAACAAAGGAGAGCAGAGCCATGCAGGTTTAAAAACCAGGCTTGTGTGCAGGAGCCATGTTTTTAAAAAATGCAAAGCAGCAGCCAGTCTTGCTTTTGCAAAAGCAATACCAAAGCTCCTCAAAAGCTTAAAAAAGCCCACAGGATATTTTCTACAGCATCTTTTCATTTCATAGGTGTCAAATTGATGCTTCTGAGCAGGCAGTAATAAGCTCAGATCCTTGGTGCTACAAACTGCATCAACAGAGTAGGTCTCATGTTTTGATTTGTCATCCTGTGTTGGTTTGAAGTTCCTTTGCCACTGCTGAAGGGACATAGCTAGCCTGTCCAGCATGGAAGGTGACTGCCTTCCCAGTTATTACTAGAGATGAAAAGAAGTTCATCTTTTCTCAAGTGTGGTGGGATTCCCGGAAGCAAACTTCATATACTTTGTGAAAGGAGGAGCCTACTTAATCTATGAGTCCTAGCTGGATCAAAGGTAGGGTTCCTAGGCTGCAGGTGAGTGGTATCTGCCGTGGTGCAGGACATGTAGCAGGGCATTGACTTGTCCTGTGAAGGTACACCTGAACCACAGCGAGAGGTGATTGCAGCCAGACATCCATTCTATTTGCCCATCCTCAGGAAGCTGTTAGAGTGCTACAAGCAAGACTGGTCGGGCTGCTCTGCCCCAGCCACCTCAGGGCTGGGGTCTATCCACAGGAGATAAGCATTGGGAAGTTGGCAACTGAAATCACAGCGAGTTGGTAAGGCTCTTGTGAAATGACCCAAGAAGTTGCGTTCACCAGAAATTGGCTTGTAGCAGATGTGAGTGTCAGGTTTTTTTAACATGCTGGTGCTGAACAGAGGACATACACCAAATTGCAATGACACAGCTTCTAATTTATGCTAGAGCAGGAGAATCTGTGGACCTGCATGCACACATTTACTCCTGAGACTGAGAAGGTCTCATCCTACAGGAAGCATATGGCCTTGTGATTGTCTCAGGCAGACACCAACTCATGGGATGAGTTTAGTAGTCTTTAGCAAGTGAGTAATGACCTAGCATTGGGTCGCATTAGCAGCTTTTTATTAAAGAAAGAAGACACAGAGTGTTCTCAATCTGCAGAAATCCCACTGGAGACCTATTTGTCAATGACATGGGAAGAGCTTCTAGAGATGACAGGGATTCATTACCCTCATCAGTCAGTGAGGATTGAACAACAAAGTAATGGGCCTAAATGGAAGCAGGGAAAAATTCAGCTAAACAGCAGAGGAGAACAAAACATGAGAGCAGCTCTGCAATGTTTCAGGCTGGCAGGAGAGGTAAGGGAAGTGGCCATGGGCTGCACCTTGGTTGGTGCAGGGGAACCTCATGAGTCCCCATGCCTGAATTTTGGCCTCATTGCCCAAACAGCTCTTACTTATATACCCCATTAAAAGTAATCAGTGCCTAAGGTGTTGAGTGCTCGTAAGCCACTTCCACACAGTCTTCTCAATGGGAAATAGATGGGCTGAAGGGCACTTCTAGAATGTAAATTTGTCTGGTGAGATGACAGCCCTGCCATGGCAGATTGGTGGGCAGGAGGGATCTAGTTGAAGTGTGCCAAGCCACTTGCTCAAAGTCATGGGCTGTGTTGGAAAGTTTTTAGTGACGCTTTTGAGAGAAGATTGAAGCTGCATCATTCCCCATCCCCTGATGTAAGAGAATATCGAAAGGAGAAAAAGTCCAATCTGATAATATTTGGCTCCTGAAAATGAAGAATTTATTCAGTTTTGCTTAACTTTTTATCGTATGCTCTTTTATAAATCTTCCACTTCAGTCAACATTTTGTATTGTGTGAGTCTTGCAGTTGTAGCTGAAAAACAATCACATTTTTCACTTTGGAAATGCCAAAATAAAGCATACTGACTCTCCTTTTTCATTCTTCCAAACATCTCATCATCCACTTGTTTAAGAGAATAGCTTATACACTTACTTCACTGATATTTTCAGTTTTAAAATACTTCTCCTGAAGATTCCTAAGCAGACAGTTGGAAGTCTGCACAGTATTTCGGTGCAAGGGCAAAATTCATCAAATGCCAGGTAAATAATATTCCACTATGCCTGGACAGGGGTTGGTTAAGTTGCATCCACCGGCAGAGAAGAGCGGTCTGGATGGCACAGCAGGATCCTTCCCACCCAGGATGACCACATAATCTTTCTGCAGATACCATCTTAGCCCAGCTAAATACCCAGTGAACACTGAGTTCCATACATTGCTCTCTGTTCTGTAGCCACATACTGATTATCCAAATTAGCATTATGAAAGGGAGCTTAATTTTCATGGACTGCATTAGGTTGGTTTACTCTGGCAAAATAAATGTTTAAAATGAGACACGACATGTCCCTCAGATACATCTGATGCAATTAAAGGTTCTAATAAATATCCTGTTATTTATGTAAGAGGAACTGCTAATATTTAAGCAATTTTTAAATTAATTATCTGGTACCCGTTCTATCTGTGTTCTTGAGAGGCTGATGGCATTTATTTTCCACCTCCTCTCACTTGAAAAAAAAAAAGAAAAAGTAAAACCCAGAAGCCAAGTTCTAATGGCACTTGCATGGGCATCCAGCCAGCTTCCCGCAAAACTGCGCTCGGGACATCTGTTTCTGATGCCGTGCAGATAAAGACACGCCATCTTAATGTAAGCAAGGAGACAGATTCTTTGCCTACGTGCACGAGGATCTATGAAGAGTTCTCTTTCAGTCAGAGGGCAGTTTCATGGTGTGAGGCCCTTGTCTGTGTTCTTAGTCGCATTATGTAGGAACTTGTATTTGGAGCAATGTCTTTTTCTTCCAGCTCCAATGGTCTCAGATGGGACTGACTGTAGCTCTTAGTGCTTATGTCAGTATTGCTCTGTCTGGGGTGAGCAGGATCATGCCCCTTTGTGAGAGCAAGTGGACTTCTCAGTTTCCCAGCATAATCCTGCCAAATGTCTGAAAAGCCTCAGCAGATGGGCACTAAATAGGTAGGTCAACTCTACTGACCATGTAGAAACAGCCCAGGATATCTAGGATACTGTTTGGGGCTTTCCAGCCAGGAACACAGGAAGATTAAAACTGGGAAAACCTCTGGAGGTCTCCAGTTCAACAGCCTAGTTGGAGCTGCACAGATCCTCGTCTACTTGTTTCAAATGTCTCCAGGAATGAGTTATTCCATAGTTTCATACCCTTTCTGGTTCCAGTGCTGCACTGTTCTCACTATGGAGAATGTTCCTTATATCCAGTCATTTCTTTCTGAGGCTTTTGTCTACTGCCTCCTGTGCTTTTGTTGTATTCCTCTGAGAAGAGCTGTGCTCTGGCTTTCCCTTCTTTGAATAAAGCAAAACAAATTCCTTTAGTTTCTTTTCTCATACTTGTTACATCACAGCCTCTTAATCATCTTAACAGTCATCATCTCTGTCTTGAGGATCATAAACCATCTGATGTTGCACCAAGGCTGCTGTTGCCTATTGCATCCTCCATTAGTTCTTCCTTATTCAAGTGCAGCACAAATGTCTCGCTCCAGAACAAATCACCTGGTATAAACTGGTTTAGCTCCTCTGACTTATTACTGCTTAAATCAGCTGAGCATATGGACCACAGCTCCTCTATGGCACATCTTGCCTTACATTTCCATGTCTGCAAATAGGTTAGCCTAGACCCATAGCTAAGGAAGCGGTCAGATTTTAAACACATTATGCAGCTGATAAACTGCCATAACAAGAGCCCAGAACAACATACATATGGCCAGAAGGTTTATGACTAGAGCGTGCTAGAAGTAGCATCAGTAAGCGGCGTCAGGTAAAAATGTACCAATGGTTGAAAATGGCAAAGGTGTGATGAAGGAAAATGGGCAGAAACATTCAATGTCTCAATTTTTTTCTCTTCTGCCCATGAAGCAAAAAAACCATGTCCAGCCCATGGCACAGAAAACGTCCCACTTGCAGTAGAGAAAGAGTTTTAAAAGCAATGGTTAAATTTTGTCCCTTTTTCAAATCAGCACACCCTGTGTCCAGCCCTGCCCCACCACAGCTAGACCTCTTCCGCACCTCTAAATCTGCTGTTTCCAGATTTTCCTAACCAAAAATGAGACCTTGCTTTTGAGGTTGATTGAAAGTTTTCCCCTACAATTTTATGTTCTTACAATAAAGCTTATAAGCTTTAAATCTGTTCTAAAATAAGATGAAATATTCATTTTGAAACATGACAGCAAAAGACACCTCTAGATTTGAGTGCAGAAACAGCTCCGAGAATTTACAAAGTCTTGATTGACCCAAACCACTTTATTAATACAGGAAGACGTTTACTTCTTAAGACTTCTTTGGCTGTCAGTTACTGATGTTTGATGTACGTTCTCCTGCTTGCCTGCCTACTTGTATGTCACAGGAGATGCTCTGCTGTGCCTGAAAGCTGTGACTGGGGGTGTTGCTAGCAGGTCTGCAGCAGGATCCCAGGGAGCTTGGGAGCTAGCAGTGGTCTTTCCACTGTAGCGCAGAGCACGACAGGATTGTTCCTGTACTCCCTTAGCATGTATCTGTGAAGAGGGAGATTTGGAGGCATATGGGTGTTTCTAAGTGGAACTTCTCACCCACTAATTCTGAGTATAATACCTTGCCACCTAATTAATGCTTTGAATGGTCTGTCACAAGTTTTCTGTGCAAGATAAATTGGCTGTAGGGAATGAATGATTATGCCCATTTTATTTCATTATTAGCAGTAATATGCTCCATTTTTCAGTGGGGGAAAATTAGGGAATTGCTTATAAATAGACCTGTAAGTTGTAGATGGTTTTAGACCTTCATAGTAGTGAGAAAGTTACAGAAATCTGGGCTTGCTTTGGTTAGTGAGCTTTTTGATGGTAAAACTGTGTTGTAACGCAGATCTGTAATGCTGAGTATCTGCACTGAGGTGTGGTGGTCTCATCTGGGGACAGTATCAGAGTAGCACCATCCTTGACTCCAGTTGTTCTCAGACCAATACCCAAGCTGGACTTCATTTGCCATATACATCTACTGATATCCTCCTGCAAAACCACAAATACAGGCACTGGATTTGGTAAGACTTAAGCACGTGCTGCAATGTTTTACTGAATACGATCCTTAAAGGCATGAGAGGATTCTTTTCATCGTGCTCAGGATGTGTCTCCCTTCTGCACAGCTCGCTGAGGGGAGTCATACAGTCTTCCTTGGGAGCAGTGAAAAAAGAGGCAATTGTTTGAAAATAGGACTCATGAATCCCTCCTTGTAAGCAACTTCAAAACCAGCTCAGCCAAGGCACTGGTTAGGTATCTCGAGCAAAGTCACTTTCTGTCTTCTATGCTTTTTTCAGGTCTTAATTGTGAACAGGTATCCGCCTCTGATCTTTATGAAAATCCACCAAGAGTTCAGGTCACATGTAACCAGTTTCCCATTACGTTTTGTGCACCCTTTGGGGTCTGCTTTTCTTAGAAATTGTGCAAATCCCAGGACTTTCAGTTTCGAACTACAAAGTCTATCACTGGCTGCAAGGAATCAAGATACATTTTCAGTTCTTTCCTTCTCACCCCTGTTTATTTCTACAATCATTCCATGAAGACCCCTTACTGCTGTGCATGCTCCAGTGTTATGTGTCAGGCATAAAACTTCATAAATGATCTATAAATGAACCCTCTAGAGGATAATGTCCTTAGCAGTAAGCTGGAACACAGGAATGCTTCACTGCTTGCTTTGTCACTTGATCTCTCCTCTGTGCTCTGTCTATTCACAGGTCTCCACTGGGCTAATTTGAACATGCCAAAGTTCTTGAGAAGTGCTTCAAGAAGGTGGGAGGAGCAGCTGATCTCATGACTAGGAAACTAGAAAAATTAGCCTTGTTTCAGGGCAGTTGTGCAGGAAGAGACCATGACTGAAATATTTCCGTTAAGTTTGCGCTCATGTTTCTGGCCGACCCCCTGCTCGTCTTTCCATATCCTGAGCTACCTGCGACAAGGTCTAGTTAGGTCTTTGCAAGCTAAAACATAAGGAGTCCTGCTACATCTGGATACTCTTGTCCTATAAACCTCAGTGGAAACAAAGCAATCCTAATGCCTCTAGTGCTCCATCTGTCAATGCTGACAGTCCTCTCCTCTTGGAGCCCATTCCACTAGAATGTACTGTAGCAGAAGCCTGACATTGCATTAATGTACATGCTCATGGGACAGGTCTTTCAATAAATCATAGAATCATCAAGGTTGAAAAAGACCTTCAAGATCAAGTCTGGCTGTCTACAGCCCCTAATCACTAAACCATCCTCAAAACACCTTGTCTATGTGTTTTTTGAACCTCTCCAGGGATGGTGCCTGCACTACCTTCCCTGGGCAGCCTGTTCCAATGCCTCACCACTCTTTCTCTGAATAAGTTTTTCCTAATATCGAATCTGAACCTCCTCTGGTGCAACGTGACCTCATTTCTTCTCATCCTGTCACTAAGGAGAAGAGGCCAACACCCATCTCACTACACCCTCCTTTCAGGTAGTTGTAGAAAGCAATGAGATCTCCCTTCAGCCTCCTCTTCCCCAGGCTGAACAGCCCCATACAAAGTTTACGTGGATTCAAGCACTAAAGTAATTAATTGGGAGGAAGTAGTTGCAATGCTTTAATCAATGCAATTGCAGTAAAATTGAGTACTGAAATCCTCTTCAGTTCTGTCTAGTGCTGCTTCTGAATGAGGAGCAGTGCTCAGGTCCTGGAGCAGAGCACTATCTCTTCCTGACTATCTTCATTCCCTTGACAGCAGGGAGCACAGAGGTAGACATGCAGTGAAGAGCATTTGCATCCTTCTGGCTGTGGTCGCTGTCTGCACACTCCTTCAGCATATGGCAAATGCAAGGAAGTGTGACTAGGCTTAAATCTGTTTCAGGGTGAACTAAAACTAAGTTATGTTGCTGTGCTTGCCATGGGCAAAGACATGTGCAGTTAACACAGCTCAGCTGGCCCACAGAAAGCCATTAAGATCTAGCCTGAGTGCACCTGTGAGCCCTTGGCACTGCAGAGCCAGTGATTGGACAGACTGATGGGAGTGTTAAAGCTTCTGGGAGGCTGCCACATTCAATCTTACAAAAATTTCCTTTCAGCACTGACCCCATGGTTGCAGACCTTTCACGTAGCTGGAAGCAGGACCCTTTATTCCAGTTCAGTACCTTTTGTTAAATCTTTTGTTAAGAGTGAGGAGCGGGCTGGGCTGGCCCCAGGGCAGAAATCACCTGTGGCCATGCAGGGTGGTGTCTCCATAACCTTTGCTTTTCTTTTCATTCCACAGCCCTTTTCAATCTAATTCCTGTGGGTCTTCGTGTGGTGGCAATCCAAGGGGTGAAGGCAGGTTTATACGTTGCCATGAACGCTGAGGGATATCTCTACAGCTCAGTAAGTACTTTGCGCTCTTGGGCTCCTGGACTGGTTGGTTTTGTAGGTGGGAGGGAGGAGGCTGCATGGAGACTTGCAGATTTTTCTGAAAATGATCGTGTACCAGCAAATCTTTAAAAAAACCCTTTAAAAGCAGGAATGGGGGAGCTCCTGCAAGGCCATGCAATATTCACTTTAAAGCGTCTCCACAGAGATTTGTGGCAGTATCTCCTGACCTGTGAAGATACACTTTGTGTTCCTTTGAGTGGGTAGTTAATGTAGGTCACGTTGCAGAGGAGGTTGTGTGGTTTGCTGGTTATATTCTGGTTTTGCATTTGTGGAATGGCATGAACGGAATGGAGTTGCTTCTGAATTGTGCCTGGGTAACTCTTTGTATGTGGCTGCAGCGTAAATCCACAGCAATACTGTGACTTCATTAAAATACTTCTGGACTATTCTGTTGGCAGAGTGCTTCAGCACAGCAGAACTTCCCTGTATTTGTGTGGTCTTTTTAATGCACATAAAAGCTAAGTGAAGCATTTTTTACTGACTAATTCCCCTATAACTTTCTTAGATGGCATGAAAGGGCATGAGGTTATTCATGAGATTCTCATTTGAAGTAAGTAATTGATTTTCACAGTGAATAATTGATTCAGTGATTTATTAAATATACCAGCCCTTTGTCAGAATTTTTTATGCTTCAAATAACTTTGCTCTAGTTCTGCATAGTAAAAAGTGATGGTTAATAATACACTTCTCATTTCTGTAGTTATCTTTAAAGTGTATAGCTGAGATTCTAATCTCATCTGCCTTTGTGTAAATTCACAGTGCAGTGATTCTGCTCTTGTCTGGGCATTTACTTTGCTTTACAAGCGTGCTTGGGAATGGAGACAGGACCACTGATAGGACAGCAGTTGGAGTTGTTCCTACGTAATTTTCCTTAACTCCTACCATCTATCTTCATTCCCGGTCAGTTTTAAACTCCTTACACTGCCGGCATTTCCCCCTTTCCCTCAGAGGTACCAAAGCTCTGTCGCCCCACTGGCTGAAGGTAGAAACCAGCAGGTGGGTGTGTTAGTATGCCTGGCAAGATAGATCTCAAAACTGGCTGCTCATCAAGAAGAGACAGAGAGATCAATCTGGATCTCTGTGGATGCCAGACGCTTCCTGTTCTTTCATAGCCCAGTAAACATAAATGACTGCCTCTAAATAAACTGCATTGGTTTACTATCATTGAAAACTTCCTCTTTTTGTAAAGCTATTGGGATCCTAAAGGTGTTAACCAAGCGTGATGTGGCGCTGCATCACTGTGCGAGCTTCCCTGGAGGCACAGGGTCAGTGGGGTCAGGACTGCTATTTTGCCCTGTTTCTGTGTAGTGCTGGGTTTGAAGGGTCTTGGCCGAGCTCTGAGGCTACTTGTACCATTGGTGCCCCATAAATGAGGACTGCAGGAAAGCTGTGTGTGTCAGAGACCCCTCTGGCCTGGGGGATCTTTTTGGAGTAGTGAGGGGCCAGCACTTTCTGAACAAATAGCGCAAGGGAGGAAAAGGTGCGAGAATCGGGCAAAAGAAGAAATGGAGAACTGGAAATTACGTTTGACAGCTGAGAGATCAGCAATGACGCAGAGGAAATGTGTCTCTTGCTAGCAATAGTGAGACAATACGAAGGGTAGGAGGGACATATTAAGAAGCAGTAGACAGCAGGAGGTCCCTGTGTCCAGGAAACACATCTACCTGCCATACGAGGTGCCCTGAAAAGCACTGGGTCATATATGTGTTCAAATGAGGGTGGTTTAATGGTGCCTGCCTGTTTGCAGCGAGTGTGTCTGTCTTCAGTAGGAAGGTTAATAAGGGAGGGCAAGGATGCACAGTGGTTAATGAAATAGACCTCATTACACGCCATGGTTTTATGGCATTCAGCTCTGACCTCATAAGAGTTAAACAGTTAATTTCATCAACAAGATCCAAGATCTCTGCTTACAGTAAATGTATATTACTGGCCCATCTCTACTCCAGGGAAATCGAACTTGCTGGACACTGCATTCTCGTATTGACTGGTGGCTCTGTCTTACAGTAGTAAATCGATGAATCCACTGTGCTTTGGAGCAGACCCCAAGGCAAGAAAAAGGAAAATTTGTGGATGATGTCTGCTAGGAGCAGGGAGGTCAGGCCACTCACAGCAGCAAAAACAAGGCACGAGACCACAGCCCTGTAACTGGATGTAGCTGAGAAGAGCTCAGCCTATTCAGTCTTTTGGATGCTGCAGCTTTCCTTGCGAGGCCAGGATCCCACTCCAAGCCAACATTTGGCATGGCTGTGTCAGTCTCAAAGGCTGTGCCGGGGAATTGCTTTGGCAGGGTTTGACAGTCTGCTCCTCTCTGGGACGTGCAGGACCCCCCAGCTGTGCCACGTAGACCCAACTGTTGCCCAGAGCAAAGGACACATCATCACTGGTCCTGTGGTTAGCAGACCATAAACTACAGCTTTGTTCTGTCTCAGTCCAGTTTCCTTTGATGTTATACATGCACCTATCTTTTTTCACCAACATCTTCTGAGGGATTTCTGAAAGAAACTGGATCAGTGTTCCCCACGGATATTGTTCACTCATGCAGATCCATTGATAAATTAACTTTTTCTACTGCTTGGCTCCCTTCCCTGCTGTCTGTCCTAGGCCTAGGTGGGTGAGGGATTCTTATAAGACTCTCAAGCCCAGAACTGCTTTCAGAAAAAAATGCAAGAGAAATATTTGTTGAGTTTTGGGGTTTTTGTTCTCATGAGCCCAGGTTGTGTTGTAACTGACCACACCATCACTGTAGGTTTGTTTTGGTTTTGCTTGGTGGTTGGTTTTTTTGGTGATGTTTAATCTGTGTGCATCAACTGATACCTTGGCTGGCATTCCCTGCCCTGGATCAGACCTGAGGCTATTATCAGCCTGGTCTCAGAGATGGTTTGTGCCAGCTCTTTCTGAGTTTGGGCCAATGGCCTCTCAAATGAATGGATTTGGAATAACCAGCCCATGGAAAAAGATCTTCCTGGTGCTGATCAGTCCAAAAGCAGGAGTGAGTGAGGTCGGCTAAAGCCAAACTCGGCGAGAAGGCTCATTGCAGAAAGAGCAAAGCTCTCCTGTGCACTTGGCCACATGTATGCCTTCAGCAATTAGCTAAATTAGCAATGAGTTTCCCAATGCCTTCCATTCAGTTAGGGATGGGTAGGGACAATGTGGGATTGAGTTGTTGGGTCGAAGCCAACGGTAGGTCCCCAGCCAGCTCCAGACGCCTAAATATGTTAGATGCCAAAACCTCTTTGCGTGGGAAGCAGCTGTGCATTGTTTACTTACAATGAAGTACCTGGATTTTTTTTTCAAGAACAGCTTACTGCTACCTCGGAAGACTGTTGGGGAATTAGATGTCTAGTAGGCAAGAAAATCAGGTCTTGGTCTGAGGCAGCTGGCTTTGCAGACAGTAGGATGCAAGTAGCTGTCTCCATTAAACAAGCTTTTAGAGTCACTGGTGTGTTCCCGTTTGTGTGACGTAGAGCAGCTGTAAATTCCCTGATGATGCACAATGTTTTGATTACCACTCGCTCTGGGGAGCAGCAAGACTCTCCTGAGGATCCACTGTTAGCATTTTACGTCAAAGTGAAATTACACAGAATGAGTGAAGGGCAGTGGGTGTTGCTGGTACTGTCTTAGTGCCTGGGAAGTGCCTGAGTCCAAAGGCTGGTTCTTGCTGCAGAGAGGAAAATCCAGAACAAAAAGGTATGTCCTGCACCAGTGAGTTTACAGCTTAGTCGTAAGAGGAGAAGACCTATAATATGCTCTTCTGTCTCTGTCTGGAGTTAATAGTTCAATCATCAAATTAATCCCCGCTCCTATAGAATCTCTTTGCGAGGTTTGTCTCCTTGGTGCTCAGCTTTCTCTCTGTTACCCCTGCTGCAGCGACTCACCCGGGCATGGGGAAGGAAGGGAGTGCCTGTGAAGTGTTTTGCCTGAGAGGCAAATGTGGTTCTCCTGGAGCAGATGCTCAGTGTGGGGCTGTAGAGGCTCCGCATACCCACTCCAAGTACAGTGGAATTGCAGCTCTCAGTGCGATGATATGTATAATTCAGTGGCATTACGGCTGGGATTGGTTTTGCCCCAAGTGCATAACACTTCTCTTCTAAAATGTACTGCTCTCAGATATTCCTTGTTGTTTAACTCGGAGTTCTAATTATTTTTGAAATGGCAAATTGTGATACATAATTTATTGGAATGACTGAGAAAACCCTAACAGAGATAGAGAATACAGGGGGGAAAAAATGGGTCACTTACGAGAGCTCGGTATGATTTTACGTTATAAACCTATGAGTTTGAAATGCTGAAATTAGAGCTTGAATCACTTCAAAGATTCCTGCTAATAAGGGAATGATTATGCACAATAAAAAAAAAGAATCTAAACAGCATTACAGGAGAAAAACCCCAACAAGTCATGTTAAGAGCTCAGTGTATCTTTGCATTTTCTTTTTCTCAGCTTTTTTTTAGCCCTACTCTATCATTTTGCATAATAGGCCTGTCTTGCATAATAATAAACAAGCATCTGGGAAGGTATGTATATTAGCTGTGTTCTTTAATCTGCTTGCAATGCTGTAACTGTTTTTCTACAACTCCTTTAGGGTTGCTGCTCTCTTGTTTTCGGCATTTCAAGGTCAGGGGCTGGAATAGATACTGCTGCATTCTCTCCCTCAATAGGCTTGGGGTGTTAAACCTGCTCCAGCCAGTGCTGTTCCTTTAATGCCTCTTTGACCTCCAGTGGTACCAGTTGATTCTGTCAGAAGTGCAGATAGGCCAGGAAGGTATTATGGACATCTCTCTTCTGCAAACTTTGCGGGCAAGCATGCTTGCTGGGGGGATTCCCTACTTTCCATGCCTTGTAAGGGAGCCGGGTCAGTGAAGAGAAAGCAATGTGTCTCCAAAGGCAAAGCACAGCAGAAAAACCAGTGTAATGTGCTTTTAATTTCCCTCTAGAGTATCTCTGCTCCTTCACTGGCTGTTTAAGTGACTCTCTGAGTGAAAGCATTGACTGACTTATTAATAAATATGGAGGGACCAAAATGGATGTTCAGGGAAACAGCTGTGCTGAGGAGAGACAGCGCCTGGGAGCAGATTCCTGCCTTGCACTGAATGTTCCTAAAATACAACTCTTTGCAGGCCCCCTGACGTGCCACCCTTGTAGTGTGGAAACTTGTGAACATGGCTGGCAATAGCAAAGTGGTCTGATTTCCCTCTGTGAGGTGCTGCCACCTACGTTCTCTGCTTGGCTCCCAGGAGCTCTTCAGTGCTCCTGCTTTTCTTTTACCCTGGAAGAGTGACTGCCATTCTGTGTTTGACTGGAGCAGGTCAGGCAGCACAAGTGCTGGCCCACCAGCTCACAGATTGTTCAGGGTGTTGTCAGAACCAGAAATAGGCACAACCTCACTTTGCAGGACCACCTGGACGCTCATCAGACCAGGAGAGCTGGGACAGTGCAATAGTGTGGCTTTCTTTGGGCAGGTTCCCATCTGACAGCCTGTCGAGGGACTTGTACTCCCTGAACTTCCCTAGCACAGCATCATGGTGAGGCTTCCCTGGGGAGCGTGCTGCTTTGCACCTTGAATTGACATCTGGATTGAGTTAGGACAGAATTGGCTTTTGTCTAATCAAGCAAGAGAGAGTTCAGAGGGCAAAATCAGTAACAGCAAGACCTAATGGTATTTTTCTACCTAACTGTTCCTCGCCTTACATGATAGCAGTGCAAACTATAAAGAATGAAGTATGCATCAGTAAAGGGTGCCTCCCTTTAGCCATGGTTGTGCAGGATACCTGAGAGTGTTCTGTGTTCCACCTGAGGCCAGATGGAGCAGTGGGGATGCTGCTTTTCTTTGAGCCCTGGTCCGTCAGTGTTGGGATGTGTTACGCGAGGAAACTGGGGGGAAATGCTCCAGTGATGCTGACTCATCTCATTTTGACACTTCCCCAAAGAAATGTTACAGATGCTCGTTTTAAAAGAACTTCATAGTGTCTCTCATTGCTTTGCTCTTCCTAATAAAATCGGAACAAAATGTTTAGAATTGGGTTGAGTGTTTTGATCCCATGTTAGTTCTTTGAAGAGTGAAAGAGGCAGGAGGCTGAAACACTGGCAGGGAAGGGTTGTTCTAAACTATAAGCTAGGCAAGAACAGAAGTTGCCTGAATCAGTGGTAGGTGCCATCTTCTGCATAGTGTTCCTTCTGCTGATTACCTTGAGGTCACAAGTACAGACCTAACCTTAGATGAGCAGATAGACAGTCTTTGGAGCAGGTACAAAGCAGCAGTAGCTGTTGCACAGAGCCTGCCTGTTTTATTCCTGTGTTGTGTGTGATCAATTAACTACTGTAGGGGGAATGATGAGGTTAAAGCAGAACAGTCAATGGCAATACACTGTTCGAGTTGCATTTTGGAAGGCAGTAAATGTCTACACTGAAGATGGGACAGTATGCAGGAAACCTCCTAACTAGGGCTTGGTTGCATGCAGGGATGATGTGTGAGTCATTCCATCAAACAAGAAGCAAAAGCTGCCTGTCATGATGTTGCAGAAGCAGTCACAGTAGAAGTTCTTTTTGTTGCCTATCCCAGTAGCTGGGGTATGCAGGACAACCAGTAATGGCTACTCTGTCTTCTCCTCTCTGGGCTAGTGTTCTGCTTCTCCTCAGGCTCTCCAGCCTGCTTTGCTTGTTTATGAACGTCACTTGTCCAGTGTCTGTTTTGTCTGTTAATAGTGTCATTTTTCTGTTTCCCACAAGTGGAACCTAAACAAAATTCCAGGACACCATGAGACTATCATTAACATTTTAATTTGTAGTGGAGGAAGGACAAATATTGTCCTTTCTGGGTCCTGGATTCTGCTTGATATGTAAGTTTTGAGGGAGGACATGTTTGGCTGAGGTCAGCTGTGTGTTAATGAAGTGATTTGGATCTCCTCTCCCATAACACCCAACTCAAATATAGAACGGATGAAACTAGTGAATGGTTTGCCTTTGCCAATCAGTGACTAATGGCTCTGGAGGCGAAAGCAGGAGATACAGCAGTCTTAGGCTAAGAAACTCAAGGAAAAAAATTACCAAGAAAAATAATATCCAGTCATTATAACTGAGACCCATGAAGTCTCAACCACAGGAACTTAGCTTAGGTCCTATAGTGTTTTGTTACCATGAGTTGCAAGATACAGGGCTGGCTTCTGGCACCCCTCTTTCCATGACATGGTGCCTCATAGGAGCTCCATGGCGGTTAGGAACCTGGCCTGAAATGTGCTTATACAAGATCTAGTTCAGCAAAGCACTGAAATTGCACCTCGATGCTTTGCTGGATCTGTGCTCCTCAGTCTTCCCTGCTGCAGGGACGTGGGCCCTGGGGATTACCGGCCACTTCCAATTGCCTCTCTTGGCATCTTTTTCTGAAAGAGCTGCTCTTAACTGCAAGGAAAACTCCAAGTCTCCTGAACTTCTCTTGCCATAAATTGATCTGTGAAACTGAGAGTGAGGTGAAAGGGATCTGTTTGTACTACTGGCAGCCAGTCTCTGCTGTGATGTGTTGCATGCTGACAGTGCGCTCAGCTCTGCATAGCGCGTGGGATGGCCGGTGTGCTGGTGCCAAGGAGCCTGCAATCTGTGCGCAAGCAGGGAGGAGCAGAGAGGCACTTTGCCAGCAGCATTGCCCACAGGCATCCTGGCAACAGAGCAGGAAGGCAGGACACTGCTTTGGACTTGATCCAGACCCTCCTGAACCGTGCCTGGTCCTTGCATCTGGCCTCAAGGTATGTGAGCTGCACCAGAGAGACCCTGCAAGGGCTGTCTTCTGTATCGCTGGCCCAGGCTGAGCCCGGTTCTGGCCTCATGACAGTGGGTTAGAGGGCATCAGAAAAGCAGCAGAGGCAGAGCCCATCGTTCCCCACCCACTGCGCCTGCTGACACGGGGGCTGACTGTTTTAAAAATATGCCTGGCCCTCCTGGAAGGCTGAAAGCATCAGCCCTGAAGGGAAATGGCTGAGTGTTTCAGATCTACTGGTTGTCTGTTACTGGGGTATTTAGTTATATTATCCAACTTGTAAATTTTGAATGAATGAGTGTCTGTGTAAGAGCTTGTTGTTTTCACCTGTTTGTTTTTCCTCTGAAATGGTACCAGAGGCTTTAGGATGGGGCCCACAGAGTTTTGAGATGTTGCCACTCAACACCATGGGGACAGGCAGATCTTTAGGGATCCTTGACGAGATGGTGGCAGCATTACAGTAAAAGCTTTATTTGAATGTGGACCCTCAGCAGAATGATCTAGTTTAACAAACATGTGAAGCTCTGCACAGAGCAGGTCCATTCAATCAACATTTAAGACCATCTGCAGAGCAGGTCATTGTACACTTTAACCATAACTTTAGCTCAGTTGCACACACAAAGCTTGCTCAGTGTTTGGGTCTGCAGAGGATCTCTGGCCCCATGGCTTACAGCAGCCACCAACCATCCCAGGCCATGTCCCACCCTGGAAATTGAGACTGGGAGGTGATACAGTCAGATCATCACATGGGCTTTCATGGCCCTATTCACAACATCGGTGATTACAGTGGGCCCCTGCACCTGGGACCTCTTTAAAGAAGTGGCTACATGACCAGCCCATGGCTGATGGTTACCTGCCACACAAGATGGCTCAGTGGAAGCAGAGTGTTCAGTCATGTAGGCAGGATCATTAGAAAATGGGAGTGTTTTGAGAATTCCAGTACTAAAGTCATGGTATTGTCTGTGTCGTGAATAAGGGAGGGAAACCCTCGCTTTGCTGGGGGCTGAGCCCAGCTGGGATGGTTCAGTGCAGGGTTTGGACCTTATTTTCCAATCTTAAATGAAACTACCTCTGCTGCACTAGCTGCTGTCTGTAGACTCCTAATAGGACTAGATGACCAAGTAATCATGGGTGGACAGTATCCACTAGTCTCTTTATGGCGTATCATTGCCTTTCTGCCTGCAGTAGGGTTATATGCTTGATCTTCTACTCTTGTGATTAATTTCACTTGCTTGCAATTTTGCAGTTCTTTAGTTGCACCTTCCAATAGCTCCAGCTACTTGTCTTGTTGTTGTAATCCTTTTTTCCCTAACCACTTTTTATTAATCTCACATCAGTGCCTTTCAGACAACACACAGAGACCAAAAGATTCATTCTAGTGGGTGGATGCTTCATAGACTTATGCCTGTAGCCTCCCCTTGCAGCTTTTGCTTGATTAAAAATGGGACTTTCTTCCCTGCTGATGAACAGCAGATTACATCCTTTGTGGAGTCAAGGTGGCTACTCTTGTGCGAGAAAGGTGAATGAGCCCTGAAGGTTTTAAATTATGTTAAATTCATTGTCCTTCTTTGAAATCAAGAAATCCCTCACATGCACACACAAGTCGTAGGTTAATTTGGTAGTTTAACATCTCAGCGATCAGGATGACATTATGATGATGTCCTGCTACTTCTGATGTCTCAATGGCATGGAGGTGCAGAGGAGCTGTGCTTTGGGAATGATGGTAGCCCTTCATGTAGCTCTTTTCTGTAAGTTAGCTGGATCCCAGGAAGTTGACCCTATTTTAATATTCACAACATGCTCTCCAATCCCCCAAATCTGTACCTACGCACCAGCCCCACGTTAAAAGCTTCTTGAAATGTGAACACTCTCTTGACGTAAATAAGATATGGCACAACATCACATCAGCAGTAAGTCTTCCTTCCTTTCTCCTCATCACTTCCCTCCTCAGAAGACTGAAGGATTGACTTCCTCTTGTAAGAAGCTTCCTTGGTCAGCTCCTCCATAGGCTGCGCATTGAATGCATTATTGATAACAGCACCTGGGAGATGCATGCCCATGGTAGATGCTCCCAGATGCTGCCTGGAAAACTGCAGGGGAATTACTGCAGCTGGGCAAAGAATTGCCTCCTTTTCCCTAAGGTCTCTGAGATAGAAATCGGCATGAATCTCCTGTATAGCCTTTTCTCTTCGGCTGCTAAATCCTTGTACGCATGAAGCAAAAGAGGCGAAAATAGAACCTCAGGGATTTTCAACAAGGCTGCTAGGTAAGGAGGCACCAGGAAAGTTAATGTCCAACTTCCTGGGCATGTGCAAAGTGACATGAGGAGCAAGATTTAGCTGAATTCTGACAGCCCCACAAGCACAGTGGCCTTGCTGGGCTACTGCTGACCCCAGCAGGGATCTCTCCAAAGGAAGCCAGGGTCAAGAAGGGCAGTTCTTGGTATTCCTGCTGCAGCATTTAAAGCCCATGCATTCATGCCAGATATTTTGTGCCCTTTAAAGTTACTTGTTTCTGGCTCCTTGTGGGTTGAGGAGTCACCACATTGTCCCACACTGCTTTGCACTGATTCATGTGCCTTGCAAAGTTCTTTTCTTCCTCCTGACACTGGTTGATGACTGTTGGCAGAACTGGGGCAGCTAAAGGTTTTCAAGTTTTGGACTGTTTTCTGTGCTGAGGATCCCAGTCTGTAACCCCCTTTTTTTCTGTACTATGGTGGCAGAGAGGCATTTGGTTTCTAGTAGGGCAGTGCAGACTGTGGTTGTAGGGGGAACCTTTTCAGGGATCCAGCCAGATCAGGAGAAGAGTGATGAAAAGGTATGGAGTCAGCCAACTCCTGTTGGGATCCATGATGTTGGTTGTTGCCTTCCTGATCAAGGAAGTAAAAAGGCTCACTGTTGTTATGCTGGCTTGCCCATCTTCTTGCACCTCTTGCTGCTGCTGTGGGTGTTTTGGCTGGAAAAAACTCTACCTCCTTGCCTCTCCTGGCATGCTTTGGGAGCTGTAGCTGAATGACACTGGCCATACTGTCTTGAGTGAGGCACTGTGACTTTCTTAGCTCCTGCTTTCCTCTCTGCATCTGCAGAGGCTGAGCAGGATTTTGTCCACAAGGAATGTCTATGGGTGGCCTGTAGACACCTGGTGTGACAGAAAGGGATCTAAAATGGCACTGCCTTCCAGTGCTTCTCAGCTTGTAGGCTTGTATGGGAACTTACATGCCTGTCTTCTGGCTTAGCATGGAAAAAACTGAGACCTTGTTTAGGGACTTAACTTCCTTCTCCTTTTTCCATGCCTCAAGTGCACTGCAGCACTCAGCCCTAGCAAACAGTCTGGAGGCTTTGAACCCGAAGGCAGACATAGTTTTTCCAGCTGGAGAAAGCTGAGGTTCACTGCAGATGGCATATCTATGAGCTCTTGGGGGGACAAAAATACAGAGCACTTCTAAGAGCAGACTGCAGCTTGGCCAACCCTGTCATGATGCTCGTGGTCCTGTTGCATGCAAGACTTTTTCCAGTTTAAACTTTGTCACTGGCTTTATGATTCATGTTAGTGCCTGCAGCAGGATTTCCCTGTGGATGTTGGGAAATCCCACCGTGCACTGTGATGAGCAGGAAGGATAGAGAGGTGTTAAAATGCACTTCCACTTATGCTGGTAAGCTGCACCACTTCTTGTAGAGGAGTGATGTGACGTTCCAAAGTCAAGCACGGAGACTGGATTAGGCCTTCCTGATCCTAATTCTTTGCCTTTATCATGAGCTTTCTTTTTTACCACTGTGATTATTTGGGGAACGGGAGTGTCAGCAGCAGAACAACTTGTTTGTATAGTATCTTGTGTCTGAGCAAGTCAGTTTGCTTTGACAGCTGTGTGCTCTATAGGCAGGGCTTACTTCTCCCTCTCTGTCTTCCCATTTCACTTCTTTTCTGGCTTCTCAGCATTTACGTCCCTAGCAATTTTCATTGAGGATAATGGGAGTAGGCAAAAGAACCGCAGGAGAGTTTTATCCTGCCAGCCATCTTCCCTTGCACATCTTAATACCATATGTCAAGTGCAGTTGCTCAGGGCTCCACAGATATCTCTTTTTCAGTCACCCAAGGAGCAGGGGTTGTTTACGGTGTTGGCTTTGCAAGATGGCAGGTGGAGAATTTGAAACAGCTCCTGAGACATTCAGGATTGCAGCAGTGCTCTGGAAAGAAGCACTTCTGATGTGCTGATGCCCCTAAGAGCTGAACAGCCAGGTTTTGTCAGAAAATCCTTTGCAGTATCAAAATCAGTTATGGATTTTTAGACATGCCCTTGCTTTTGCTAAGATGAACATAAGGACAGCTGGTCCTTGTGGTTCCACTGAACTTACCAACCAGTAGGTGCCACTCATAGTGACATCTAGGAGAAACCAGTAATGGGGGGCACGTAGCTTAGTGTGCTCTCTGACCAGAGAGGAAACATCTCCTCAAGCTGTATAGAAATACCTGTTTTTTCAGACCTAGGTTGCGTACCAGAACCTGTCCAGGTGGATTGGTGGACAGTGTGTCCCAGCATTCACTGTCCATTACTAGTGTCTATTTCCAGAGCATCTTGTGACACCCGGGTGTGACTAAGGACTTAATGAGAGATGTGGGGCAAACTCTGCACAGGTAGTTTTGCCTGGAGGTGGATAGAGTCTGATTCAACAGGAAATGTTGTTCCATACACATTTTAGCATGGCTATGAAGCACCTTGCTTGTGTAGCAAGGTGACGGTGGAGGAGCCAGCACAATTTCTGCGGTATTAAAAAATATTTCAGTTTTTTTGCCATTGGGTTATACCTGGAGTAAATTGACTGATGTTCACGTAGTCAGAAAACTGAGATGTGTTCTTCCCAGCATCCCCAAGACCAAGGTCTGCGCATTCAATGTCCAGTGAATGTGTGCGTGCTCTTATGACTACCTATATAGGAAACCAATTCCTTTCTGAGGCATCACAGAATCACTCTGTTTGGAAAAGACCCCTGGGATCATGGAGTCAAACCATCTACCCTACGTTACAAGTTCACCCCTAAACCATTCCTCTCAACACCTCATCCAAACAATCTTTAAATGCATCCAGGCATGGCGACTGAACCACCTCCCTGGGAAGCCCATTCCAGTGCTTAACCACCCTTTATGTGAAAATTTTTTTCTAGTATCAAGTCTAAACCTACTCTGTTGTAACTTGAACCCATTTCCTCTTGTTCTGTTGCTGATTGCTTGTGAGAAGAGACTAGCACCAACCTCTCCACAGTGTCCCTTCAGGTAGTTGTAGAGAGTGGTGAGGTCTCTTCTCAGCCTCCTCTTCCTCAAACTAAAGAGCCCCAGCTCTTTCAGTCTTTCCTCATAAGATTTATTCTCCA